>VZSR01001863.1:2886989-2897674 GCA_013398615.1 Brachypodius melanocephalos
GAAGCGGGGACAGTTTTCCACAGCACCAGGGTCAGGGTTACCTATCTACATGTCGGCTAACAGTTTGCTTAAAGGCAGCCACAGCTGCCCCCTGGTCCAGCAGAGGCCCTCTCTTGTAGGCTGTGTTACTGAATGCATACCCATCCGCCGGGGGGTAGTCGGGAACGCCGGGAGGCTGCAAGACAAAAAGGGAACAAAGCCACCCATGGATTAGTGCCATCCTCCCCTGCGCTTCATCCAGCACCCCTGGGGACCTGTCAGCATTCCCCCATCCTCAGGTGCCCACGGTTCTGCTATGAAAAGTTAATAACTTCTGCATTTCAAGATCAAAAGGATGAGAATAAAGGAATTTCTATCCCGAGTCGCCCCGCTGCATTAATATTGGATGTTCTTCAGAAAAACAGTTCTCTGGGGTGAAGGGCCGTGTCATCTCTCAGATATCACTACAGCAACACGACTTATAAACAATGGCTGAGCTGCTTTAGAATAAACTGCCCAGTAAAACTGCTCTGAGCTTCTCTTCTGGATGTACACTTCGAGCAACAAACCTCTAGCCAGCAAACAGTAAGTCTGTGTAAGAAATGAAGTGAAATTATCACTCTGTTGTAAGACCATAATATGAAAAAGGTCATTCAGCACACACCCTCGCTGAATATGGCTGTAGTCCATGAAGAAATGAAAAAAGGAGTGTGATAGTTGGTATACATATGGATTTTAATTAGGGAAAATATCATACTTTATGTAAGAACATTCAAGGCTTTAGGATTTTTTTTTTAACAAAAAAACCCGCATCTTGAATTCAGCATTGACACTCCCCTTCTAGGCAAGAATGATCTTAATCACAATTTCCAAAAACAAGGCCAAGCTTAACAGTTCATTTGTGGGTATTATGATATTGAAATAGCTAATTTAATATCCTTTCCTTATACCATCCATCTGCACAAGTTAGACTGGCTGAGATTCACCAGAATTTGCCAAATCTTGAAACCTGGGTTGTTGTGGGTTTTTTTTGTTTTCTCCTGCATTGTTTTTGCTTTTGGCTTATTTTCTTCTTATCTCTGTTAATGTGGCTACAGAAAAGTTACTCACCTAATCTCTACCTCCAGGTGCCTGGTGTGGCACCAGAGACATTCCCTATGGGGGCTGAGGGTTTATGGAAAGCAACTAAACCCCACACTACTCCCCATGAAAACAGAATATTCTTTAAAACACTGTGATCAAGACGTCTTTGGAAAAAATCTCCAGCGTCACCTGGCTTATGCCTTACATCAAAAGCCACCCAGGAGGCAGGAATTCACTTTACTTCACACAGAAATTATTTGCATTGCTTCAGCCTCACTGGACGCTCTCTGGTGTGGTTGTTTCCCCACCATTTGAAATCCTCACTGCTGAACTGCCTCCACCTCGAAACCCCTCTGCTAGGAGCTGCATGTGTGGCTGGATCTTAGGATTCAGGAATTCAGTACTGGAAAGAAAGAGAGTGTTTTAGGGATGGGAAGCCCCAGTAGAGTTTTCCTGATGCCAGAGCCCTGCCCAGCAGGGAGAACAGGGCCATGCACCCTCTCTCTCCTCTCCCAGCACAGCTCTCCACAGGCAACCTTGGTCCTGGGGAGATGAATCTCACAGGGACACACGAGCATTTACATTTTCACCTGATTTCTCCTCATTGAACAAGTTGTTACAGCAGACTCATGAAAGAATAATTATCCTGCTATCACCCACTCCAGGGCGGTGCTTTTGCTGCAGACAAAACAGCATTTTGCACTCTGGCAGCTTTTTCCAGCTGAGCACCTGCAGCATTTCACGGCTATTAAGCAGCTCAGTGCCTTTTCCCCCAGGGATGTGCTAGGGAGGCATGGGCACAGGAAGCCAAGGTACCAAGGTTAAATCATTTGCCCAGAACCTTGTGGGAATCAGTGACAGTCATGAAACCAATGCCTGATATCCCAGGAACCAGGAACACAAACTGCTTCCATGAACTGGGATATTACATATATATATATACATACATATATATATATACACATACATATATATATGTATGTATATGTATGTGTATATGTGTATATATATGTGTGTGTGTATATATATATAATTTTTAAAATTTTTTTGTGTATGTCTTTTGAAGGTTAAGACAAAGAGGTTAAGTTGGCATAAACAACTACCAGCGCCGGAAAAAGACTGAAGTGAAGTCAACTCCCTGAAACACAAGCAACTGAAATACCTCGATATATTCTCCCCCTTCAGATTTGTTTTAGGTTATTATATAAATAGATAACGTGAAATTCTTAGAATCATCAGAAGAGAAAAATTAATGATATTTTTTAATACTATTGGAAATGTTTCAATACTGTTGTCTGTTGTTGTTCTTGTTATTAATATTAATATTTAGAAGGAAAACAATATAAACAAAAACCACATGGAAATGCAGATCAGTAGTGAAAAATGAGACAGTGTTTGATGTTTTTTGGGAGGTCACTAGGGAAGGGGTTGGTGTTAATTAGCTAATTACCATAACATATTTGTTGGTTTCTTATCTTCTTTTCTTCGTGTTAGAGCTGGGATTGATACATGGGAGTTGCAGTTTGGACTCAGTGTTTATTTATTGTTATCTATAGCACAGTCTCACGAGTTATGAGCTCTAACTAACAAGGTAGAAAATTGAGTACCTCTAACTCTTTCTAAGGTCTTTTAAGTGCTAATTACCCAATAACGAGGTGACACCTAGATTATTTATACTTTTGACCCAATAACTGACCACCCAAGATCTGCACTGTGGACCTTTTCACCCCATTAGAAAAAAACACCCAACACCATGAAGAAGAAGGTGAAGGACTTAGACAATGCCCCAAATCCTCCATCTTGCCCCACATATATTACTACATACCAAAAACTTAAAATCTGAGTTTCCAGGCTTTCCACACACTTTTGCAGTGACTCACCTCACTTGACAGTCTTTTCATCTCTTGCTTCCGCTGTTGCTCTGCCACGTTTGCCACGGACTCGGCCAAATGGTTGAGTTCCTGCTCCTTTGGAGCTCCCATGAAGTTCAGCAGAGGAGGCTCCCAACCATTCCGGAAGCGGGGGACATACGGGGGAATAAAATGGTCTTTTGGCCATTCAGCTCTGTGGGAAAAGCAAATTGGAAATCGGTGTCAAGGGCCACACAAATGCTGGTTTAATAGGGTTCCTATAAATCGAAATGCTTTAAATTTTTTATTGGTATAGAGGAGAGGCTGGGATTGCAGTACAGGCAGAATCATGCTAGAACAGAGAGAAGCAGCAGAACACATTTATTTACCTCAACTATACTCCCTGCAGTGCCCTGAAGAAGGAATTTGCTGCTTCTGTAAGGACACACCAGTGCTAAAACACACAAATTTCTGCCTTATAGAAAAGGATGGGTAATAGAAGAATTAATCAAAACAAATCTAGGACTTGCTCTAATGCTGAGACGTGGGGAAAAATATTGCAATGCTCTATTTGTGTGAAAGCATCAGCAAAAAGACTTCAGAGAAACAGCCATCTCTGTAAGAACACCTGAAAGCAGGTATGAAGCATGGAAGCTTTATACCAAAACCAAAAAACAAACAACAGCTTTTACAAACATAAACCCCACCCAATTCTACATGCTCCAAGACACAAGAATTACCATCATATTTGCGGTTTTATAGGCCAAATTGATCTTTATAAAATACTGTACTGCTTTTCAGAGTTCCATCAGCATTCTCTGTTTTAATACCAAACACCTAAATTGATGCTTTCCTGCTCTGCCTTTGCACTATGCACAACACTCTGTCCCACAATAGAAATTACTGTGTCTTCCCAGTGGAAGAAAAAACAGGAAAGCACATTGCAGTCTTTTAACAGAGTGCTTGCTGACACTGCTCCAAATCAAGGGACAAACGCTGCCAAGTCACACGAGCAGTCAGCAATTCCTAGCCTGGGCTTGGTCAGTAATCCCTGATTTTATCATTCCCTCTCCCAGGGTACCTCTGGATGTACTGAGGTACTATATATACTGAGATCAATCTCACCATCAATTCTTACCTGCACGGATCAGCCAACTACATTTTAAGTGCTTCATTCCTCACTACCAAACACAGCTTTTCTCTTTCTATTACCCTTTTTTCAGGATGGACTAGACAAATGGAGTAGCTCCCAAGACAAGGAGTCTATTATTTTGCCCAGTGATCCATTTTCCCTGCACAGGGCTCCAATGCTGTAAGGCCATTTCCACTCCTTCCATGCAGCCTTCCTTACCCTCTACAGCTTTCAACCAACCAAATAATTAATAAAATAAAAAAAATACATCTGGTAGACACTTGTGTGCCAATCTGAAGTTTAAGAGCAAGGATGAATAAACACGAAGAAACCATGCTGCATTTCCAGCCCAAGTGATTGCATACTTCATCATCATCACATGTACTTATCTACCACAAATTATAGAATCAAAATGCACTTTGCTAATTTAAGATTCTTCTTTTGCATGTTCAGTTCACCTAATTTCAAACTACAGAATTACCTTCAACCCAACAAATGCATAAAGAAGTTAACTTTCAGCTAAACTAAATCATAACAGTGAATCCATTACATGCAATGTGTAAGGTATGCACATGTGGCACAGTTTAGTCAATAAGCATTTTTTTAAATAATTATAAACATTTTTATAGTATTATGATGCTCTTAAAGAAGAAAAGACACTACAAATTTTTGACTTTTAATAATTATTGGAAATTGAAAACAGACATTTGTAGCTATTATTTAATATTTTGTCACTCTTTATTGCATCTTCAAATTGGTTTTTAATGAAGTCCAGAGAGATGGGCTGGAAAAATAATGGTGAAAAACAACTGCAAACATGCAAGGGACAACTCAGAAAAAGATACTGCAGAAGATTATGTCAAAAGGTTCTGGATATCACTGACAAAAAAAGAATTCTCGCTGCATTTTGTCTCTCCTTGAGATCCCAAATCCCAGCGAAGCTAAAGAGCTCCTCTCCAAAACATTCAAAGAACAGCTCTCAAGAGTCCAAATTCTAACAAATTAATATGGAATTTATGGAGGGCTGGATAACCTGGCAAAGACCACGTCGATAAACTCAATTTTAGAGAATGTTCTCTAAAACCTGAAGATTTTTTTTCTCACCTGGCTTTGGTCCATGAATCACCCAGGGACATCCAGAGCTGTCCCTCCTCGCTGGTGACCGTGTATCTCAGGAAGTCTATGGTGTCTTTTGTCAGGAGGGGGCTGAGCACTGTGCTAGCAAGCTCTGGACCTCCTGTTGTCTGTACCACCTGAATCCAAGGATTAAAACAGTGCCAACAACACACATGTTGTCAGTGAGGAAATGACTGTGGATTTGTTATCTACAGTGCTGCTAGGAAATAGGCATTACTCATATAAACACCCCCCCTAGAAGTAAAAACCCCTCTGAGAATCTAGCAGTGTGTCTTGATGTCCTACAAATTAACTAAACTATTGATTGCTGGAGATCTGTTGTTCTGGTCACAAATCATTTTTCATTAAGACCCTCTCTGGGTAATGTTATTTTTGCTTTACTGATCAAAGCCACACATAGTTGCATTAAATATGCTTTCAACTCTCCTCCTGAATTATGTAGAGAATCTCAATTTTTTTACTGCTAGTTAAAATTATAAAGTGTAACACAAGGCTAAAGATGGTTTAAATAAACACATTTAATAGAAGGGAAAATATGCAGAAAAGGATATAAATTATTTTCTAAACAAAACCTCCTCCTGAGACACAAATATTTCTCCTACTTATTGTCCAGGGACACAACATGTCAATCTTGTTATCACTGAAAAGGTTACAGAGCATATAAATACAAGAGTTCTGAAGCTAAACACTTGGAAAATTGTAAAACCTTACCATGTGTAGTGGGGTAAAGAGAAAATGAACCAGATCAGCTGCACTAGGATTTTGGATATGGAACTTCAACTTGGCCTGAAGGAATAAAACAAATGGCACATTTTAAGAGACATTTAACTATTAAGACAACAAATATTTCACATTAAAATGGCCATCCCTTGCTCAGGTCCACCTAAACCCAGTGTTTGGCCTGCAACACCCATTTAGTGCTCATCCATCCCATTGCTCTTGACTCCATGCATACTTTAGCACCTATTGTGCCAAAAAAGAAATTCCACAACCAAATTACATGCTTTGTGAAGAAGCATCTCCTTTGGAAATCTAACACCTCTTACTTTCATCAGTATTCTGCAAGCTCTCCAAATAAAACTCAATTCTCCTTCTCAACTCACTTTTTATAGCAATGCTCATAACCATTTACAGACTTATTACATTATGTAATAATATACCTTCTTCAGTTTTGCTACACTGGTAAAAAAATTCAAGCCAGGTAACATAATGGCATATTGAGGCTCTTTTTTAACGGCCTGTTGTCTTTTTTTTCCCTGATGGCTTTTACCATTTGCTTGGTTGATCACACTGAACACAGATGTCTTTCTTCCAGGAATCTCTATTACATCAAGATTTTGTTCTAATTTGTTCTATATATGAGATTTTCCCTCACCAGTCCATGACTATCGCATCTATTAATACTAAATTTCATTTATCACTTCATCAAGTGCAACCTATGACCAAACACCATCAAAAGAAAAAGAAAAAGAAAAAGAAAAAGAAAAAGAAAAAGAAAAAGAAAAAGAAAAAGAAAAAGAAAAAGAAAAAGAAAAAGAAAAAGAAAAAGAAAAAGAAAAAGAAAAAGAAAAAGAAAAAGAAAAAGAAAAAATCTCCAAACCATTAAAATTCACTGATATGGCTTCCTGGAGAATTTCTTTTATCTACTGATCACTCATTGGCTTTGCAGGATCCAGAAATAAGCCCAAATGTGCTTTAAAGAGTTATAGTAGTCTCCATTGCATCTTGCCATCTGTTCCTCAAACTGCTTTTGGCTACCCTTGTTCTGCTTTTACATTCAACTGTCCCTCCAAATGAAGAAAGGAGGAGGATGTGTTTTTGCTTCTAATAACTTCCTAAACATTGTTCCTCAGTCATAACAACCCAGTCCCAGTCCATCTAAAGCTCTTTGACAGATGGCAGGCATTTTCAGAAGCTCCCAGCATGAGGTTTTAAAGTAATTTCCATTCTACTTTATTTTATTCTTCTAGCTATGCCTTTTCTTTTTAAGCCAGATTCTTCATTTTACACAGTTCTCCTTGCCTGGCATAAAGCACAAATTTCAGGCTTTTGTTCCTCCTGCAAAGATGCTGAAGTAAAGCATTTTTAAAGCATTGTCACAGAACAACTCCTCAAAAGCAATACGAGAACCAGGTCCCAGATGCTGCTGAGCATCAAAACAAGAGCTGTAACTTCTCCTGCCCAGAACAGAAAGATTCAAAGATGCACAGATTGTTCTTGCGTAAAAAAAACCCAATTTAAATGCAGAATGTAGTAAAAAGAATAAAAAAACCCCCTGGACATTACATCTTTTACTGAGAAGGATAAGCATGTTCCAAGATATATTCATCCTCCCACAAAACAGCAATTCCTTAAGGTCAGGGATGCAGGTTTTTCGAGGTTTTTTTTTAAGGTATTTTTAACATGTCTAAACATTTCCTACAGCCCTGCAATCAGAACTCATTCCCCAGGAGGAGGAAAGAAGCTGGTTTGACTCAGGGAATTCAAGAGTGGTTTTTCCCCACTGGCATAGCCTCCCCAGCAGCTGGAAGGGACAGTCAGTGTCTGACTGCAAATGCTTTGGAGGGGTCCCACATGCTGCCTCCCTTGAACAGCAGACTCCCACTTGCAGAGGAGGAGATGCCAGCAGAAGGCTCTTGAATCATCATCTCTGCTTATCAAGAACCTATAAAGAGACAGCAATTTGTTGGATGGAACGTTCTGAGGCCAGGAGGTCCCGGGTAATGATGGCAACAAGCACAGGGAGTCTGATGGGCATGGCTGAATAAAATCAAATTAAGCTGGTGGTGCTGGCAAACACACAGCAGAGCTGTGAGCCCCACAGACCTTCCTTAGGAATTCTTTTATGATCCAAATTTCCCAAGTAAAAGGGTCTAAAGAACCAGGAGAGGAAGAAACGCAATGATGCTGAACACCAAATATGCTCATCTAGTCATTGTGTAGAGAACCTGAGGAGCAGCACCCCAAAGCTCAGGGGCCAAGCTAGCCCAGAGGTGACCAACATCTGGCTTCACATCTCACACCCGCTAGCTGCTATCACTTACCAGAAGATTGAAGCCATGCTTGAATTTTTGGAAGCAGTCAACAAATTCATCTGGATGTGGTGGCTTTGCGCGGAGAGTAAGAACACCCTCTGGTGAAGAAAATGAGATTTTTTTTTTTAATCCACCCATTTATATGTATGTAGCTTCTATAAATATTCCAGATATAGTAAACAACAAAATACATAATAAATTTAGCATCTTGCAGAATTCTGTAAATACAGAACCAAGGCAGGAGCATATCCTGTGGTCACATCTCTAATTAGTCATTCTCCACTGACTTCAAGCAAATGATTTTCATTTGTTTCCCTCTAAGAATATACTGCATAGGAACTTTTGTGCTGAAATTGAGAGAAAATTGCTACACTGATTAAGAAAAACCACACAAAAGGACATTTCTTAGCTCCTTCAATGATCTTGAGAGAAATGGAATTGTGTGCAGTATGAACTCTTACCTCCAGGTCCTTTCTTTTTACTTTTTTTAGTTTTCTTCCTCTTTGAAAGTTCAGCAAATGCTTCAGCAGCTTTTTGCAGTTTGGTAACAAAATACTCTATGTCATCCAAAATATGGTTCAGAATTTGCTGTGGGAGAAAAGAAAAGTAACTGTTTCTCTACAGAATCTACAGCAGAAATGTTCCAGAAATTGAAATGTCCAGACTCCCAGACACCAATAGCTACCTTGGAACAAAATCCATGCTTGGAACATTCCATATATAAATTCCTTGTGTTTTTAAATTTACATACCTGTAAAGTATTTTAAGTTTTAATTTTTTAAAAATGAAGGCCCTCTGGAAGTTTTTAAAATATGTATAACAAGATAGTTAAGCTCAGATTGCAGTTGCACAATTCACTCCACATTACATTTTTGCTGAGAGCACACAAAAAAATTTAATTATTTGAAAGGATGGCATTTTCATAAAGAGTATAACTTCATAATCTCCTCTAGTACTAAGTATTAAGCTATTTGGTGAAGCTGTCTACAAATTAAGCTGTTTGTGGAGAAGTGCTCTTTGAAGAATTGATTTCAAAGAGTAACTGGAGAAGAATGAATGAACCCTGAGGGAAAACACACAGACACCAATCCAGCAGGTCCCAACATTCTTTTCTCAAGACCCTCTGATGTTACTGAGGGCAAGAGCAGAGTGGAGAAGTAAAAAGTTACAAATGACACATGGGGAAATATTTGATCTTGTATATACCGTAGAACATGCCCAGTATTGTAGCTTATATGCAGGAATGTTTTAAGTTATAAATAAACATGGTCCAGCTGTCTTCAGAAATGATCATGTTTATTTTCCAGCTGTTACACATACCTAAATCCTGCTAAATTGATGGAATTCTTTATCCTTACATAGGTTGCTGCAATCAGTCTACTTAAAAAATTACAGTTTCTATTTCCAGCTCTTCATGGCAGAAAACTTGTCATTCATAATCAGTGTGTTTTTTGTTTCTTTTTAAAAGAGAAAATTAAGAAAAGAAACTACCACCTGTTCATTTTAGATCTACTAAAACAAGCAGAAGTTGCTTGGAAATCTTTTCTCCAGAACTGAATTTCTCTTCTGGAGAAAAGTCTTCCCCCAAAGTGAGTTGCAAAAGTTTACAGACATGAAGCAGCCTCATTTGAGGCTTCTCACTTACAACATCTCTGTCAATCCTGGCTGCTATCATCTCTGCTGTTTCTTCCTGCTCATGGTATTGTCTGTGCTTTTCATCTGCAAAGAGGGAAGAAGAGAATAAGACATGCATATATGTGGCACGATTGTACTTTTTATTGTCCAAAATATCTGGCCCTGCTACTGAGGAGAGCATCATTAGATTTCTGTGTTACTATTACCACGTTCACAAAAAAACCCAGATCAAAATCTGGAACTCACACCCAGCTATGCACAAGTAAAAGCAGCTCTGAACAGAAATCCAGAAAATCAGTAAATGCAAGTAAGTGACAAGCCAGTTTATGACAGATCTTTCTCCCCAGATCAGGCAGCAGTGGCTTGGAGCATTTCAAACTAGACTGGGAAAATCTGCTCCCAGCGAGGGCAGAGCAACCTTGTGCAACCACTTCTGCATCCAGTTACTGCCATAGTGAAAGTGCTCTTCCCAAAGTGCTTCTGTTGCTACAAAGCATCATAAAAATCCACTCCTTGGCTGTTGGAAAAACCCAGCTCTACAGAGACGGGGCAACTGAGAGGCATTTTCAAAAGATTTTGTTCCATTATCGGTCTCATAGAAGGGTGAGACACAAGAGATGTGAAACTCAACGCCATTCTATCAGAAGCCAAGCTATTTCTTGTTTACAATACCTTATAAATGCTTTTCAGCCTATTAGCTTTTGCCACACAATGCTGTCAATACTTCTAACACCAATCACCTATTATTGTACCCTATATGGGTCTTGTTACAATCCACCTCTCACAGTTCTAATTCCTCCAACGTATCTGGTCTGTTTGCAAAAAAGGATGGGA
>VZSR01001863.1:2897774-2938825 GCA_013398615.1 Brachypodius melanocephalos
CATGGGTGGTTGGTTATTGGGTTAAAAGTAAAAATAAGTTAGATGCCATCTCATTATTAGACAGTTTATCCTTAAAAGACCTTGTAGAGACAGAAATAGGAGGCCATTTTAGTTTATTAGCTTGAAGTGCTGTAGAACTCTCAGCTTGTGAGACTGTAACATAGATAAGAATTAATAAACATCTGAGTCCAAACAAGAAATACCATCTGGAGCATTTAATCGTGACCTTGGAAAATAGAAGATAAAAGCAACACACCACATGGTCTTGTCTTTTGTCCCTGATCCCCTTCTGAGTGCTGGAACGAACCTTCACTGGAATTTATCATACAAAAGGCCCTTCTTGCCTCTCTTGGCTGAGCCAGCCATGGTGTGCGCGGTGTGTGGACTGCACTGCTTTGCCTGAATGCCTCCCCAGGTGGTTTTTCCACAGGAGAAGCTCGTTGGGAAACTGTCAGGAGTAAGCACCACCTCAGCCTCACTGTTGTTCCCCCCAGGAATACTCACACTCCCCCTGCTCCGATGCCCACGCCGACCAGGCTGCCACGCGGCTCCGCACGTCCACCTGGGTGATGGTCCCTGGGGGCACGGGGGCAGGCGCCCGTGGGGGCGGGGGGATGGCGCTGTCGGCTTTGGAGAGCATTCTGGAAGGACAGGAGAAAGCCCACGAGTGACACTGGAAGGGAGAACGGCCTGTTCTCTGCTCTCCAGTGCCTGGAGAGGGGAAACGAGGAGGCTTCACAAGGGTCTCTAGGGCTGCAGACCGTACTATGGGATTGCCAAGCAAACGGCACTCAGTGGTGTGTAAATACATTAAATGCAGCAGAAACCCACTCCACGAGGGAGTTAGCAAATCTTTGTCACCTGGGAAATCCCCAAGCAGTGCCAAAGAACATGACCAGACCTGCCAGTTTACACACATAAATTCAGTGCTTGGGTTTATGGGGTGGCATTTTTACCACCACGTGCAGTTGTAAGGGTGTCTTTTGTGTGAGAGAAAATTAGAAGATTTGAAACTACCTTTCAGCAGCACAAATCAAGTGTCTAGACCGCTAAATCTGGCCAGTTGTCAGCCACCTTTTGCTTATAACCCTACCAAAAAAACCAATTTCACTGGCTGGTTTGTTTTTCAACAGGGGCGTTTTCATCCTGTCTCGATACAAACACATCAATGCTCCCACCTGCAATTCTCCCGTTCCTAGTGCACATTTAAATACTGTAAGGAAAGAGGTTTTTGAATTCATTCTACAGCTTGATACCAACAGACAAAAGAAATTGCAGCAGCTCCTGTCATACATATCCCCCATCCTTTCTCCAGAGCTCAGTTTAAAATTAGATCTTCACCTTAAGTTCATCTTTTATAAACCCATCTCATTCACAGCATTCAACAACAAGACCAAAAAACACCAAATGTCATTTGGCCCACATTTGACCTCTGGGCCTCACAGCCCTGGGAGACTGATATCTCAGATTATTTGTCCCAACAGATGTATTGACCTACATTCTTTCCCCAATTAAATCTCATTAGTGTCCCAGCATATCCAATGTGTTGGAGTCCCTCTGGATTGCCTCTTAGTTTGCAACAGTCCCACAAATGGTAAAGTCTATTTATTTAAATTTAAACTAGCAAATAAAGTTGGACACAGCTCAGGTTCTCTTTTGTTTTTCTAGGAGTGCCCCTTGCTCTAAGACTTCTTTGTAAGCTGCACATCAGAATTTATCCAGAATTATTATATGCTCATTCTTATTTTTGTCCAGCAGAGACTTCTCTGTCTGAGCACAATTATTACTGGGAGATGCATGCAGTTACACACTGGATTTCTATCAAGTTACTACTATCACCATTCAGTATCTAACATATTTGTTCCCTTGCTTTTATGCCTCTGTTTGCTACATCTCATTTCTGTATTAATCTTCTCTGAACCCAAGAGATTCTTTCCCCCACATTTTCCAACTGGCAGAGAAGATTTTGCTACCAGGGAAACAAGATGATGTTCAGCATCGTTAAACAGGCAGGAAGGAAGATTATTCAATCTTCACTTGCTCTTTTATTTAACATCTTCGGATCCCAAAACCTTTTAGCATAATCTTGTTTACTTGGAGTTATGGGGAATTTATGTTCTTTAATTTAAATCCTGAACTACTCGACCCATATGCAGAACTGAGACATGCAATACCATTCTCTGACAAGTGGAATGGATCTCAGTTGTTCCCATCACTAAGGTGAGACTGGGAAAGGTAAGACTGACACTATAAATTGATGGAACATGAGAAAATTAATAAAGCAAGATAATGCTTTAATACACACGGCTTTGGAAGTATATTATTAGCTAGAAGAAAAAAAGTTCAAGCCCCCCAATAAACCCCCAAGAGGTGGCAGGCAGGCCTGGAGAGCCTCTGAATGCTGTCACACTATTTGATGATTCTATACACTGCCAAGAAGTTGGATTTTTACCTCAGTGTCTCAAGCCTCTTCTTTTGTTTCCCACTTTTGCTGTCACTGATTGCACTTTCAATATCGTCATGAATAAGGGTAGCCTAAGGAGACAGGAGCAGAAAACACCAGGAATCAGCTGCTGCATCAGGATCTTTGAAATAAATATCTCACCTTTAGAGAGAGAACACCCTAGCAAATCCTAGTTATTTAAAAGCATTGGGACAAATTATTTTACACCTAAACAAACAAACAAGAACAGAACAAAGTCTGGAAGTTGGTATTTTTGTCACTACTCCAGCCTCAAGCATTATCATCACACAAGTACGTAATCTACACACCAAATTTGTCTGAACAGCTGTAATTATCTCAAGTCAACCAGTATTGCATAAGCTACTTTTTCCCTCTGCATACGTACTTTTTGGTTGTCTCAAGCATTTTGTTTGCCTCAGACTATAAAAAGAAAAATCTACTAAATATAGAAGCAGCAAAACTACTACGGATGGCAGCAGAATAAGCATTAAGAAAGTAACTTGTAATGGCACAATTTCCTTCCAGAAATAACGACAGCTTCCAATTTCTCTTTGATGTAACAGAAGATGAATTTTTCAGAAGCTTCCCTGCTCTGTACATTCCTGCCACTCCACAAGTTCAGTCTGCCTCCACCAGTGGCCCCACCAGTGAAATTTTGATGCACGTCTAAAGCATTATTTTAATAACTCTTGCATTAAATGGGTCATGGCTTCTCACAGGATTTAGAATGCTCTGTTACATGTCTTCAGCTGACAAATTAATTTCCTGCAAGGGCTGTCAAAGCCCAAATCTGTCAGTGCCTGGCTCACTCTGCAAGGACCATGTCTTTCCCTCACAATGCCGAAGTGTGTACTTTTGGGGAGGAATATGTAGCTTCTGCCAGGACCAGAAGACATTGTTGAATTTCGGATTCAAGGGGATTACGGGACTTTTCAGGCTATAATAGCTTGCACTACAGAATATACACTGCAGTTATAATACTTTAAGTTTACAAAATTAAAAGAAAAAAAAAAACTTTAGGGGGTCAGAAGAACTTAAACCCAGGAGAATTCCATTAATCCAATACTCTTGGTATTTGCTATTTAATTTTTTTCTTGTTTATAAAATGTTAGAATGCTCCAAATGGTATTGGTTTTAACTATTTTTTATTGCAGGGGCTCCTGGAATTGCTTGTAACTTCTGACAAAAGCAGGGAAAAGCCAACAGAGAAGGACCTAAACTTTCAAAACCAGAAAAGTTTCATGGGTAAGGAAAAAACCCCAGGGTATGGCCACCGAATCAAACACTTCAGAACAAAGGGAGATACTGAACTTCCAAGTCATGCTTATGCACTCTACATTTTTATATCTACGCAGAGGAACAACTTCAAAAAGGAAAAGAGACCAAAAACTCTACACATGGAGAAGCTGGGTCCAAACACACCTCAAAAGGGATTCCTGTGTTGTTTAACACAATACCCCCTGAACTTTTGACAGGATCCCACTTTCCTTTAAAACAGCAAATTCTGTGCAACAAATCACACAATAAATACTCATCCTCACACCGCTCTCACCGTGCCAATTCCAAAACTGTTGCACAGTGTGATTAACAGTCTGCTGTTTCAAGACAATAATACAAACTACTACAAAGGAATTAAGAAATCCCCATGAAATTATCAACTGGAATTACAGAGAATAACTAACAGAATTAAAAATCAGAACCTCAGAAATAAATAAGTATTGCAGAATACATCAAAAAATAATTTATACTTGAAGGTAACACTTTCATCAGAGACAAGCAATCTCTTTCCTTGTTTTGCCCCTCCTGCAAGGAATATTTTCCCTTTCAAGATCTCTCCAGCAGAGCAGAGAGGCAAAGAGGTGAGAATGCAGAGAATGTTTAATTGTTCAGTGACAAAAAGAGGAGAAAGAGTAGGTAAGACTCAGGGCTCAGATGAGCTCCTTGCAGATTATAAAATAAATTTGAGATAACTCAAATTATTTTACACCTTTTTTTTCAGAAGACTGAAGGCAAACTGACATTTTCCAGAGCTTTATACATTTGCAAACCTAAATTAGCAGCTATGAAGTCCAAGAACCAATATTTACAGTAAGGACATATTTGAACATGCACTAAGGATTCACCTTAAAATTGGATTACTCCTTTGCAATACATGCTACGCTACATTTACTAACGTACTATAAGTAGTGCTGATACCATAAGTGCATTAAAGTTACAGCATATTTACAAGAATAAAATTATTTACAAGAATTTTTACATATTTACAAGAATTATTTTCTATGAATCAGCTCATTTTTCTTTATCCACTGTACTGGTCAATTCCTAAAATCTCCCCTATTCAAATAAGACATAGCAGATCTCCACTGTTATCTTACCTTAACTTCATCACACTGGAAAAGATGCAAATCAGGCTTGTTTTGGGTTGGTTCTTTACATATTAATGCAAGAATTGAATTGTAGTTGCATGCATTCATCACAGCTTGGCAATGCTGAATTGTGCTTAAAGGAAAATTCTCCAGTTCATTCTGTCAGAAGAGGGAAAAAAAAAGAAGAAAACACAAATACCACCTTACTATACAGTGTCCTGATCTCAGAAAAAACTGCATGAGCCAAAAAGGGAAAGTGATAATAAGCTAATTAAAATCCTCAATCTCACATACATGGTTTTTCTGCTTGCTCCCTTCTTCTCTCTCTCTGAAAATGAGTCTGTCACTCACAGATCTTACCTTTGATTCCAAGTCCACCAAACTGACAGCTTTGTCATCCACTTGAAGAATCATGTCTTGAGTCCACACTTTGCCTTTGGCATCCAGCAATTTCAGCTTCCTTATTCCGTCATCCACTGTAATCATTGCCTCTTTTCGGTCCAGAACAAAGGTGGTCAAGTGCTGGTGAGTAAGACGTACATTTAAAAGAAATTATGATTGCAATTTTCCCTATTGTTCAGGAGTGTCAGTGTTTAAATTGTCAGGAAGGAGCCATGCAAATTATTCATGAGTAAAAGTGCCTTTGTGCATGACAGAGCCCACCTCCAAGACACAAGGAAGGCTGTTTAGTCCACAATGTCGTTTTAAGTCAACTCATTTTTGCAGCTTGCTTTTTGACACCCACTGTCATTTCCTCACTGCTGTAAGCAGTTAAGACTTGAAGGCACATTCTGACATCCTCCAGGTATCAAAGCTAGAATTAAAGCACGAGTTTTAATTAGCTTTCTTGAGGAGTGAAAACCTGTCTCTCCCTTGGCAAGCTGAATTCAGGAGGTGCCAGCAGAAGCTTCCCAGAAGCTCCCTGCCAATGCAGCTCCAGCACCACCCTGACCTGGAGTGTCCTCATCTCTTCCAGAGCTGCCAGTAGCCCGCTGGTGGCAACCAGGATGGGCTTGCCTCTGACTGGGCGACCTTATGGACGGGCTGGTCAGTTTTATGTGCAGCACAGAGGAAAATAGTAACAACTTTTGCTCACCATCACCTTGGAATATTCTCCAGATTCAATTAATGGCTTGGAAACTAAATAGTATCTCACAAACATCACCACAACTAGCTTCCCTGTCATTATGGCTGTGGCAGTTTCTCCTTCAGCATGCCAACAGTGCAAGAAATTACACAAAATTATTTCACTTTGTTCAGGCATAAATCCACCTTCACATTCTAATTGAAGACCTGGTAACGCTCATTCAAGCTGAACCACATTTAATGTATGCCTGCATATCTGTCTTCTAAATAACTTTAAAAAAATAAAAATAATAAAAAAAGAATTAACAGTGCTTTCTTTCTTCTATTACAGGATAACAGCACATGGTAATTACAGAGAAGAAAGTAGGTGTAAGCTGCATATAATCAAAGTATTTAAAGGAAGTAAAGTGAAACAAACTCTCTACTGGCTGCTTACCCAGGAATGTTTAGATTCCAAATGCAAGCACTAATTTTTATGCCAGTACAGGACCAAAACCGTTATGAAGAAACCACATAAAAATAGACAGGCAATTAGAACCAACACATGTATTCATTTGCAAGCTGATCACAAGACTGAAGCACTTGAAATTAGGAGTCTTCTGCATATGATCTCCCAATTCACAGCTGATTTAAAATCCAGCAAAAAGGAGCTGAGAATCTGTGGTGCTTGAAAGACTTGGCTTAACCCATGACAGTGGTCTGATGGCAGCAGGAGAAACTTTGAGCCAAAGTAAAGCTATGAAAGGAGGGACTGCATTCAAAAGTGCTTAGCAGGCTACATCCAGGCACTCAGGCTGGATATTTTAAATCTGAGTGCAGCATGCAGTAACTCTGCAAAGCAGCTTAAGGCAGCAAGTCACACACTTTGCTCTTCATACTGGGGAAGGACCTGTGCAGGCAGAATGTATTTAACTATCACTATCAGACCCACTGGGGCTCTGATGGGTTAATGCTCAGCACTTTATGAATATTCTAACACCTCTGCTGATTAGATCTGATCAGAGCATTGGTTTTAAATATCACTCAGTGTGCCTTGCCAGCAGCAGAGCTCTGCCTCATCTTTACAAGAAGCCAGGTTCGGAGCCAGGGCAGCACAGGATGCTGAATTGGTGCCCTGTTGAGAAGCCCTATCTGTTTGCCAAACTCCACACAACTTTGCTTACATCCTTCCACATCCAGATTTCAGCTCATTATGGCAAAGATAGAGAATTTGAGACGTTTCAGCGTAATCTGTTCTGAAGTGACCCCGGGCTGGCGGGCTATTTTGGAAGATGTATGTGCCTTCAAGCCTATATATCCTCAAAAAAAAAGAAAAAAACAAACCAAAAACATGTAGGCAAAAATAACCACATGTAACTGAGAGCTGTAATTGGTGTATCATTCTCATCTCACCTCCACATGGTACTGTGATGTTTCGGATATGCTGCTGACACTGTCTCGTGCATAATTCTTTCTTTGTTCTGGAGATGGGAGGAAAAGAAAGAATACGTTAGAATATAAAAGAAAGAATATATTCACTCAGTGCCTTGACTTTCTCAGAGACGCTTTGGACAAGTTGTATACATGAGAGGAGGAGATAAGCTGTGGTTAATTTCTGTATTTCAGCAGAAAACACCTCCAGCCCCACACGGTCCAGCACAAGGACCATTTTTACGTCAGCAATGTTAACAGAGAGCTGGTGGGTGCCCACAAAAGCCGCTTATCTCATCCAGTGAGTCAGGACACCCGAGGGGAGCACTGCTCTGACTGCAAACACTGCCTTGGGAAGCCTGATTATTAAAATCTTTGGCTTGCCACTGTATGATAACTAGCACCAGGCTCACTGTATCTGTATGAGCATCCTTGAAAGCAAAAGTATTTTCTGATATTTACAAATAATTCTCATGTTAAATCTGCAAGATGAGAAAGGCACACACACAAAAAAACCCCTGACTCATCCTTTATTTCTTCATAAACATTCAATTCACTGAATTGCTAATGTAGAAATAGGCATGGAAATATGCATACACATACCAAAAGAACTCTAAACGGGAATATTTTTCAGATAACAAAACTCAATGCTGCAAAACCAGAAACATTATGTGCCTTTTACTCTGCACAAGAGATTCATGTTAAACCAGGAGAGGAAAGAAGGGGAAAAGCAAGATGAAGACACAACACACACCCACGCCACAAAATAATGAATTTAGATGAATACTGAAGAACTCTAGTGGGAAAAAAAATTGAATGCAACAATTGGAAGTTTTGGGAGGTTTTTTTTCACTACAATCACTTCAGCTTCTGAAACACCAGGAGCTTTATTGTGAAAAGTCAGTATGTGACGTGGCCAAGAGAGATCTAAAGAAATTCTGGAAGTAGGTAACCTTTTTCCTATATTTCATTTAAAATCTTGATTTCTAATCTTCAAGTAAAATAGGTGGTTTGATTTTTTTTTTCCCATATAATGAAAATACAAAATGTACATAATGAAATACATCAATTTCATCACACCTGGAGCAGCTGGAGGCAAAATAAAAGTGATTTTGTTGACAGGAAGGTTAAGTTACATTTTGCAAAAGAGAGGAAAAAAAAATCTGAATACTACCAAGCTCTGTGACATAGAGAGATCTGCAGTAAGGAGTCCATAAAAGCCCCCCTACAAAGATCTCTTCTGTGACCAGGCTTCCTTCACACAGGAATTCCAGGTGCAAGGACAGCAGTGCTCTCATTTTCAGATGTTGCTTGTGAAAGCATTTGTCACATTTTGTACAAACACCATCATCTCTTCCCTTCTCAGTGATTTTTGCAAAAACCAAGTTTTTGAAATACATCACTGGCTTGAAGCCCCCCTCCCACAGTGACAAATGCCACTCAGGCAACAGAGCCATCCTAATCCTGTACAGCAGCTGCTCAGTTTGCTTTAGCAAGAGAAGTGTGCAGAGCAAACTGTCAAGTTCAAGAACACCACAAATTATCAGAATTTTTAGCAAGGTATGTGAATATTTCAAAATAGAGATCTTGCTTTCATTATGCATTATTCTGAAATCTCAGGGCAGAGGACCAACATTGATTATTCCATCTGTATCTACTATTTCTGCTTTTGCAGCATGTCACTGAAAGCATTTTTCCAGTTGATTTTGTAACCACAACGCACACGCATGCACACCCCAACAGGGTCAATAAAGCAGCACTGTCTAATTTGCTACCTTTCTTTTTTTGTTTGGATGATGATCTGAAGAAGTAAAGTCCATCTGTTCCTAATAAAACAAGGGGATTAAAAAGCAGTATCTAGTTTAATCCCACAGAATTATTTGCACCTCTAAGGGGATCAGTTAGAGTCTTCTGCTGTGGACTGTAAATGATACTTAAATACTGTCCAGTAAGAAAGAATATATGCTTTAAACAAAACAAACAAACAAATTACTTCTTTCAATTAACAATTAACATTAACCAAATGCTGAGCTTTGAGTGTTATCATGTTTTAGGTGAACCAAAATGTAAGTTTTATGGTATTGAATTAAACGAGCATAAGAAAGTTTACATCCCCTGTAAAATTTATAAATGCTGCAAACAGTAACCGTCAGAGTTGCTTTAAATAAACAAAGGAAGTCTGGCATATATAGAGCTTCCAAAGGAATTAAAAAGCAGAGAGTAAATTTTGCAGAAGGCTCCTTATTCTATTTCACGTGAGTTTTGTCCAGTGTTAAGACAGGAATTTCAAAACCATTTGCAGCACAGATTAACAGATCCTCCTCCAGAGCAGCACAACACTCCCAGCCAGACAGGGTGGAAAGGTGTTCAACACACACAGTCATGGTGAGATTAAATGCAAATTTGATTAAAGTTCTTGTTCCTTGTTCAGCAATAAAACTGGCAGCTAGTCTTTCCAAAGATTCCCTGCCCAGAGCGTCTGAGCATTGCTCTGCTTGTGGAAGATTGTGAGTAAATGCCTTTGTGTTAGTCAGTCATTTTTCCTCCCTGTTCTTTCTTCACCTATTAAGCCATCTTTCTCTGGATCCATCAGGTTTTTTCCTTGCTTTTTCTCTTCCAATCTTACCCCCTATTCTGCTGCAGAGGAGACAAGGGAACGAGCAAGCAAATGGGGAGGTCCTCAATTGCTGGCTGGGGTCAACCCCTGACACTGAAAACAAAATAATGTTTTGTATGCTCTGTTTCACTCTCCTAATCCTCCCAATCAATCTCAGCCTCTCACAGGTCCCTTCATGCATGAAGAGGCTATTGAAGCTGAAGTGAAATACTGCAACAGAGACTTCCAGATATGATGCATAAAACTATCAAAAGATTAATTCAACTAACAAAATTATTGAGTTTTCTCCTATATACTCATTGCAGCTCTTATATCCACCACTTAAAGTACAGTGCAGCTTTAGCAAAAAATTGGCTCAAACTCTGCTGATATTCTGCAGACTGTTTGCATAAAGGATTCTTCCTCTGATAAAATAAAAAAAAATATATAAGGGAGGATCAGGGTAAAAGACACTCAAGTTAAATTCTTAACCACAATCTATAGCAAATGCAACTCAGAAGAATTTAATTACAATAAAATCTCTCAAAACACAAAGGCAATAAAGTGAAAAGCAGCACAGCATTTCACTTATAGGTCCTGAATGTAAGATCTACTAGTTAGTAAAGCTTCCAAAGGAACAGGAACATTGATCCATAGAAACTAGTACTCTTCTTCATGTCTGACATGGACAGATGTTACGTCAATTCATGTTTTGTGAAATTATTGAATTTCAATCAATCATGAGAAACAGGCCATGTTTCTGTTTTCTGAGGTTGAAAGCTACTGATTTTATTTTCATTTTTGAAAGAATCCAAAACACCAGAAAACAAAAAAACAACCTCTTAACCAAAGCCTTTCAGCCAAGTGAAAGACTCTACCAGACAGTGCATGACACAGATAAACAGGACTGTAGATTGCTCTGAAATTTGATGGCAATCCACGTGGACATGGATGGAGAGTCTCCCCCACAATCTGTTCTATGAATCCCGGAGTGGCAGCATAAAATATCTTCACACCTCATCAAGCAAAAAAGCCCAATACCTAATTTACTACCATCTATCTGCATTGGACTGATTGTTGATACCCTTTAAGAATAAATTGCAGGGCAACTGGAAAAAAAAAAAATCAGCTTGAGGCAAAGTGCAGGAGATGAGACCTAAACATCCTGGGACAAAGGTCAGAACTTGAGTTCAAAACAAGTTTCCTTCTCAGAGGAGCAAACACTATCACTTTCAGAGATTTATGCCAGAAGCTTCTCTCTGATGGCTGTGTGGAACTAGCTGTCAAAGGAAGTGTGTTGTTTAGAAGTCAGTTGTCAAATTAATTCGAGGATCAAGATACCACAAGCATGGTACGTGGATGGCTTCTTTCGGTGCGCTCATTTACCTCCCCGTGAGCTGCCTGAGGTTTCCTTGGATTTGTTACACTGCAGTTCTTGCTCTGAATGAGGCATGTGAGCAATGCACAAATACACAGGAAATCTCACTTCCAGCTCCAAATCACAGCCATGAGTGCACAAAACACTCAGTCTTTCCTAATGCGCCGTGCGATGACAATTTTAGCAGCATGTCTCAGTTCTGTGCCGTACAATAATCTGACAATTTGGAGTGAGCTCCTGGTTCATTCCTCCTGAGGAATGAGGCTGCTCCAGGTTGTGTCACGGGCTGGCAAAGCCCCAGCACAGCCCCCAGACTGCTGCTTCTCTCCCCACAGGCAGAACTGCTCAAGGCAGATGGAGGAGCCAATGCTAGAACAACAGATGACAGCAGGAGCCAAAACCCATTTCGGATGGAAAAATCAGGAAGCAAACGATGAAATAAGCCCCAGAAAAATGTGCAGAGAGCACCTTCCCTGGTGGTTCAGAGAGGGATTTATCATGCAAATAGAAAACAGCTCATTTCAGGAAGGAAATGAGTGAAAACAAAGGGGTTATTTGACACAGGAAAAAAAGCAATTGCAAGGAAGTTTTCACTATCAGAGATAGTGATGGCTCTGGTCTGGTTTTTAGTGAACTCTTGGTAACACCAATAATATTCCAACCTCCTTTCCCACAGCACTGTGGCCAACCTTCTGTCTGGTGACTGAAAGGCTGAATAATCATGAATCACCTCAGCAATGCCATCTAAGACATAAACTTCATGCCAGGACATAAACATGCCTGTGTATATACCTAAACATACACACATATAACAACAATAACATAAAATATAAATATATAATATATAAGCAATAATAAATAATAATAAGTTATAATAATGGAGAAAATTATAATGTTGATGATAGTAATAATGATAATGATAATAATGTTTATTTTAATTTAGTCTTTACAGTGCTTGGAAGAAATTCAGATCAAGTGGTCACTTAAGAGCCCAGGTACCATTTTCACTTGTTGATAACCAGGAGTAGGTGGCTTAGTCCAAATGACTCTCAAGTTTTCCAAGAAAAGGAACATTTTCATGGGCAAAGTCTGCTGCTAATGTCACATTGTCACATTATAGTAAAACAAATAAAACCAGAGTGTGTTTTACTTTTACAGTAAAATTATATATATTTCTTCCAGTATAAGCGAATCTACTAAATACATAAGCTTTCTGCATTAACCTAAATAATATAACGCATACATTAAAAATATACCTAAATATATAAAAAGAAAGCTAAGACAGCTTCATCCTGCTTTATAGGATTTCAGTCTCATGAATCTCAAATAAAATACTTTATGTAGTTATTCATTTTAAATACAATACTTTGTAATGAGCGTTTCCAATGCACTTTAAAAATTCCAATATCACTCAGCTTCTTTCCACCCTGTTTGGGCAGTCTGTACAAAAAATTTAACATCACAGAGGATGAAGAGGCACATGTGGGATGCAGCAGAATAGTAACTTAGTTCCTAAAAATTAGAAAAATATAATTGCCCTGAAATAATCTGAGAAAGATTTTAGGTGTCTTTCTTGTTCTCTCCAGCTCATGTACGTGGTGATAGCAACAGCCTGGTTCTTTATGTGTATAAAACAGAGCAGAAGTAGTAAAATGTGCAAACTCCACTCTAAAAGCTGTGCCAATACATATCCATTTGGAGCTCCAGAATAACTTATCCTTCTATTTCATTCAGTTCCTGGCAACTGCAACTAGTTTTGTGATACATCTACCAGCAGCAGAAGTGAACCAAGGACAACAATTCACTTTACAGGAGCCACCACACAGCAGTTTCATGGCAAGCATTTTCAATTAGCACCTGAATCCAGTTAAATACTTTAAAAATGCCATTATATACATCAAATTTACTCATTTGCCCCCATCTTCTCCTGACACATGACCATTCTCACCATGTTTGATATGAAAAAGCTTAGAGATATTTTAAAAGCCCACAAAGATTGAAGGATACAGTTAAGATACTGATATGGCCACGCTGTTCAAACCATGTACTCCTGAGAAATTATGATGATGACATAAAATGAAAAAGGAATCACAACACTCTCGTAGCATCTCATAAAGGAAATACTCTGCTAAGGGTTTTTAGCAATGTCTCTAGCTGGTTTCTGTTGTCACCTACTATTTCTGTCAACACTTGCAATCAGTTTGTTGAGTGAACCCATACAGAAATCACTCTTTAAAACGATCAGCTCCGAATTTTCCTCAGTTTCGGTTCCTGCCTTCAGCACTATGTCAAGAAACTGATTTTTGTTTCATAGCACTAAAACAAAGTAAATTTCAGCTTTGAATTATTCACATGAGGTACAATGTTGAATATAGGAAAAAATGTTTTCACCAAAAAGGATGTCAAGCAGTGGAACACGCTTGGATGATGATCCCTGGAGGTGTTTAGAGGCTGTGTTTGTGAGGCATTTAGGGACATGGTTCAGTGGTGGGCTTGGCAGTGCTGGGTTAATGGATGCACCCAATGATCTTAAAGTTCTTTTGCAACCTAAAATGGTTCTAAGATTCCAAAGCACGCTGCTATTGATGCCTTAGGAACCTGAAATAGAGGCTGCACAGAGCTAAACAATAAAGTAGGGATTTATTGAAAGGCCAAGGATCCACCTTGGGCAGGACAGGGCCTGATCAGGGCTACACCCAAGGCAGACCCAAAATGGTCACAAAATGGACTAATGATCACAAGGTCTCACACTTTTATAAGTTGTGGTCTATTTGCATGTTGGGGTTTAATTGTCCAATTCCAGCTCCAGGTTGTGAGGTCCCATCCTTCTTGTTCCTCCCTTCAGCCCACTGCTGTTTGTGCTTTTGGGCCTGAAAGTTGTCCTTGGTCTTCATCAGGAAAAGGATTTGTTTTGTCTCCCTACTCTGTGCAGAGAGCTGACTGGCACTGAATGTGAGGCTCAGAACTGCACCCCTGGGCAGCACAGAATGTGAAAAACATGAAAGCTCGAACTTAAGGCATCACCATCACTACCCTAACCTCTGAGCTCACTCCCTGCCACCACTGGACCCAAAAAAGGAGGCAGAAAAGATTGCTGCTTGGGATGTTGCAGTTCTTGGCCACTGCTCTTTGGGCTTTCCAGCTGGTTAACCTGCAGAAGAGTGGCAGATGCAGAGGGAGAGCTGGCTGATGTCTGAGGAGTCCAGCGGGGGGGAAGCCTCGTCCTTCCAGTCTCATCATTGTACTGAATTTCAAAAGAGCATTTAGCAACATGCACAGATTTACAAAGCAGAGCTTCTCACAGCCTCACTGCTGCTTCTATTTCCATTACCAGCACAGCTATCAGTGGGATGTATCCACAGTGGAGGAGGATGACCTGAAAATGGTGCAATTTAGCTGGCAAGCAACATGACTACATTTCTCCTCCACAGTGATTTGGAGTTAGGCTGGAGTAGTGTGTACAGCCAAGACAAACACGAACATTTGTAGTTGGTGAGTGCAACAACGTTCAGGCATTTAAGTAACATCACATCTGACAGCCACAGAGCCTGCTGGAGACAGCACGCCAAGTATGGCTCCAAATCTGCCACACCAACTCCAATTTCCATTAAATCCTGGTGCCAAAGAAGAATATTCTAAGTGTCTTTTCTGCTAGCAGGGGATGAAGCTGGGGAGGCAGAGGGAGGTACAGGAGAAATAAAACCCACAGCACAGCTAAACCCTTCAATGCCTTCTCCCTGGTGCATACCTTAGCTATAGGATCACTCTGAGTTTTGTGATGAATGCTGCCTGAAAAATGACCAGGTGGGAGCTCTCTACGTAGTAAACTGAGCATTTTCTAGTTAGCTTCAGCAGGAATAAAACCACTTTGTTTTTCAATCTAGTTGACAGACACACCCAAGTGTATGTCCATACGCTTTCAGATTAATGTGTGTAAAATATTTCCACCACAACATCACAATCACCTTATAATATATCATTTATAATATAATCACTTTATAAATTATCACTTCATAATGCAATTTATTTAAACAGCAATTTAGCAAAGAAGTTTGGAGAGTTTTGTCACCTTACCATAGAGAGCTTTTGCACTTGTTCTTGAATTCTGCTCCCTCTCTGCCTGAGCAAATGTTGGGGAGCCATAGCCACTGGAAGAAAACATTTCTGATTATCCTCTGTATTTGGCAGACACTGAAAAAACCCCCTCCCCTTAATAGCACTACACATAACTACAGCATTAGTAAGAAAGGGGTATTTTATATAAAATATAATATATATTATTTAATATTTATTTAATAGTATTTAAACATTTAGTATATATATCTATGTAAAGTATAAAACACTGGATATTTGTTCCACACCATAAATATGAGAGGGAATGTTTCACTTGGGCTGCAGGCCGTTCTGAGCTCTCTTTTGTTGCATTAATACAACATCATGCATGACTGGGGTGTGGTATACAAATAAATACCACCTTAACTCAAGTAACAAACTTCACTCCACAATTAGAACAATAACAATAATGGCTATGCCAAAAAATTAGGTAGGATTTGTCTGGGGTTTTTTTTTCCTGCGTACACAAGTGTTGATTGTTTTTAACAATTTTAACTGCTTTTAATGAAAAACTTAAAATGTTTCATTGTCTTAAACAAATGAAAAGGCAATATGACTACAAGTGTTTCAAGGATGAGGGATACATGAGCTCACCTTAAAGGGACAAAAATATGAAAAGCAAAAAGCACCACAGATACCCTATTCCATACAGGAATATGTGCTCCTTGGCATCAGGTAGGCAAATTCTCATTAATGTTGTACGTCTAGTGCCATGCTCCTGATAGAGGGATCACCTCTTATCTTAGGCAAGGTAACCCTTTCAGGTAGCAGCTGCTCAGTTCTGTTTAGTGGGAAGCAGTCTGTTCTCACAGATGGGAGAGGCAGCCTCATCTTTTATGCATAAAAATGCATTCACTCAGAGCTAACCTTAAACAGCTCCAGCACACAAAGACCTCTCTGAGTAACATAATAAGGATGTTATGGCTACAGCAATTTATTTTCCTGTTCCAGATGAGTCCATGCAGGAGCACAGTTTCCCCTTAAGCTAACACAAATATCACTCAGACGATATCTGCCACTTTGGTTCTGTGCTTTGCAAACCTCTCACTCTTCTACAGAAAATGCCATTTTATAATTCCAATGTCACCTACTAATTGTAGTTCTGTCTGAAACGAAAGCCTAAAGAAGGAAGCACAGCACTATTTTGTCCAGAAAATGCAAGTCAAAGGCATAACCTTACTTCATTTGAGGGAAGTAACTTCCATATCCACCGGGAGGGGTGTTTGATATGTGTCCATTCATTCTCACCGTCACTCACTGGGACAAACAACCTGGGAAAAGGAAAAACAGCACATGAATTGAAGTCTCCTAAAAGATGAGGGTATAACACAGATTAGACAAATCTAATGAAAAAATGGTTGAAATGGGAATGAAATTGCATCAACAGGCTCAATTGTTATTAACTGCATCCCAGTGATGCCTCAAAGACCTGCTATGGAACTTCTCCCAGTAGCAATTTGATAGTTATTGCTTCAAACAATTTATAATTTAGTGAACAAAGCTATTATTTTGGGTACAATGGTCTTTAGGAATAGCTGTAGAATAAAAGGCTCACTAAACAAAGAACAACATCTACTGCAAAAGTGAACAAGATGTTCCGAATGGCAACTTTATTACTCAAGCATGCTTGGTTTCAACCCTCAATTCATCTGTTTCAAATGCAACTTTTGAAATGACCTTTTGATGCATATTCTATGAAACCTATCAGCTGAACTGTTAGAAAGATGCATTATCAAATTAAAACACAATGGTTAGCACAAAAGGAAACGTGGTTAGCTATTTTGGTACTTAAGAAAACTTTTTTGTGTGTGTGTTAAGCAATGCTTGACATCCTGAAAGTTTGGCATGCCAAATGAAACCTTTCCTATAAAAGCAGTGGTGAGAGGGCCATGATAAAACAGTTTTAAAAATCCTCCCTTTAATAACATGTCCATTGAAGTTAAAACTAGCTCTGCAAAGTGACTTTCATAACCCTTTCATATTCACATTCACCATGGGCAAACATTCATTCTTTCATTTACATATATAAATGAACAATATAAATTTGAATATTTCTCTACATTTCAGTCACACCTGCAGATCAGTCAGAAGTACATCAGATCAAAATTGTCCCTGCAAAAGCTCAGTTTCCAAAGTAAGCACAACCTAATTTGCACTAGAGCTGCCTTGCAGCCAGCTTATCTTCTGAACCCTGAGTCACTCACTGCTCACATGAAATGTTCTCCTCCAGTTCTACAAAGGACCAGCAGCTGTTTGACCTGCCAGGACCCACTGAGCGTCCACACGTGTTCTGCTACTTCCTTCTCCCATGCAAAAAGACAAAGTCTGTGTTAAGCCCTGAGTCCATCAGTCAGTTCCAGAGACACACGAGCTGCTGGTCTGTGCAGAGAGCAGAGTTTTTATACCTGAGGAACACCTGGCACCTGCTGCCTTGGATGCAGTCAGCAAAACTAACTAGAACAGAGGTGTATTTGACATGCCAAGTGAAATCATGGGGAAGGGTGGTATTGCTTTTAGTGGGTACATGCTAATTTGGCTTAGTGTGTGTATATATGTATATATATATATACACATATATATAAAATACATAAGGTTTTTTTATTTTTTTTTTTAAATCTTTGCTCCTGTTTAGTGACACAAGCGCATTTTGCCCCACAGATACATGACATATCCAAGCTGGTAGGCTGTTTGGCTGCTCTAAGATTCTTTTTATGGAGTACAGTCCTTAACAGCTGTCTCCATTAAATTACTACCCGTGCTGAGTGCTGCTCAATTCATTAGCAATTACAACCTTTGGGAAGCATCCCGAAACTGTCCTATGGCTTGAAAGAATACAACCATTCATTTTCTCAGCAGAATTTGCCAGCTCACTGTGCACTCCCTGTTCCATTCCAGCCACTGCCTGGACCAGAGCAGCTCAGAGTGCTCCTCCCCAGCTCTGAGCTCTTCAACACTTCCTATCAGCTTTTAATTCTTATCATCTGCAACCACGCTCAATTTGCTGCCCTGCTTCACAGTTTACCCTGTGATTAGCTTCCCAAGAGGCATCACATCTAAAACACACCAATTATCTCCACTGCTGTTTGGTATCCCCACTTTACTTTCCATCCACACGTTGTTCAAAGGTAACACTTGTTTAGTAACTCTGTTTATCATGATCTTTTATGATTCGTAGTCTTTTTCATAGGCCTATTTAAAACAAATTCTGCAATTATCTGCATTAAAATGAGATCTTGGGGGAAAAAACCCCCTTGGTTTAAAACTCTCTCAGAATAATTCCACTGCTCTGACATCTTAATCTGACAAATACTTGGTTTGCATTTGTATTCACTCAATTTTATGGAGGTGGTGAGCCAGATATTTTAAGTAGAAGGAACGTAATATATTAGAATGTAATATATTAGAATTTCAAGCTCCAGCCTTTGAAGTCAGCATGACACGCTGAGTTTGAAAGCAGCAAGAAAGCTGAGCAGCAGATTTTCACACTGGGGAAAGAAATTGTCTCTCACGACTAAATACTTGCCCACTGTAAGGCACAACATCACTTAAATACAAAAAGCTTCAGAATTATATTTTGAATGAAGAGATACTGAAAATCAGAAGTCAAAGATTTTGACTATTTAAAAAAAAAAAAAAAAAAAAAAAAAAAACCAAACCAAAAAAAGCAGGCAGCTTGCTCTGCCAAGCAAACACAAAAGTGTTTAGTCAGCTTTAGATGATATGCAAACAAAACATCACTTCCTATTAGATAGCTGAGTAAAGCCAACAATATTTGCTGTCCCTCATGCAATTTTCCAATGGTTTTGGAATTCCAGAACAGCTACCTTGACACGACAATTTCAATGCCATTTCAATTTCATGCAATGCTTCTGTCACTTGGTTCAAGAAATGTGAATACAAACAAACCCTTTATCTTAATTATTTATAATTAATTCAGATAACAGCATTGAAAAGCTACTCGTGGCTCCCCAAAATTGTCAGACAATTTCATCTCATTCAACCTAAATGTTTCAGAACAAAAAAAAAAAAATTTAGGAAAACTCTTCAATTTTTTCTAATTAAGTGCCTGATGAAGAAAAGTGAAAAACCACAAAAGGGTAACAGTATGTACAGGGCTTTATTATTCCCTTCTACAGCTTTCTCTGCTGTGTTTCTCATCTCAAATGCTCTTTCATCTCTTATAACCAGTTAGCCCTGTAGCAAAAGTTACCCCCTGCACACTGCAAAGCCATTGTCAACCAGGAGTCTATTAATAAACCTCATTTCCTCTTTAATCTTCCCTTTCACCTCAGCCCAACCTAGGCTGGTGTCCTAGACTTTAAAATAAACATCCTTCACAATTAACTGTATAATCCCTCTTCAATTGGGCCTGAAGTATCAACAGTTTTCTTGTGAATATGACCAAAAATGGTCATGTCTCGGGATCCTTAAAAAAAAAAAAAAAAAAAATCATGCCTGCTTTGAAAAAGAAATATTTTTAACCAAGAAAGCCAAATAAGATTTCAAGAAGTAAAGAGTAATAAGAAAATAGATATAATAATAATTAATAAGAAGACAAATATCATGGTATTTATCCTTAAGTATGTTAAATAATATATAATTTAAATTAGTTTAAAATAGTTATAGATATTATATTTTGGGGGAAAAAAAATCCACAAAAGTGCCTCAACAACAAAATCCACCTAGGACTTCCCTGCTGCCATCAGCTTTATTTTTGCAGGGATATTGATAGTCAGCAGCTCTGTAAATGACAAGGGTCCAGCCTTTATAACAGAGAACCCATTTCTGAGACAGATTATTTTGGTTCTTCACTGGCCAGCAGCTACAGGTGGTAATCCTGCCAGTATAGAACATGTTTTTATCACTCACAAATACTCATCTTTTAAAAAATGTCAAAATGCAAAAACACTCTTTGCCTTCCCCATCTTGTAGCACGGCAGCCTTTGTAAAAACAATGGAATTTATGGGGCACATCAACAACTCACGTGTCCTGCCATGTAATTTCCTAATAGGAGTTTGAAAGTAACAAAATCCCCCAGTTTATTAAAAAAAAAACAAACCCAAAACCCCCCAAAAAACAAAACAAAAGAAAACACCTTTCCTAGAAAGGCAGAGTTGTATCATTAGAGAAGATTAAATATTCTAGAGTTTGGTGCTCTTTTCACTCATCCTGAAATGATCAATCTCACCCAGCGGCAGATTACAACATCATATGGAAACCAAAAGAGAAACAACGACATGGATATTTCAGAAATTATGGAGGAGGAAGGGCTAAGGAGAAAAGGAAGCACAGGAAGGAGCAGGAAAGCTAATAATGCATGGAATGATTGTTGTCTACTGATTAAGAAAATGTCTTTGTTATCGTGTATCCCCCAAAGCCCCCGAAATTCTCCCCCAACCAGAGCATGGCTGTAACCCCAGCCTAAACAAAAAGCAGAGGACTATTGCAAGGTAACACAATTCCTTAGAGAATACAGCAATGTTAGATAAGGACACTCTCCCTCCACCCTTTCCCTTTTTAGAAGTATTAGGGAAGAGAAAAAAAAAAACAAAAAACAAAACAAAAAACTGCAAAAAAAATAATCCACGTGCTCATAGCTCACTGTGCATTCAGTAAAAATGCCTCTTGCTGCTATCCCAAAGCATTCAGCACTGCTGACCCACAGAATGCACAGAAACTGTTTAACTTGCTGCATGACTTGCCATTTTTCATCTGTTTTTTTCTCAAACCTCATCCTCTTCATCCACACACACTTTCTCTACTCCTGCTAAATTTTTCAGCTGTATCTCTTCATGTCTACCTTGTTGTTCTGACCCATTACTCTCCTATTTGGATCTTCACTCCAGCCACAGATTTTACAAATGGGAAAACTCCTGACAGAAATACATCCTCTGGAGCCAGGTGAAATGTTGCTGCTGCCCTCTGCTTTGGCACTTGCTTCAGAGCACATCCAAGAGCAAACACGAGTTCTGCTGGTTGTTGGACATCTTGCCTCGAGATAAACACCAAAATGCACACAAATGCATAAGTAAGTAATACTTCTGAAATGATCCATGGGGATTTTCCACCCTCAGTGCACTGACACCAGAATTTCCCTGAGAAAAACTGCCATCAGTTGAGCTGGCAGCAGTTTTGCTCTGTAATGTTTTCAGTTTCCTGTTAAGCAGGCTGGAGCATCCAAAAGCTGGTAGAAAAGACGATGGCGAAAATCAAAGCAGAAAATTGAAAGCCAGGCTCTATACATGCTGCAGTTTGAACACAAAAGAGATGAATTTGATTCCCCACCACTGTGACTGCCGTTCCCTTTTCCTCTCTCAAGCCATTCTGTATTTATGAGGAGGGGTTTGAAGCTTTCTGAGCTGTATATACTCCAAGTAGCAGGTAACATGTTAATAGAATAGCCACAATAAAATAATTTTGAAAATGCTGTTTCCTTCAGGAGCTCTCTGCATTCAGAGCAGTTGTCCAGCATGGCCATTAGCACTAATTACACTGCATTTTAGTTTATGCAAATCTGCACTTCCTTGCATCCTGGTTTTATGTTTTAGTGCTGGATGCAGTGGCAACTAACTGGGGTGCATGCTAAGCGAACCTGGGAGTGGGGAGGAAAGGACTGGATGTGTCTGCCTCTCCTGCCTGAATTTTACTCCTTATAGAAAGCTGAACTTAACCCCAGAATATTATTTACCTGCTTGTGTAAGGGGTCACAGGGGTAGAAGCCTTTCAAGCAACTCAGGACAGTGACAGACAAAAAAGACAACTCTGTCCAGGCAGGGGACAACGACAAGGCACAGAGGGTGCCCAGGGGGGATTTGTAAATGTATTGTAAATGTACTCACACCCTTCTCCACAGTGCAGCAGAGCAGACAAGCTCGACCAATGCTGGTTTTGCCAGTCTCAGAAAGTGTTTTGATTTTCACCAACACTTTCTGAAATCTCATCCTCTTCCCTGAGTCCTTCACTAGGAAGGAGCATGCTAAAATCATTAGCAGCCTCCCTTTCAGCAGGAGGGATAGGATAAATTTATTAAGAGAATTTGTTGTCATAATTACCAACCAAAGAAGAGGATTTAATAGAAGACTTGTCTTCAGAACAGCAATTGCTAGCTAAAAGAGAATATTTCCATGGGGAAAAACTAATAAGATAAAAAAATGCCCTGCAAGTCTTCTTTTTCCTACTATGATATTTTCCAGTGATTCACTGTTAAAGAAATATTCTTACAATACAATTAAGATAGCTATCTTTTATTTAGAGAAAGGGGAGAAATATGAAGAGCAACAGGAAGAACTGAATGAATAAACTTCAGCTAGTTCATGTTCGTAGACTTCACCCTTATTATTGCCATGCTAATAAAGACCCTGCTTGGAAACAGGTTCTTATTCTGGCATGGCAACCTATTTCCATCCCTTTCACTCAGGTCTGGGCCATGATTTATAATTAACCATATTGAAAGAAAATAAAACAGCTTTACAGATACAAAAGCTTCAAAGACTTAAAATCCCCATTGCAACAAAGGAACATTAATAAATATGCCAAGCACTGAAGCCACCACTCACTGCTATTTTTAATTAGAGAATTAACCACCTCATCTAAAGCAACGTGAGTATTAATTACCAAGATCAAGACCATTATGCTGCCCTTGCAGAATGTATCACAACAGCTGGAATATCTCATATAAAAGAAAAAAGAAAGGATTAAAAAAACCCTCAAAATTCCAAACAAAAAAATCTTCCACATATACAGAGCAGTCTAAAGAGGAAGCAGTCTGTGGCATATGAAGGAATTTGTAGGAGGAAGTAGAAAAAGGGGATTATAATGTACCATAAAATCAGTATTTTTGGTGAGTCTATGTCAAGGAGAGATGGCAAAAGATATTACTTTTACTCATAAATCCCAATTCCAATGTGGCTATAACAACACACTCAGTACCTCCACTTGAAGAGATATGTACCAAAACTTGTCCTGCTTTGGGTTTTTTGTGGGTCTGTTTATGAGGGGCTTTTTGTTTGGGTTTTTGTTTGTTTGTTTTTTGGGGTTTTTTTTGGGTTTTTTGGGTTTTTTTTTTGTAATTCTAATTTTTCAATAAAAGTAAAACTGCCTCGGAATCGCTGACTGGTGAATTCTACTGACTCAGCACAGAAACCACAGCTGTATTTCCCTTCTTCATACTCCCTGATTATTTTTTTTCTTTATTTCCTTTTATTCTTTGATACATCATACTTCAAACGAGATCATTAGATTTCAAAAGAGGGCACTCCAGACACTAATTTGAAAGTCAGTGTGCAGTATACAGCCAACTTTAAAGCCATCACTTTAGAAATGGCAACTTTAGAAACTTCTAAAATACATAAAGGTTAGTAAGATAATGCCTTTAGGTGTTGTTTTAGATAAAATTTTCCTCTCATTCTGGCCAAAAAATGCAAGAACTTCCCACATAGCTAAAAATCTGCTGCAAGTTGCCCAAATGAAACTGGCTTAACCATCTATCCACATTTATTAGCCAGTTAATAACTGTGTCATGACACAGGGACAACATTAAAACTGGTGTGGCACAGTTCATAACAAAAGCTGAAATGTGACCATATAATGACATACTCCAAAGAGACTATAAAAATTAACATGACGAAGGAGGAGGGGAAAAAACAGGAACACTCTTCCATACCTCTCTAATTTGGTTTAATAGAAATGTGGCAAGATTAAATTTCTGTTTTCACAAATTTACTTTCTTCAGTTTTGGTGAAGTTATTGAAGTCTATCAGCTACTCACATAGAGAACCAATTTCTATGTCTGTAGCAGGTTACAATTTTGCATTAAAGAAGGTAAAGTTGAGTAGGAGCAACATCCAATGCCTTCCTGGTGATCTTTAACACTCAAGCTCCAAACCATTGTGGACCACCCACTGATGGCATTCCTTGATGATTTATTTAGCTTTGTTTATTGACTCTCTTTCACCGGTAAAGTGCTCTGAATGCAAACTAACACTACCTGGAAGGCCACAAACTTTACTATGGTGAGAGTTCATGCTCTGTGTCTTACTGTAAGATTTAGATTTTCCATATGGTAACCCCCCCCCAAAAAATTTTTTTTAAAAATTTTAAAAAAAATTTAAAAGGCAGCTTCCACACAGTTCAGTGAAAACAAAAAAATGTTCTGTTTAAAAACAGAGAACAAATAGGTACAATTGAAAAGTTATTGATCAGACAACAACAAATCAGCCATGCTGAGCATAAGGCTAAGTTCACGGTGGAGCTCAATAGCAAATCTAAAAGTTCTAAAATTAAACTGAATAAATAAGCACGTACTATTCCATTGATGCTGATCAACTCTTCAAACTTCCCTAACTCAAATAATGTGCAAACAAGGTTTCACAAGACTGATATGCAAAACCTCATGACTTTAGGTAACACAATATCTAAACCAAACATCACCAATAAAAGTTTCAGGGATTAAACAAATTTTTAATGCCAGAAGAGTCAGCAGAGTATTGATATTCTCAGAATTTAAAATATTCCCCTAATATTGCCAATGCACTTGCAATGTCACGTGTATATGAAAATACTAAATTAACACATGATTCCTGGAAAATATTTGAATTAATTCCAAATCTACTCAGCAAGCCTCAAAAAAAAAGAGACAGGTTTTCACTTGTCATGCACACATAAAGCACTTAAGAAGTCGAATTTATTCTCAAAGACATGGTTATAGTGAATAGCAGCAGCAATGGCAAGAGCTGGGAGCCAAACCTGTGCCCTACTCCAGCACGGAGGTTTGGCTAGAGCTGGTTCACAAGGCACTTTCAGCAGAGAACTGTGTGTTTTCTTTAAAACCTGCCCTGTGTTACAGGAATCTTTTTTTTTCAAACTCTAGGGCCTGCAAAAACTACTTTGTCTTGAATCTACGGGGGAAACTGCTGCTCCTGAGTTGCCATCCAGATCATTGCCTGTTGTATTTTTCACTAGGAGGAGACACCATGAGAAGGGGCTTAGATACACAGTGTCCACATGGCAACAACACATCCATAGAGACTCTGAAAATGAGGCAAAAGAGGCAGGGAAAGCCAATTAATTTTTGAATAAAATTGGAGGATAAGTTGCTCTATATGCTATTTTGAACCCTAGAAGCAGCAGTCACTGACTTTTACAATTAACAAATCTGTTCAATTTTCCCATCACCGGACCAACTGAGATATTCAAGTCAAAAAACCACAATTATTTTGTTTTCACTGAGAAATATGCACTGGGAAAAGTATTTTTCAAGGGAACATTACTTTTTTCTCCTTTCTTCTTGAAATACCTCCTTGACACCAATCAGGAAACCCAAAATCGTTTCCTACTCCACAGCAAAGTAGAGGTATGAGAAGAGCTGTGTGACTTGTTTGCTCGTACAGAAGAGTGAAGTCAAACAGCCTCTATCACACAGCATTTCCTTAATGGTTTTTCCTTCTGAAGCATGAATCTGGAACAATAAACTTCAAGGACAGCTCACCTGAGGTTACAAGCAGGCACATGACTGTGCAGGAGGATGCGTGACCTTGTCTGTGGTCTGCGCAGCTCTCAGCACTTTTCAGGCACAAAATAACTCACCTGCATCCCAGCATCAGCTGGAGACATTTGTCAGGGTCACCAGGAAACTTGAGCATCAATTTTTTTTTCTTTGAAAAAGGAATATATTGCAATTCAGCGAGTAAACAAAAGGTTCGATCTTAAACATCCGAGCACAAGCGATCGGCCCCACGCTTTTGGGGCTGCGATTATTCAGCACAAAGCGAGTCAAGTGTAAAAGAACTCACTGAACTGAGGTCACAGCTGACTGAAGTCACACCCTGCCACAGTATTTACAGTGCACTTATGTAACTCAGCAATTGTTTCCTGGAAGAAAATAGGCTGAACAATAGCAGATCCCACAATTTGCGGGGAGAAAATAGATTTATGCTTTTGCTGTTCCGCGTCTCTGGTTTTCTAGTTGTGCTCATTTATGCTTTGCTGTACAGATAAAATTTTCTCATCCATTAATCTAGGCCAAGCCCTTCCTCTACGTGTACTTCCATTCCAGGAACATATATTCAGTGAATGTCATACATTTGAGGTTTGGTTTTGTTTTAAATTACCTGAATCAAATTCATAAATATGATTATTTTCCAACTCAATTCACAGATTCACATTTTCAAAAGCAGTCTCTGCTGTGAATGCCCACGCTTGGCAAGTTTACAAGCTTGACTTTCAGAAGTAAAAGCATATATACTTTTTAAAATTTTAACACCTTTACAATCACATATTTGGTTTCCAGCAAACATTAAGGATGACAAAATTAGAAACCTTTATAAAAGATAAATTAAAATCACCACAAAATGGTTTTTGCTGCAACTACCTCAAATGAGTTTGAAAGTCACAAGAAAACTTTCCCCAGGAATTTGTCATTGATGGTTACCAAACTAAACTTAAGAAATTGTCAGTAGAAAGGGATTCTGAAATGCTACAACAGTTATTTTATTGCAATTTGCTCATTCATACAATTGAAAACATTTGCTGAGGCATTTTAAAAGTCAAATTTTCTTAAAACTAATGTCAGATAGTGTGTGACAGAAGCCCAAGATACCTTGCCCCCAGGAAACCTCAGTGGAGCGACACTTTTTGGAAAGCTCCCACATGTTTTGAAGGAAGATAATTTTCAAAAATCTTTCCAAACACGAATTTATTGTTCTTCAACTGGTGCTTTTATTAGAAATAAATGTGAGTGAAATAAGTGTGGGTGGGAAGGTGGAAAAGAGAAAGGGAAGGAGCTGAAAAGCCATATGAGGTAAAGCTTTTTGATCCTTTCCTGGCTGGAGGAATGACAGGTGAGGCTGGGGAAATTTGACTGTGCCATTCACTGCCAACCTCTACAAGAATTGTTCCACACGTGATTCTTGTGATCTTACACATCACTTAAGAAACACTCATCTAAAATCTTCCTTCAGGTTACTCTCCTATGGACCTCAGAAAGGTTAAATAATTTGTGTTTCAGGTTGACTCACAAGTTTATGGGGGTCTTGCACAAATGAGCCTCATGGAGACCCTGCTGCTCTAGGATTCTGCCAGATTTTGAAGAGCAATGACACAAAGTGATCTACAGCTTCAGCTGGAATTAGAAGAATTACCCATGGATACAGGCCTCAGAGCAATGAATGTTATCTTAAAAACTATTTTCCATAACGCCCTTATCCTCCTGGCTACGCCCATGTGGCTAGAAAACATCAGAGACCTGCAAGAGATGCTAGAGAGGAGGAATCCATAGAAAATTTTTGAGGGACACAGCTACAAACAATATAAACAGAGCTTCCTCCCACATTTTAGACAACTAAGAAATGATGCTGTTTATTATAAAACTATACCAGCTCCTCACCAATGAGTAAATTCTGCTTATAGAGCTCTGGGTTGACTAAACTAGAATACATTTTCTATTCTGGGAGGTTGAAAAGTGTATTTTTCCCTTTTCCAGAAGGCACACTAGATAAACTTTAAACTCGTAGCCAGTTTCAAAGGAAAAATATTTTTCCTACACAAAGCTTCTATTCAGAGTCCCTGTTTTTACTACAGTAAGAAAAATAGCTGTGCCCTGGGTAATTTGTTCATGTATGCCAATAAAAGCACATTGGAGTAGAGCCAACACTTCTAGCAAGCTCCCAAAGACTTCTGAAGTCCTATGAAAAGCAGAACTTTTCTTTCTCTACTTATCCTTTTTCTATTTGCCATTCCCAGAACTTAGTACTTGTTTCCATTACATTTGCCTTTATGTTACTGTGAGAAGCGACTGAAAGAAAAAAAAAAAGACTAAAGAATAAAACCCAAAGCTTTTAAAGAAGCCCTGTATGAAAAGGAGCTTTCAGATATCTTGGTACAATGTCCCAAATGTTAAGCATGTACTGTTTTGAACTCCATGCTATTTAAAAATAATAAAAGAGACTAAAGTATGTTCACATTTTAGAAAAGAACCATATAAAGAAGCAAGGAGCATACTGACATAAATACTTAGATTTTTATGCTTTTTTGAGGGAATCTGCTCAAGAAACTTGCTGCTGAATTAAGGCATATCTGTGACAGACCCAGGGTAAAAAGAGCTTGGACCAAATTATTGGGAAGTTATTCAGAACAAAGCAATTGCCTGTTCATATGTACTCCCTCCAAACTCAGCATTTTTTAAAACAGTTTCCAAAACAGTCACAGAAATGGGCCTGAAAAGGAAGGAGGTCATCTCACAACGCTAAGGCAGGAGCAACTGTGCCAAGGTAATTCCCAAAAAGTAGTACTTCCCAACCTCTTCCTTGGGCCTCTAATAAAGGAGGCTATCAACCAAGCCTGGGGAAACCCAGGGTCTCACTAGCCTTATTCTGAAAAAGTTCTTCTCAATAAATAATCTAGATCTCTCTTGCAGTTTAAACTCAATTGACACTGGTTAAACCCACAACACACCCCAAAAATACACACTAAATTCTTAATTTTAGAAAAATAAAAAAAGCTAACAACGTGCATCAAATCAGTGTTAAACTGGGCTTATAAAAATGTCCTATTCCTCTGTCTTGTTTGATCAGGAGTAGTTGGCTTGCTGCTTCCTCCTCTCTCTTCTAGCACTTACCCCTCACATCAGCACCGCAATTGGCCCACAAGGATGTGGTCTCATGGGTATCATCTCATATGTTTTTCCAGCTAGGCAATCCAAAGTAAGCAGATGTCAACTTCTATTTTCCCTCGGGAGCCCACAAGGCAAGTTTCAGGGGGAACAATATTGCAGTTACTTCATCTATATATTATCTTTCATTATCTCACTGTTTTTCTAAACCATATCCCTTTGCTTCTTGAACTTTGCATAACCTCTACTCTTTCCTCATATTGTTTAATGCAGCCTTATGCTTTTCTCCTCCTTTCCCTTTTTTTTTCATGCGCATCTACAGCAGACTTTCTGGGAGAAAAAAAAAATTATTCAAGAAAAAAATAATTCAAGTGTAGACTCAAAAATAGTTCCTGACATTGTTCAAGTCTTTAAGATGGGGACTCAGCTTGCCATCCACCCTATGACTGTCCTTCATTTCCTGTCTGATTGGGTTGGATGGTCACTGAGAAAATTAACATTGACAATTATAAATATTGCCTTTCCCAACAGAGACACCAAAAGAATTAAACGTAGGATTCTATTTATTTTGGGGTGGTAATTTACTTTTCCCAGCTACTGCATTAAGCTTTCTAAAAACTCGTTCACAGACAGGTTTAGTTAATTTAATTACTCCTCTAATTGGCTTTGACCTCTTTCTGCCTTTCCATGGATGCAGAGACCTTGACATAGAAATCTCAACTTCTTTGTAGGTGCCATTGTGAAATCCAGGGAAGAGGAGCGAGCTGCAACTCACAGCAGTTGAGGTTATGGCCCAAAGACCCAGCACAAAGATAAGGCATTTTAGTAGGATAACAGGAAGGCTGTCAGATGTCTCACCTTTCTCCATCCATTAAGGGCTTAAACAGTCCCCAGACTACCCACATGTGTGGGCCTGGCTCTGGGTTACACTGAGCCACCTCCGCTGGTGCCTAGAGAGGCTACCTGGAAGAGAGGCTAGACAGAGTTGAAAGGGTAAACTAGGTATTTATTAAAAGGCCTTCAAAGGATACACCTTGGGCAGTACAAGAGCCTGGCCAAGGCTCTACCCAAGATGGACTCTGAATCACGAGTTTTCACACTTTTATAAGTTTTGGTCCATTTCCATACTGGGATCGATTGTCCAATTACAGCTTCAGGTTATGCAGTCCCATCCTCTCAGATTGCTCTCCTCAATTGCTGTTGTTTATAATTTTTGGGCCTGAAGCTGCAATGGAGTCCTTGGTTCTCAGGCTGGAAAAGGATTGTTTGGTTTGAATAAACTGTGAGGAGAACTTGCTAACACTTTATATGAAGTTCAGAGTCACACACTAAGGCAGTGCAGAATCTGGAATATATGAAAGCTAAAACTTAAACCATCACCTCCAGGAACGACCCCATGGGCCAACCATGTCACCCACTCCAGGGATGCCGTGGCTGTTTCCTCATCACCCACACCAGGAGGGCTGGTGGGAGCCAAGCCACCAACTGGGACATGGCATTGCCTGGTGGGAACAGAGCTGTCACCAAATCATTCCCTGCCCGTGCACAAGGTCAGTACTCCTCCCCAAAGGCATCTGCACAATTAATATCTAGTCAGGCTGGCCAAGCCACCTTCATGCCCTTTGTTGAAGGGAAAACAGCACAGCTGCAGTTCAGAGCACTGAAGGTGACATTTAGGCAAACTACACGTCAAAAAAAAATTGCTTCCTTTGCCATTATTCAGCTTTGTGACTCAGTTCTTTAAAGCACAGGAACATCTCAGCCAGTGCCAGGCTCTCAGGTGATGTTAACGGGAATATTCCCATCTAAACAAAATATGAAATAAGATCACAGCTCTAATCACATTGGTGGGTCAAGATTTACAGAAGTTAGAAAGTGAGAAAGCTGCTACATTCAGCCCTTCTCCTGCTACAAGATCACCCTCCTAAACACCAGCTTTCCAGTTTTACTGCAGGAGCACTGTATCCTGAAAATCTTAACAACCAAACAGAAAAACCCAAGCAGGTGAGACAGAGGATTTCTCCAGCCAGTAGAAATTCAGCTGAGGGCACAACACCACCACAGCTCCTCTCCTGTCACACTTGCACACCAATCCTGTCACCCAGGAGCTTCTCTGGAACTTTGTGTGGCACTCTCACACCTGGCTTCTCACACCCAAAGCTAAACCAAGGACAGCTTTCAGCTGACAGTTTTGAGACTTGCCAGAACCCGTGCTCATTTGGAATATACTGAGAGCTCATTATCTCAGGATGGGGAGAAAACTCACAGAGCTTTAGGTCCCAAAAAGGGCACTTGTGGTCAGCAGTCTCAAACACCCTTATTGTTTCTGAAAGGTCAAGCCCTGTTGCCCCTGTCTTTCTCATTGGCTCTTTCCCCAGTGAAGGGCATGCATAGCTCTTTTCTAAAAGTTCCCAGATTATTTGAACGCTTCTGCTTGAAACATATTAGAAAAACCATGGATTTTTGCAAGGGAGGGATCCATTACTCTAGAAGCAGGGAAATCCCAACAGATGTCCTAACACTTTTCTCCTGCTGCCCCGATCAATTGGCGAGCACCAGGGGCTCCTGTGCAGTTCACCCCTGCCAAATTTTAGGATTACTTAGCAGATGGCTACTTCTCACTGTGCTCAGGGCTTTCCCCTCCCTGGCACTGGATGGTTTCATACCAGAAGCAAAAGCCTGCTTTCCCAGGCTCCACCACAGGCTCCCATCACTCCTGCACCAGCAGCAGCGTGGCCTCCCTCTCTTGCTCAGGCTTGGTGCAGTCTGGAACTCAAAAGATGCTAAACATCCCCTTTCCTTTCAGCAGTGAGCAGAAGAGGCATTGCAGCCTTAGCACAGTGATCAGACAGCTCCAGCAGGTGATAAGGACAAAGTGCTCAGGTAGCATGAAACCAGTGGTGGCAGTGGTTCTCCTTCAAAATTTGGGGCATGTGGTGTACAGCACCCTTGTTCTCAGTGATGAAATCTCAACACAAAGAACTGCAGCAGGTGGCACTTGCTGATTTCAGTGGTTAACAAACAAAACTTTAACCACTGCAAATTGTCCTGGGTGCATAAATTAGTAAAACTTCTCTAATGAGATGATACCCTCTTGGATTGCTCCTGAAATAGAAATATGTCAACTGTGATGTCATGGAATTTGCATTTCCCTAAGAGTAGGTTGCTCTTACCTAGTGTTCCTCTCCTTCTCATATTTTAGTGTACTCCAAGGGGATATTATCCAAGAGGATAATACACAATATGCAGAAGACTAGCCACATGTAGTATAAAAACTAATGCCAAACTAACCACAAATGCTTTTCCAGAGATTTACAAACCTGTCTGAGGGGAGGCAAAGAGTGGAAGAACCCTCTCACTCCTGATTCACGCTGTTGGCCTGACCATGAGAGGGTTTGTTACTCAGAAATAGCATCTGGACATTCCCTCCTCCCCAGGAGCAAACTACAGCACAGGAAGGAGGAAGCATCCACAGCTCCAGAATTATGGAAGAAAAAAGATTGCACAGAACTTCTGGAGTCTGGGATACGTATTTTAAGCCACAAGACTAACAAAGGAAATTGTCAACAGCATAATGATTTTTTCTTCTCTTTTTTTTTTTTTTTTTGTGTATTTCTGAATTATCCAGAGGGGAATGGATCTCCACAATATATTTTGTCTGCGGTCCACATCTCACAGAGTTTAAGTCAGCTGTGTTGTTCTCTCACAAACACACAAATGAGGGTAGAAAGAAAACCTTGCTTCCACTTTATTTTTCATTTGCTCTTTTTTTTTTTTTAAATCCCTGACGACTTTCAATCCCCATCCTGTTGCACATAGGAAACAGACAATTGAAAAATTATTGCTAATACATTAAGTACTTAGATCAACAGGTCTGCATTTAAAATCAAATTACAAAAGCAGAAAAAGAAGTCCATAGGATTTGCAGGAATAACAGAACCCTGTCAGAAGATGGAAACAACTTTTAAGAACTATGTGGAAGAAGAGTGGAAGGGATAAAGTCACAACAGTGTATGGAGTATGGAACTGCCTGGACACTGAGTTAATCAGCACAGATAGTTAGTCAGCCATGAATAACAAGTTAACTATGAGATAAGCTAACACAGCATGGATTAGAAGGGAAAGAAACCTCTGAAAGAGCATCATGAGATGCAGATCATTCTCTCTCCAAATGAAAGCTACAGTTTTCCATTTTTTCTTCATTTCAGAGATTTTCAGGGGGAGGTAGTGAAGGAACCACAGAGCAGCCAATTGCCCAGCTTCCATCAGTCTCTCTTAAACAAAAAAAAATCCTACATCCTGAAAATCAAGGTTCTCCCACGCACCTAGATGATTCTCAGAAGAAAATGTAGTATTTGGGTGCTCAGATAGATATCTTTGTCATCTTTAACACTGACTTCCAAATGCCTCATTTAGTAATTTAATTTCACCACAATATGCTTGCAGGACTAAATCTCACACTTTGAGCACTGCTGTTCACAGATCAGTCTACTCAGAATACCCAGAATATAAATTAGCCTTTCCTGGCTAAGAAATCTAAACCATGAGAGGTGACTGGCACTTTTTGAATTGCCCAAACTAAAAAAAAAATATAAAATTAGAAACGGTATTTTATGTTTTCAGAAATTTACAATCATCCACTTCATTGGCTAATACTGAAAAATTGCGTCCTTCCCTATTTCTTTCACACTCCCTTTTATTTGGATAGGAAGTAAAAAAAAAATCTCAATTGCCAGTATCAGGTCAGCCAAGAACAAAAGTCAGATGCCCAAAGCTCAAAGTTTGATAAACTTGAAAAATAAACAGGGAATCAATGAGCTTGAAAGCCTGCTCCTGGTCTGGAATTGCTAGGCCAAGTTGGCATTAACACATGGCTGCTTTACAGTTACATCAGCTTTTGGGTTTTTGACTGCACAGAATTTATTATCTCAGGCACATTAAACAAAAAAAAACAAAAAAAACAAACAACAACAACAACAACAACAAAAAAAAACCAAAAAAACCCCACCAACTTGCGTAGCTTTTAATTTTTGTGGGGTTTTTGACTACACTACAGTGTCTGGGAAAGAAATTAAAATTTAACAGTTATAAAATTACAGCTAAAACCAGCCTGGGTTGCGTGAGGGTTCCACAAAGGTAAAGCTTAATTATTTACAGTTTAGGTCCTAAGAGACCAGGTCCCAAGGTCACTTATTACCAAGAACAAACATAAATCACTGGTTTCTATTTTTGTAGAGCAATCACCAGCACTCAAAAAGAGCTATAAGGTAAGAGGAGATATCCACCCTTGAGTAACACTATGGGACAGACTTTATGAGTGAAGAACATGATAGAAGGTAAATATATCTTCTCAAGAAGTAGGAAAGAACAGGAAAAGCACACACCCCATGAGCCAAGCAAATACAAGAGTTTCCGAAACAATACACCTGGGAGCAGGCACAGCAAGATGGGCTGGCAGCAGCTTTTAGAGCAACAAAACAACTCCCAGAACTGGGAGGGATCTTGGCCACAGAGTGGTCAGTGCACCCAGTAGTGCAGAAGGACCTCTGTGCCACAGGAACCAAAAAAAGGATGGTTATACTCTACAGCCTGGACTAGGTGTCATCCCAGGTACCTCCACACTTGCACCTTTATTGCAGCAACCATTGTGGCCCCAAAGGGAGCTGCACCCAGGAGGCAAGGCATGGAGCCAGTACTCTCACAAACTCCCAAGGCTGATGGTGGCTGGAATAAATTGCAAAGAGGATCCTGATAAAAAAAAACAAGCCCCAGGTGATTTGGGAGGCTGTAACTTTGCAGTACAGCTATTAATCATACAAGCCAAAAGAGCAAAATTTTCAGTACCTGTCTTCTGAAAATAAAGGTAGCTTCAGGTAATTAAGACTGAAGATGACAAAATAGAAAACATGCACTAATTCCTGTGCTGATCTGACTTTCAAGCAGATTTTGGTACCATTTAAGACCAATCTCTGCTCCAAAAGCATATGATTCTTCCTCTAATTCAAGGAAAAAAATGCTACACTATGCACTAGGAGCTAAAGTACAAATCACCAACTGCAGAATAAACTTTGGGAGGGCACACATCATTATAGCTGAGCAATGGTGTTTCTACTTGTGTGAATGTTTGCAGTAGCAAAACAAATGCATAGTTATATGAGGAATGAAAACTCAATGATTCCATAATGTAATAAGTCATCTGCAAAATTAATATATACAAATGCATCACTAATAAAATCTATTGTTGTAGAAAGTTTTATTTTGGTGAACAACTGGGATCGTCCTGCTGTTACTGAGCTGTTTTCAAATGGGTATAAATGAATAAAAGCGTGTTAATAACCTATCAGAGGTGGAAAAATCTACAAGTTAATCCTTCTTTTATAATCTGATTCCCCTGTCACTTGTGTAGCCATAGTAATAAACATTTCATGTCCAGCTCTCTTTTAAGGAGAGTTAAGACTAACTAAGAATTCTAAACAACATTAATTAAAAAAATATATGCCAGACCTTTATTTCTGTGACCTATCAATTAGATAGTGGATTATCAAGACCAGCCAATATTTGAATACCAGCCTATGCAAATATGTTGAGTTGCAAAAGAGAGATACATGCTTGACTCCTCTCATTTTTTTAGCCCATGAATCACCTTTTGTTTCCAAATTCTGAGCTGTGCTCACCAGTTCTTTTACAGCACCATCTGCTCCTTATCTTTATTATGTTTAAATAGCAGTATAAATTGCAGAATAATTTAGGTCAGGAGTGAACTCTGGAGGACATCTGATCAAAACAAGACCAACTTGGAACTTAGACTGAGGTAGAATCTATCATCATGTACAATACTCACAACAACTTCTCAAGCCATCAGAAATACAGCACAAACAGCTCCTGACCACAAGTAAAATAAATTCTCCCATTTGGTCCCGTGCTTACGTCCTGTTACATCTGAATGGGATCAGGAACTCAAGCAAAGGTCTTGGCAGGAGCACAGCTGCCAACCTGGACTCAAATGCAGCTCAGCAGCACTTTAAGAAACCTGGTGTTGAGACAACCAGGCTAAGGAGGAGGCAGCATGTCAAGGACAGAAAGCTGCCAGAACCCAGAGGAGCAGGGAGGAGAGCCGGGTGGGTGGAAAGCAGCAGAGCATTTCCCTGGAGTAATGAAGAACAGTTCAGCTGGCTAACCCATGGAGAGGTTCCTGAAACCCATTTAGAACAGCTTGCATGGTCCCTGGTTTAGTTTCAGATGACAACCAGGTACCACAGAGCTGCTCACTGCCTCGCTCCCTGCCCCTGGTGGGATGGAGAGGACAACCAGAAAAAAAGTAAAACACATCAATCGAGATGAGAGCAGTTTAATAACTGAAACAAAGTATATGTAATATAGCAATAATAATAATATTTTTGTAATGAAAAGTCAAGAGACAAAGAAATAAAACTCAAGAAAGACAAGCGCTGCACAATGCAATTGCTCACCCACTGCTGACAGATGCTCAGCCTGTCCCCGAGCAGCCGTGGGCACCTCCCAGCCAGCTCCCCCCAGTTTATATACCAGGCATGACGTCCTATGGTATGGAATATCCCTTTGGCCAGCTCGGGTCAGCTGCCCTGGCCACGCTCCCTCCCAGCTTCTGGTGCCTCTCCTGGCTGGCAGAGCATGAGACACTGCAAAGTCCTTGACTCAGGGCAAGCACTACACAGCAACAGCCAAAACATCAGGCTGTTATCAACATTATTCTCAACCCAGCTCTGTCCTGGCTACTAGGAGGAAAATGAGCTATATCCCAGCTGAAACCAGGACACCTGGTGACCCAAGGATCTCACTGCAAGAAGACACATCCCTATTTGAGCAGCCTTGCTGCAGCTGTTTATACATTCCCCTTCACCGAGGCCTCACTATGGGGCCACGGGGAGAAGAGCGATTGAGTTACAACCAGCTCCATCCTCTAGAGCAGAGAATTAACATTTCCTACCCAGCACGGACAATCTGGCCAGCTGTGAATTGATATAATTGCTTGGCAATAGCATAATTCATATGTACACACATGCAGATTTAAATGAGAGCTGTAGCACCTCGGCGTGCCCCAATGAATCTGATTGTGTCTCTTTGGATTTGACACACACATCCAGGCTACAATAAGGAGCTGTGCCAAGTGCAACAGGCTGTACATTATTTAATAGTTTGACCATCCTACAGTAGAGTTTGTCATGGCTCCCACGTGCAGAAATGAGCCCTCTTAAGTTAACAAGCTTGAAATTGGTCAGTCTGGATGGTGCTGAAAGCGCTCTGCGTTACAAGGTGTGTCCAAAAGTGAGGAACAAATTTTGCTGTTCACACTTTGACCATGCTGGGAAATGGAATTGCTGCTTTTCTACTAGCAACAACAACAATGTTCTGAACAAATTCCAGGTGCTTTAACAAATCACAGTTCTTAAAATGACCCATTGCTCAAAATCCCCGGAGGTTGTAGTGGTTCCTGGCAAGCTGCAAACATTTTTCCTTCCACGCTTCCTCTCTGCAGTACAGCTGAGTGACCTTGGTGGTGGGAGGAGGTCAGAGTAGATGAGAAAAGGGTCTTTAAAAACACTATTTGAGTTTAAGTACTAGCTTCACATTTTGAAGACAAAGCAAACTTAATTAAAATCTTTTAAGTCTTGCAACTTAAAAGAAGTTGCAGTAGTTCCAAGAAAACTATTTGAGACCCCCTGTCCCCCCAACAATCCCTTCCTGCAAGTCAAGGGAGCAACAGCATGAACAACCTCAAAAACATCAAACTACTGAAGCAAAAAACAAACAAACCAAACTACTGAAACAAAAAACAAACAAACAAACAAATCCTTTCCTTTCCCACAAAAGGAAATGGGGAAGGAATGGGATGAGGAGATTGCTTCTAAATTCACATACCCCTCACTTTGTCCTGTATATTGCACACTGACATAAACCACTTCAAGCTTTTGCAGATCACTGTTAGGATTTGCTTTATTTGTATTTCTGTTCTTTCCCAGTCTCTTTTTATCTCCTGTCCTCCAAGAAGCAAAAAATGTCAGTAGTATAGAAGTGAGCTCAGACAGTCTCTCCATACCCTGGAGAGGTGACTTACAAACTTCTGCACAGTCAGGTCTCATCATTCTTTTCTTTTTTAACAGACAAGCACCCTTACCTTTACATTGACTGATTTACCATTAAGAGAAACGATCTCAAATTCATTTTAAGCAAAAGTTTATTGTATGCCACATGTGCCATCTAGACTTAGGGTGTCTCAAAATGAGAAGCTGGGCCAGAAGCCACAGAATACACATTAAATAAAGGAATAGTTGCCCCAGACACTGCAATCCCAGTACTCAAGAATGGCTGCAGCAGCCACCCAGGAAAACATCTGCATCAACCCATGCCCACCTCAACTTCCTTCATTACTTTTGAACCTGTTTCTCCCTCTCTGTGCCCCCACAGCTATCCTCCTGTTAAAACATATATTTAGAAACTGGTAGTAATTATTCTTTTCAGCAATCAACCTTAAATCCTGGACTTCTTACAGCATCCAGAGAAAATATTACTCTAATGCAATTAATTCCCCTCTTATTTCCTCTTTCTGTCATAAGTCACTGCCTGTTTACAGCTAAGTTGCGTCTTCTCATGTGCTTGCCAACAGTACCATAACAGGCTTCTTGTACCTCTGGCCACTGGCTAAATGATAAAAACAAAGCCAAGAAAATTAGCACATTAAAAAAACCAGCAAAGCTAGGAATAAATGAAAAAAAACCTCTGCTGGTCTTGTGCTATGCTCCAGCTCGCTCCACTTCTAAGCAGGCTGATGGGTGTTTTACCACAGGTACTTTATCAACAGCTCTAGAGTGGCATAAAGGTGACTTAAACAGAAAGTTTCTTTGAAGTTGTCTGATAAATATTGAATTAATGGAGGAAATAAAGGAAGTAACTGCTAAGAGCAGACTTGAAGCACTTTTCCCGGATGCTGATTCTCCTCAAATAGGTTTCTACTTTTCTCCTGGAAGAGTACCGATCTCCAAAATAAATAAAGTAAATGCTTTGAGAGTAAAGTCAGTAGTTCTGGTCTGATAAATAGCAACATAAAAGTGGCACCTTTGCACTCAGCAGATCTGCCTCTGGTGTGCAGTCAGGAGTGATTGCTGCTGACTAGTGAGATAAACAGGGCTCTGCTGCTTTCATGCTTGTTTGAGACAGGATATCAGTGCTATTGTTGTGCAGCAAACTGAATGCTAGTGTCTTCCATAAAAAGCTAAGTTCTTCATTAATTTTCAATTACATATCTGACCACTTCCTGCTGCACCACTCAGTAGCAGGTGATGGGATACAGAGACAATATCAGAGCACGCTCTGCTCTGCACGGACTTTATGATGCAAAAATGCTCAGGAAGGGAGATGGGGCTGCCAGATTGGGAAATGCTTCACTCAGAGCCAAACAGAAATTCCTGCCTCATAAAGCTGCTTTTAAACAAGCACTTTCCACACTCAAGAGATGCACTTTCTCTCTGTAGAATGCTGTGATGAAATCAAATGAAAAAAAATCGGTGAGTTGGTGTAAAAGATTTATCAAGCAATTTTCACAGTCAACGTTCAATGTCACGTGTGTAGGCTGCAGGTATGGCACATAAAATTAATAAACTTTGTACAAAGGCATGAACACCAGCTTATCATTTCAAGGAAGAATATAGGCCAGTAAAACCTACTGGAATTTATCATACTACCACCATATGACTAAATTTTAGTTTACAGGAGTGGTTGGTAAGTGATAGAAAACAAGCAAATTCTCAGCATTCAAACTTGCAAACATTTTAGAAACTATTAGGAAAGATATGCTTCAAAGTGAGGGTCTAAAATATCCTGGAGTATATTTTCACAATACTTAAAAGAAAATAATAATAGCATCTGCTCTTTAGAACTTCAAAGTCATAGAGATAAGGATGCTTCTGAAAGAAAAAACAGGAAAAGACCTGCTCTCAGAGCTGTCCAGGACTCACAGAAAAATACATCACCATAATTTTTTAACCATTATCTAACTTGAAGCTCTTGAAAACAAATTACTTCTCTTAAATCAAACACAGCACACATCGTAATTCCATCTGGAAGTGCTTGCATCTTTCTTAGCATCTCAGTAAGCATGAGGTAAGATGCTATTGCATACCACACTGGCCTTTTTTTTCCAGAAGGTTCTCTCAAAAGTCATTATAGAGAGCCTGAAAATTCCAATAAAGAAGCTGAGCAGTATTTCTCTCTTTTGGCTAAGAAGTTCTGCCCCAATGAAGCTGTAAAGGCTTTAATAAGCTGCTTGTCTTAATGAACAGATACTGACTGAATTAGTAGGCAATGTCTCTTCTAAAAAAAGCATTATTAAAACCACTCCATTTGTGCCAGTAACTCTGTATGTGCTGTTGATATGTCAGAGATGTTTCATTTCATGACACGAAAGAACAAGTCAAGAACTTAGGTCAGGGAACAGAAACAAATCCACCAAAAGTTTCATGTTGTTACTGATAATCAGAGCTTTTCATTCCTTCCATATTTCAGATTTCAGAGGATGGTAGACATCAACAAAATATTTTCCTTACATTGAATAGCTCTGAAAGTGGTGCCAAATAAGATCAGAGGAATTTTCTTTCTTTTTTTTTTTTTTTTTTTTTTGTTGTTGCATCTTGAGGTCAGACACTTTAAATACAGCTTTTGGCATGCAATAAAATAAACTCAATCAACTTCTCTCAAATTCCTGGTGGTTTATAATGCGAGCTGCCAAGCCTTTTAGTTGTGCCAAGGTTCTGCAAGAATTAAATACTGCTCAAGTTAACCCGGCATAAAAGGCTGAGTGGTTATCAGGTGAACATCAGCAGAGCTGTCAGCTCAGGAGCTCCACAGCCTGAGGCTCACAGGAGCTGTCTCTGGGCCAGGACTGAACCCTGCCAGTGCTCACCTGCAAGCCAAGGTAGCTCTGGGGAGCAGAGAGAGGGCTTCTCCCACTGCTTCACCTTCCTGCATTTATTTATCACTAGTGCTACGTTCTGCTTCA
>VZSR01001863.1:2938925-3012297 GCA_013398615.1 Brachypodius melanocephalos
TCTTGATCCCATCACAGGCACAGGAGAAATTCTGGGATTCTGTGGAATATTTGCTTAGATATGTTTCAAACATTTGCACACCAGAAACAGATACAGCAGCTTATTTCCATGCATTTCACATGGTGACGCTTGGTTTAAAAATAAACGTGCATTTTGGTGAGAAACTGCCGAGCAAGCAAACAGTATCATTATTCTATGATTTCAAAGGTGAGAAAATCATTTCTAGCTATCCCTCCCAAGGCAGGCTTGGGGTTATCCCTGCTCCTCTGAGGTCTCACACCAACTGCAGCTTTATTAGCCCAGGCTGCCACATCCTCGCCTTCTAAAACATTTCATATCTGTCTCCTTTTACACAGTTAGGAAGTGCATCACATCTTTCACCACAGGAGACAGACTATTTCTCTCCACGCTTTACCTCCTCTCACACAAGACTTTGCAAGCATGTGCTCTCAGCCAGCAGGCAAGCACCAGGCTGGTCTAAGGAAAATGTCCCTTTGTAACCCTGATAGTCCAAGAGAAGCACACTGTGCTCTCTTCTTTCACAAGCAATCACCAAGCTGTACAGTTTTGTGCCAGTTCTTATAGCCCAGGGGGAAGACAGGGGCAAACTTTCAGAGTTTATCAGACATTCCCTCAAATTTATGAACTGTTTCCTTGTTTGGGCTTGAGGAGCAAAACCTGATAAGTGCTGGCATTTCTTTTCACCTGCTCAACCAACCTGCTGTACAATTAGCTCCTGTGTTTGTGCACGGCCTAAATTTGGATCACACACACATGATATAATGGAGAAATACATCAAGAGCCTCTCACATGAGCCTGTCCATCCACACAGCAGCACAGTGAGGTGTTTTATGGTCCACACCTAAAAGCAGCAAAGCCTGGGCATTGCTGCATTGCTGCTTGTTCTGGCCAGAGCTCTTACCCTGTGGCTACACACATTGTTTTGGCAAATGCAACAGAGAATCCCCTTGGAAAGGGATCTGCCTTCAACTCTGCACACAAATACCACACACTGCAGGAGCAGATGGGTTCTTACTGCACAGGTGCTTGGCACAGAGCACTGGGGTCAAACCTTTTGTTGTTACAAAGAGCTTGCATAGAAAACACAGACCAAGAAATCAAATTGCTGGATAAACCTAGCACACGGCTGATCCAGCTTGTTGAAAACATTAAGCACCTGTTTCCATACTCCCTTTTCTACCTCCTGGCCAGCATCTTCTGTACCACTCTCCTAAGCAGCTCCCTCTGTCATCACCTTTTACTCCACCTGCCATGGGCAATCAGGTGATGAATCAAGGCATTCCACGTGCAGTAATTATCCCTTCCATGCCACCTCTCTGGACTTTAAGAGTCATTCTGTCACCTGCATTGCCAATCCTCAGCTGATTGTTGCTTTCTGAGATCACTCCACAAAGCTCTAGAGGGCTCTGTGTGTGTTGAAACACTTCAGAAGCTTTGCCCTTTGAGCAGTCCTTTAGTAAATCTGGGTGCTGTTTTGGAGAAGGAATTGCTGAACATATTCAAGCCCCCACACCACTGCAAACATCTTGAGAGATCCAGACCTTTGGCTCTGGATAAGCAGCTTCTCCATTTATCACAACCACTGATACGCTACGACATTCTCATTTTGTACTTCTGTCTAAAAAGTTTTTAAAACTGTGTGTTCTAGTTCATAAGCAGCATGATAACTTTGGATTTTCCAAGCATTTTTTTACTACAAACAGAATTAAACCACATTTAAGCTCAGCTGTAAACAGAGATTTTAGTAGACACTAACAACTCAGGTAGCAAAATAAATAGCAATATTTTTTCTAGGCTAACCCTGATGTTTGGACAGTTGTCTAGGATTTATGTAACACGATGGTTACTAAAGTATTCACAGCTGTGCATTTAAACTGTCACCGACTTAAAATGCTTTCCTCTCCCTCCTGATTCAGATAAAAACAGGAACAAAATAGTGCCCTGCAGTTCTCAGAGTTATCTCCTTGGCTGATCACAGAAGTGAATAACCAGGCTGATTTTCTATTTCCAGCTGAAGACGTGTAAGTGATTAACAGCTCCCTGCACTTTGATACAGCGCTGAAAGATCTCTCCTGTGAAGCAAAGACAGACCTTCTGTTTCTTTTTAAAAGCAAAGGGAAAAAAAAAACCAAAAAAAAAAAAAACAAAAACAAAAACAAAAAAAAAAAACCAACAAAAAAAAAAACAAGAAAAAAAGGATGGGAAGGGAAAGGGTTCTTTCAGTTGTGTTTCTACACGCCTGTTTCATCACAACCTAAATTTGCATGCCTGACTTTTCCTGAGAAGAGAAAGGGTGACTGGAAAACGACTACACTGATAATATACAAAAAAAGAAAAAAAAAAAAAATCATGGACTGTCTGCCCAATTCTACTCCTACAGAGGCTGCAACAAGTCAGACTTCCTCAGTGCTCTTCTTCGTGGTTGTATTCCTGCACTTCCATTCACGTGGTTTCCACTTGCATCGCTCTCCTTAAATTATGAGGAAAACTCAAAAACTGAAGGACAGCAGGGGAAGGTTTATGAGCACTGAAAGAAAGAGCCCAGCCTGGCCCCAGCTGGGAGTGCTGGCTCCTGAGGAAGAGGCAGAAACTCATTTCATAGCTTTGCAACCCTGGGGACTGAAAAAGAAAAATAAAACTCATAGAGACCAAATTTTTAAATCTAGCCTTTTCTGTTTTGCTCTCTTTAATGATGCATTGAAAGGAATTGAGACTTGGATGAGTTTGATGCAAGTGCCAAATATCAGTGTAAAGCCCAGCATACAAAGCGTGGCAACAAGAAGGGAAAAAAAAATTAACTTTCAGAAAGAGAGGGGAAGAAAAAAAGAAAAAAGAGAGAAAAGAGTCCAGTTCTCCCACATGTTGAGGTCCTCAATTATTATTCAGCTACTTGAAAACATCTACTTAGCCTGTGTTCAGAACTTGTCTTTGGAAGCTCAGCAAGAGCTTTAGCTCAATAAATAAACACACAAACGAAAATGAATGAAAGTTCTCTTTCTAAAGCAAAATAATTGCAAACACTGCTGTAAAAAGTCTGATGAACTCTAAGCAGCGTTATTCTTTTGCACTAAAGAAATAGATACATTTTTTTTTTTTTTTTAAATATAGAGGAGTTGACAGTGTCTTTTTCAGGACAGGAGGAGAGGGAGGCTGGGTGCTGTGGAGAAGGGAATTGAGGGATATAATAAATCCAAAAGTAGGACAGCCATCAGTGCTGCATCTGAAGTAGTCATCATTGCTCACCAAGCTGCTGGAGCCTGTGCACCACTGCAACTCAAATCATATTAAAAGGCACTCAGACCCAGGGAAGCTGCACCAGGGATTCCTTTAATGTGGCTCAGTATGCACAGCACAAATTCAGGGTGTTTTAAAAATACATAGAAAAATTCCAAAAAACCTCTCAAGCACATCAAGTAGGGTTGTTTCCAATTTCAGAGTTTTGCTGAAGAGAAGATATTAACACTCTAGCACAAATGATATAAAATAAAGTATTAATGTACCAATATTAAACATATTGAACTGTGCAAAATAAAAGTAACAGTATCAAGGTAAGGTGACTAAGAACAGTTTTCTCTCCAAAAACTGGGAGGACATTCAGGCCAACTTACAAATTTTAAGAAAAACTTCAGGTTAAACCTTTCTATAACTTATGGTAACCTTAAATGGAAAGCAAAATTTGTAATTTTAAAACATTTTTCTACTGCTATCAACTTCACCTCCTCTATCAAACCCGCAAATTTCAACATCATTTTTAATTCACAATTCAAACTTTAATATTATTGTCCAAATGTCAGTGTGGGGTCTCCTAAAGAATCTTTCTACCAGAATACTTTTTGAAATATCACGTCAATATTAAAAAAAAAAAAACACAGACCACAAAAAGTAGACTGTGAAATAAATGAGGGGAGGCATTTCAAGTGTAGTTTGAAGCAGGTTTTAGGTATAAGGAATTTGAGCAAAAAGCCACTTATACTGAATCACACTGCTCATTCTTCTGGGGCTGCCTGAACATGGGAGGGGAAGACACTTGCAGTTGATTCTGCAAGCACTGGGATTTCAAGTGGCCCATATTTAGCACTGTCAGTATTCAGTTATTTCTTACCAATTTGGTCAAACACAGGCTATGTGGATCAGCCCACCCCACAATTAGATGACTAACTCTGAAGGTCAAACGTGAAGAACAGGACACTGACTTCCAAAGGGTGCTGCTAGCAAAAGAACTGAGAAGCCAAACTGCTCAAAGGGCAGGAGAACCTTGTGCTTGGGGGAAAAAAAGGCATTAAAAAAAAACCAAAAAAAACACCCCACCCTAACCAAAAAAACCAAAAACAAAACAAAAAAAGCTCCAGTGCAATTAAAAGTGCTAATGCAATAGCAATGGAGTAACACTGCAGTTCAGTTCAGTGTGTCCCCACTCATTTCCAGTGGGCTGATTCCAGATGGTGAGAGGTTCCCACACTCTTTGCCACCTTCTCTCCTAGGAAAAGGGGAATGGGGAACTCAGAAACATCCCTCTGTCCCACCTCCCTGCAGCCCCCTATTCCTATCAAACATCCTGGCACTCAGAGCCAGCTTGCACCTCTCTTCATTCCCAGCAGGACCAGAGGTGACAGGTGACAGTGTAGGTGTGTCCATCCGTGTTCTGTCCGTGAGTCACCGCCCTGTGACCGTAACCACAGAGCACAAATCGTAAGCACATAAACCACAAGCCATCATCTCTGGACTGCCCAAACAGTTACTGAACCCAACCCCTTCTTGTCAAAAGTGTGGTTTTCTCCCATCCTGTGGCACCCATTTTTGCTGTCCTCCCAGGCAATTTAGTTGTGTGAGGAAAGAAGAAATGGTGGGTGGCTTTATCAAAGTAATCCCCGTGTTTCCTCCACTGCAAAGAGTAAAGAATATACTACATGAGGCAATCCTCAAAGTTCAGTTCAGTAAAAGAACTTTAAAAATCAAAACAAAACAACCAAAACTTTCAACTTCTTAATTATGAAAATGGCTGAGCCAAAGATAGCATGGTTACAGATAGGTGAACCAGCCATAACCTTGCCTCTGCCATTCATGACATCAGAGTTCAAAGTGTTCCAGACATTCTGGAAAGAGTTTGTGTTATTGGAATATATCAAGATACAGGATGAACAAGGTGTCATAAGTTACCTTGGACTCAGGCCATTCATACTGCTCAATAAAGTATGGATGAGCACTTTAATCCAATCATTTCCAGATGGAGGAGGGAAAAAAAAAAAAGTAAAGATTAACATAGAAATATAGGATTTCTTAATGAGAATTAATGTGGTTTGAAAAGATCAAGTAACATCTACATATGTAAATTATAGGTTCTAATAACAGTCAGAGATCCTGAATAAAATTCAAGTAGGTAATTTTTAGGTTCCAATAAGAGACAGACCTCTTCAGAACTGCTTGAGAAAACATAACTAGAAACATTTGCTCTATTTATGAAAAGTAGCCACATCAAAATGTAAAAAAATTAGATTAAATTTTCCAATCTTTGTTTTATCAGGCCTTGATTAGTAAACAGCATGGAAATGTGTTAATACTGGAATAATTAATGTTTTATTTTAGTCTGTCAGACTAAAGAAATGCCCTCACAGCAAAGGCCGTGCATGTTCCTGTGCATGTTCCACTGACACTGGATTTGCTCTGAGCTGAAAGAGAGGCTGCTCCTGCAACCACAGCATCTCACATGCCGTGGGCACAGCTCAACAAAAGTGCAGGCAGCACATAGGGACTTTTAAACCAGTCACCTTGGAGATACATCACTCGTAAAAGAGATTATCTTCAGTAAACAAAATAATCTCCCAAGAGAGATGTGTCTCATTCTCTTCCTTAACCAGATTCACCATGGATTCTTACTTATTCACATCTCAATAACTCTTTTTCCCAACCCCTAGAACTAGGAACAAGTTTGTCTGCCCTCACCATATCCTCTCTCAATGGTTAGGACAATTCAGAGCAAAATTAGCATGGAAACATCATTTTATTTTAGAACAGCACTCAGAACAAGTGATTCTTCACCACTTGAAAACAAGTTCAGTTTGATTACAAATTATATATCCACCAAAGAAAAAAACCCAAACCCTAGGTCACATTTAAGCCAAGTATTTTTTACTTAAACACAAAATGTAGTTGTTCTACTGCAGCATCTGCTTGCAAGTCTGCACTGTCCCTAAGCTTTAATCAAATGCTGGAGGTAGTTAGGATCAACACCCTTCATAACTTCTGGCACAAAATCCTAACAATTAGAAAGGAAATCTAACAATTAGAAAGGGATTAAGATTGTGTTCAAACATATAAGATCAACCTGGACTCTCCTTTATCAACAAATGGAAACAGAAGTATGTAAATTCTCTAGTTCAGTATCAGTAAAAGAACTTCAAATGAAGCCCAGGGCTGTTGTGATAATCATATTTTTATCATCCCAGAGCTATCAGATTCAGAAGGTCTGCCCTGCGCTAACTTCAGTACCTACTTCGACAAATGACAATCAAAATCCTCAAACAGCAAACAATACATTCCTTCATAGTTAATAACACATTCTTTCAAACCTCCACCTCAGAAGAAAAAAAAAACAAAACAAAACAAACAAAACCAAGCTTTATGACACAGCCAGGCATTACTGACGCTGGAGATCTGGAGATGATGTTTTACCTCTTCCCTAAATGACAAATCACTTTGCATATCAGCAAAGAAATGTCACCCTCTTTGTGAGTAAAGTATTGTTCTCCTTGCGTTTTCCAAGGGCGTTAAAGGAAATTTCTTTGCTTTATGAAGTCAATGGTTACCTTGTTTCTGTGTAACACCCATCCATCTCGTTAGCATTTTGCAGGGGTGGGTACCATCGTAAAAGGGAAGGGGAGAATCAAAGGAGGGCTACTCGGAGTGGTTTAACTGAAGGCATCGTGAATTCCCTATCAACAAAGCACTAAATCACTGTATTTCAAAGCAGAAAAGACAATTTTGCAAGGTAAACACCTACACTTTTACTGCAGTCTTTTCAAAGCCCCCAGGACCAAGGTCAATTTTATTGTGCTGTGGTACCGCAGGAGATAAGGACTTTTCAAATGTATACTTGTCTATTTATTGTCATTTTTCAAGCATGTAGCTTGAAAGGAAAAAAAAAATAATCTAAATTTACAAAGCAGAGCAGAAACAGTGAGAATTTCTAGCGACTGAAATGCTATTTGCAGGGATACGCTTTCCAATCCAAACCTCACTGAATATATTTTGAAACACTGTTTGCTATGAAAACCAAGCACATAAAATGGCTATCGTGCCCCATTCGCAAGAACCCCGTAACATTTCAACCACACCTATTCAATCCTTGCCAAACTTGTCAAAAGGAGATGGAATCCGCAGAGATCTTCATGTCGTAAATAAATACGTCATATAATAATGTCATATAAAAAAATTAAAATAAATTTAAAAATTAAAATAAACGTACGGGAGATAGAATCTACAGAGGACATATTAATGTCATGCTCTGTTATTTCAACAGCAAATGTAGCACCTGACACCTGAGCATGGAGCAATTCAGAGCAGCAGGTGACAGGCTGGGTGCAGCACAACATCAGACAGGACACAACCTCCCCAAAACTCTGCTCTGCCAGCCCACCCAGCTCTTGGGTACCGAGGCAGGAGATGAAAGGTTAAAAACACCTGGGAATTGAGCTCACCTTCTCAGCTTCGAGGAAAAGCCCAGAGCAGACCACAGCTGCTCAAACCTAAGCTGGAATGTCAGAACAGCAATGGGTTTCAGGAACTCCTCCCGCTAACGATCACCTAATCTCTAAAGCAAATCATAAATAGCAGCTGAAAGGTTTTGCTGTTTCGATAGCAAGGGTGTGTACAACAGCAAGGAATGGACATGAGCCCAGTGGAAAGAGAGCAGAGAAAGCAATTCCCACTCACACTGTGCACAGGGAGCACCAGGAAGTACAGAAAGAAGGAAATGATTGGGGAAAGAGAGTAGGGGAAAGGGGGCTGTGGCTTACAGCTGCTTGACTAATTGTATTTTTCATATTGAGAATGAATTTTAAAAGCATGCTGAAGTGAGCTTTTATTTATATACTTATTTTTTATATTTTATTTATATATTTTTATAATATATATATTTAATATTTAAGTGAGACACTGCTTTTCTAAATGGCCACATGGTAGAAAGATTTTGAGGTTTGTTTTTTTGCTGTTGTGGGGTTTAGCTCTTTTTTTTCGTTTGTTTCCTTCTTTTTTTTAAGGTAAGTAATGATAATAAAGACATAGAAAGAGCTCTGTTCTGAATTCACTCCTCCAAACAAGAGTAAGAAGCATGAGAAACATGAACCTATAGAGGCAATAGTCTACTTTTTTTTTTTTTCTTAAAGAAAACGTTTGCAAGAACTATAAGAATAATCCATTTACACAAGAAGGAGAAGCCACAGTTTTGACTGAGAAAAATTACAGAAAGCAAGGAAAAATGAGTCCATCTTTGCAGTACATATCCATAATGACTCATGTTTGATCCATTTGCTTTATTTCTTTGTGTGTTTGCTAACAGCCAATGCTCCATGGTCAACCACAACATAAAGCAGGTGATCTTTGTGATCTTTGCTGAGAATTTTAGACAGATAAAGTCTGTTCCTCATGCTGAAGGGGATCAGCATGAAAACCAAAGTAATACCTCCCTTTTTAAAATAACTTGCTCTTTTAAAGTAGAACATAATAATAATAATAATAATAGTAACAATAATAATCATAGGGTTAAAATACCATTCCTCTTTGAAACCTTGAACTGGTGCTTGCAGTTCAACGTTATAAAACTCTACTGGGTGTATGAATGCCTTGCCAGTATCCTGAAATTTCCTCTTCCTTTTCCCAGAAGGAATGTGCATTTCCTTCTTTGCTATAGAGTGTATTTTCCTGCACTTCACCTCCATTACAAGAATTATTAGCTGCAACCAGTTGCACCTTCCTCCAAACAGGCAGGTGCCAAAGCTCCTGGTTTCCTGAAACTCTTTGGGAAACATGCCACCCTACCCAACACCAATTCATAGGAACATGTCAGTACTGTGTAAGCTGAATCAGATCCCTGTCTATCAGCAATTAAATCTGCCAAGAAATTAGCACAGCAGCCTCTTTCCTCTTTGCCCAAAATAATCAGCTTTTCTGCCTACAGTGGTGCCAAAACTCCTCATTTTTCAAAACAGGTTGTAAGAGCCAAAGGAAAAGAACTTGGATTTTAAAACCATGTAAATTCATCCTTAATGATCAGTACAGTCTAGAGGAGGTACCAAGAATTTAATTCACCATTCTCTGATGCATCAGTGCTGCAGCAGTGGGCTCGACCTGTCCACAGGAACATGGGATGTCCCACTTGAATATGAGGAGAAGCTTTTCACTTGTGAAAGTGGTAGAGCACTGGAACAAGCAGCCCAGAGAGGGGTGAACACCAAGCAGTTTTCAGAGCTCTTAGCATTCCCAGAGAGGAAGGACAGCCTTGGCCACGGGTTTGCAGAACTCTGTGGCTCCACACACTTCACTGGTGCACAACTTTTACTGCTTGTTTGGTTTAATGGTGGAGGATCTGCATCTGCAGCTCATTTACAGATGCTGCATGTTTATAATCCAGAGTCCCAAGTGGGTGCTCAAATGAGTGCCAGATCTCAATAGCTGTATTTTAACACTCTTAAGTATTTTAAAGGAAGATAACAAGATGCTGTCGGCTATTAAGCAATAGCATTGCCCCGCTAAATCCCCTCATTAAACACGTGAAGGAAAAACAATGTACTCCACAGGAGAAAGAAAAAAGAAAAAGAGCATGTATTGACTCCGTCTGTTAGCCATATTTTCTTAATACAAGCCAACATCAATCAATCTCTTCACTCAAAGTGCAATTCTCACCTCTCCATGTGGAACACGTTAATGAGTTTCCACTAAAAAAAAACAAAAACAAAACAAAAAACCCCCCTCTGTTTACCAGGTATGCAGAAACAACAGATTTCAGTGTTGCTTTCTCTGTGTGAGAGAAAAGCTAAGAGGTTTTCTCTTACCATAGGATAACAGACACAAAGTACAAGCTCACAAAGCTGGCGTGGGTGTTCTGTTTTGGTGTATTACCTTTTTTTTTTCACCCTCTCTGTGCTCCTGCCAGCGCTGAATTTATCATTAATTAAAAAGTATGCAGCAGCAGTGCAGCTGCACTTAGAGCTGCAGCACTTGCAGGCTGCCACAGCAAAAGTGAGAGGGAGAAACTTCTTGCAGGGAAACACTTGTGGGCTTCCCCACTGCACCAGCTCTGCTGCAGGTGACAGGGGAGCTGATCACCAGCATAGGGTGGGCTCTGCAGCTCTGGAGACCATCACAGAGCCTAGAAATAAAACATGGCCCTCCTGCAACTTCAATAAAAGTTTTACAGCGGCAAAGGAAGATCTGTGCTCCTCCTCCAAGAAAAGCTGCCTGTCTGAAAGTGAAAGGATGTAATGAAGATTGTATACTTGGGTGAATAAGCTTCTGGTAACAAGGAATGCTTTTCCCTAAAGCTGTGCACACAACCCAGCACGGACACAGTCCTCACAACAAAAGTCTTGGTGAGGAGCAAACTGGGAGAAGACAAGAGAAATTACCCCTGGAAAAGATGAACGTATTCAGGCCATGAATCAGCTGGCTTCCATATCCTGTGTGTAATTTACAGAGAATATTATAGACTGAAGCTTTCACTTAAAATTAGGAGAACAATTATTGCAATCAGGAAATAACCATTTTGTTGGGATGAAACGTTGCCTTAAATGCAGTTTGCAGAACAGCTTCAGGAGATACATTTTGCTCATCTCTACTTGTAAACGATTATAAGAAACGATGCATGCATACTGGGGGAAAAACAAACAAACAAAACAAACAAGCAGTGTTGCCTCCTTTTGCTGATTTGAATAAAACACTTCTTCTCCTCTTCAGCTCATCCTCTGAAGAAAAACCTCTACAACCAAAAAAGTTAAAGATGAGGTCAAAGGGTCCGGATTAAAAACCAAGCAGCAACCATCACACATGAGTTCTACAAAGCTTACTTCAAGTCAGGTCCTAATTTCAGTCCACATCTGAACAACTCTCTGCATGAGTGCAGAAATGTTGCTTGTAACCACTTTGCTCTCATCTCAGCAGGCTAAATCACAGCTCTGTAGATGAGGCCACAGGGGTATCCCAGAGCCCATCCAAGAACTCTTCATTTAGATTTGTCCTTTTGTTTTTGGCAAACAGCATCCAGATACAGCTCTGGTCTCCTGACAATGTGAAACTCGCACTTTAAAGAGCCCACTGACAGATGGGTTCAATTTAATGCATGACTATGAACAGCTGCTCCTGATCACCAGCTTGTACAGCGCACTCATTCATCACAAAATATTTCAAAAGGCTGAGCTGAAATGGAACAAACGAACTTGAAGGAGTATGGGAGGTACTAGGCTAGCCTTGGAGAATGTGTCAGATGTAAAAAGCACAGCTTTAGGACTGCCATTAATTTATTCCTGTAAACACTGGCTCCGCTCTATTAGCAGCATTCTCTAGATTCTCAAAAATCCAGGAGGGCAGCCTGAATAACATATTAGAAGATGTATTTAAATACTCCTTAATGAAGGTGATTTTAGCTAAGTAAGTGACTAAAAGGAGCTGACAGCATGTTTAAATTGTGCTGGAGAAAACTTCAAGCTGACAAGCCTCAAATAACTGCAGAAAGGAGAGGAGGTTATTTCCCCAAGTGCTCTAACTCAGAGAGAAGATCAATCAGTCATGCAATGGATGGAGGGCCATGGACCTGCCTTTGCCACCTTCAGGTTAAATACTGTGAGGGGCCTCACTGCTTTTAAAAGGTTTTCATCTTCCTCTTTGGTCCTCCAGTGTAGCTACAGCCAAGAACAAGGCACATCCTGACAGATGAAACCACCCGTTTTGAAGGTCTGTGGAGAGATGGAGAGCTGACACAGAGCTGAGTAATCCACATTTTTCGGGGGTTTTTGTTTGCGGTTTGTTTTTTTTTTTTTAAATTTCAGGAATTATGCAGCAGAAACAGACATTTTAAACATCACAGTGTTTGTCATGGCTGCTGGATCATCTCTGAGTGACTCAGTTTTTCACAGAGCACTTCCTGTGAGCTGTGCACAGGGCAGCTTCAAAGATGTTGGGAAGAAGGGAGGAAAACTCTCCATGAGTGAGAGGAACTCTCCATGCCTCAAGTGGCAATTCATTCTTGCCAATTCCTTCTAGGAGGTGGGAAAACAAGTTTCCAAAACGTTTTTGAAGGCAATTCTTATCGAGAAGTGATGTTTATAGCATCTTCAGACACCTGCATCATGCAAGTATACTTGTACTTGTGTGAATTCATGAGGAAAGCATGTAATGCTTACATAGAATTCCAAGTTTCACACACTTTTGTATCATTGTGCAGTTGTTAGATCAAACTTTTGTGTCTTAGTATGAAAAACACACTTCTATTTTGAGCTGCGGAGAATTTAACAACAATTTGTTGTAACAGTTATTGATAAATGGGGGATAAAAAGAAACAAAGGTTTCCTCAGTATAGTAAATGTAATCTTTGCAAAGGTAGGGAAAAAAAGAGACAGACGTTTTAGATAATATTTCCTTTTGCAGAGTACTTTTGGCAGTCTTGCTCTAGCTATTCTCTTTCCTCAAGGCCAGGTAAGGAGACAAAGCTCAGGTGTCATAAGCTTGCACAAATAAGACATATCAACTCCCATTCCATGAAATGGAACAAAGCCACTGCTTGCCATCATCCAGGCTCCTGCTGCCTGCTAGGAAAGCAGTGAGGGGAAGTGATAAGTAGATCTCTGCCACGTCAATAACCATCTCTGAGCAGGCAGTTTTCACTTATTTTGGGAGCCCAATCCAGTGCCAGGGTACACACTCCTATGTGGGGGTGAGAAGCTCTGGGCTCTATTTTATCTGCCAGGGCCAAGGCAGGAGCACAGGCTGGCTCACACACCCTCTGCAAAGGTCATTCATCACCACAGCAACCTCCAAACAAAGGTGGGAGCCAAGTCAAACTGATTGGCTTCACCCAGCCCTGTCCCTCCGATGACAGAGGACGAAGGTGCTCTCCCCTTGCACCCTACAGGGGACTTAATTGCTTGGGTTTGTTTTAATGTCATTGAATCTCACAGTTCCACTTTCAGCATCCCAGAGCAGAGAATGGCCACACCGATGCATTAAACAATAAAATTCTTCTACAGGCCCAGATAAAAGGAGAGAGAAGATACACAATTCCTTCTTGCCACATGGTGAGCAAGTGCCGCATTCCATTACACGCCACTGTCACCCCACCTTCTCCACGTGCTCTCCTAGGTACCAGGAACAGCTGCTGTAAAATAAACACCCCACCTAAACCCAAGAAAATCCCAATCTGTCCTTCCTCTCCCCTCACCACTTCTTCACACCCTCTCTCACTCCACGGGAGATTAATGATTTTGGACAGGCTACGAAAACCCAACCGAGACAATAAAACAATCGTAAACTCAGCACAAATGAAAAGCAGAGCGTCTTTTTTTCCCCCTAAATCCGGAAAGAACAAACACCAACACTTCCCGAGTCACTCGAGGGAAAGAGATTATGATCATTTCTAAACCTTTTCAATTACCAGCCAGGAGGGAAAAACACGGTCTGCAAAGACAAGCTGTCAACACTCTGCGGGCAGCAGGGCTCTCATTTGTGACACTGAGCTTTCTCCTGCAGAGCTGGGCACATGGGCACCAGCAGCCAACACCACAAGCACTGACAGCACTGAGAATGCCCAGATTTCTCTACCTGTCCCAAAGCACATCCCCCACCTGAGCAGCCAGGTCTCAGGATTTAAAAAGACAAGGTAACCATCCAACCCCACACCCAAACCACCCCAATGCTTCCTAGGAATTTTATTATTAAAATCAAGACCACAGGTGATTGGAGCAGATAACAAAAATCTCATTATCTCTCATTTACCCCGTCAAGAAATAGAAGTTAAATTTTGCTGTAGAAAAATCATCAGAAATACCCATCCAGCTTCAGTGGTTTTGGATCTAGGCAAAATTTATGCTAACAAAAGGGTGGTTTGACTTATACCAATAGCTTAAACTATCATTTTTCTTGAGTTTCAAAACAGTCATTTGTCTACCCATTAATCTTTTGCAGGCTTATGATGGTTTACAGCTTCTGTCAGTGTGTTTCAGCATCCAAGAACCTGAACCAGGAGGTTCATTTACCTGGTTCTGTAATATTTCTATTATCCAATCACTTCAGTGATATGGTACTTCAAGGGAATCTATAGGAAAGATGGGGACAGACCTTTTTATCAGGGCCCACAGCAACACAACAAGAGAGAATGGTTTTAAAGTAAGAGAAGGTTGAATTAGAATGGATATAAGGGAGTTTTTTACAATTAAGGTGGTAAAAGAGGTTACCCAGAGAGGTGGTAGATGTTCCATCCCTGGAACATTCGTGGCCAGGTTGGATGGGGCTCTAAGACACCTGGACTAATTGAACATGTCCCTTCCCATTGCAGGGGGGCTGTACTAGATGGTCTTTAAAAATCCCCCAATGTAGAATACTTTATGATTCTATGATAATACTGTTCTGACACTATAATTAAGAAGAACTAAAAATTAGAAATAAAAAAATTACAAAAAAAAGTGTAAGACAATTCAGCTTCCAGATGAAGTTTCAAACTGTGGTTTCAAAAGTCCAGACTGCACTTACAGGTAGCAAACAGAGCAGAATTACAAGTAAAGTGCAAAACACCACAACCCCAAGGGCAGGACACTCCCCAGACACCCTGCACTTGAAGTTCTATAGTGCTCTATAATGCTGTCAGATACAGGGAAAAAGAAAAACAAAACAAAGAGCAAACTGAAAACCTGCATTTGAGTTCACATGCATTTCTTAAGTGCAGCCACAGGCAAAGCCACGAGCCTGGATGCACCCAGAGCAGGTTTGTGAATTATGTCACAGCACAGTCACCACCTGGTGTGACAAGGGGGCACTGGCTTGGCTCAGCCTTTATCTGTGCAGTGAATTTTCCACACACCTTCCCGATGACCTGCAGTTCCCAAAGGAACCTCTCCACACCGAGATGGTTCCCCACCCATGTTACAGGGGAGCAAAGGTTTTTGCCTTCTCCCCCATGCTGGCAGTGAGTCACACTGAGACCTCAGACACAACGCACAGACATTTGTCCTAAATTGGTGTCCCCCTGACCAAGACATAGATGTGCTTCCACTGTAATTATCTGGCTTATAGAAAAAATCTGTGGTGTCTAAATTTTATTAATTGGAAATATTTACAAGCAAAATAGAAGCGCACCTACCCACATGACAACCATTAAAAAAAAAAAAAAAACACTGCTTCAATAACTACCTTGCTTTCTCTACTTCTACACACCCTGAAAAGCAATTGCAACAATTTGAAAGCCTTTCTCCTCCAAAGCTGCTGCTGTTAGCACTAAGGTTGTTGTATTATTTAAGTGCTGGGGTTCAGAGTTCTGCAGCAGCAGAAAGGAACTGCATCTACCTTCAGTGGCTCCCAAGATAGCAGCTTGAACTGAAGCAGGAAGAGCAGCAGCAATAAAAAGGAAAGGAACTCAAGGACAGGTATGTTCCAGCTTGCAGTGATATGTGACAATAACACCAAATTTGTTTTCCTAAACTTTCCATTAATTAAAGCCTATTTATTTTAGTCTGGCTTAATAGGCTACTGGACCTTGAAATAATGTACTTGCATTCCTTGCTCTGCCTTTGCCTCCTCCAGCATGAAGCAGAATTACCCTCATAATTTTTCAGGCCAGGGTAATTTTCCAACTCTGTTGCTAATCAAGGCAGCACGTACAGCTCAGGACAGCACTGACCTTCAGGTTTTTGCCCAAATATTCCAACAAGCCCTTTTAACAATGTGTCAAGAACCTGAAAGAGCCAGACAAGTGCCCTGGATGCATTTTACCCTTCCTGCACTCATCCTTACAGGGGGCTCCTCCACCCTGCTTCACTAGGGACCATCAGGTAGCTCTGCCTAAAGCACAAAGCCCCCACTCTGATATTCACAGGATAATTCAGCACCTGATGCTGAGCTGTGTCATGCTGATGCTTTAATGGGATTCTATCCATGTACAGAGGGGCTCTCTCCCCCAAATTCCACAGAGATTTTTAAATGATTAGCTATAGCTAAGGGCACATATGTTGTTTTTAATAGCAAACGTGTGTTTTACAGACCAGGCTGCATCTCATCAATAATTCCTTGGTGCCACATTCCCAGGAAAACAGCAGTCAGCCCAGCATGGCAGAGTCTTAAATAAAGCAGGGTGTTACAAGGTGTAAGGCAGCTCTCCACACATTTGCTGTCAAAGAATCACAGCATTTCAGCTTCTGGAAGAAGCAGATTGCCATTGTTTTATCAAGGAAAATCACAGATCGGAAAAACAGACTAGAAACCACCTTCCCCTGAAAAAAAATTAATTGTTAGCTATTGTCTTTTGTAGAGAGGTTATGTCTGGTATTGAGCTGAATCACGCCTCAGAGGTCAGAACAAGCTCACCCTTCTCTTCACACAACATCTTCAAAAGGAAGCTGGAGATGAAGCTTGTCTGCACACAGCCACACAGATTTAAACAGGAAAAAAAAAAAGCCAAATCCACTACCCAAAGCACTTACATAAAAGGTTTTGGGTAGTTTCATTTTCTATTCAGCTGGAAAGGGAGTGAACCAGCATGCACACAATTTTTAATCACCCTTGTGCTGACAGCAGCCAGTCACTACTTCTGTTATCAGAACCTCACAGCTCGGATTTCCAGGCTACAAAACACTAAGGAAGAGAGTATAAAATCTCCTCTGGTTAAAAAAGCACAGAGATATCATCTGGTATAGCACACAAACACTACAGAATTGAAGTCTGGCCTCACCAGGACATTACTCATTCAGTGGAGGGAAAGGGGGAAATAATCCATAAACATGCAAACAAACAGTAAGGATTTCCTAAGATTAGCTGGTAACCTGGATTACTCTCATTTTCTCTAAACCCATCAGTCACACACTGGGAAAAACAAGCAAGGCAGGGCAGTCTGTACATCCAGGAACTTGGAGTCTGCAACAGATGCCAGATGTTACAGAGGCAGAGAGGAAAGAGAGATGCTTATGTACAACTCACCAGTGATCACTTCTGCAAATGCCACGTGCCTGGCTTTAAAACTTCAGCCCGGGTAGATGCTGTCCCTGCTATTGCTTAATTCAGCTGGCTGGCATCTCTCCAGAAGCACTCAGAAGGCAGCTGCCCAACAGGACAAATCACTGAAAAGCAGCAAAGAAACAGGTTCAGCTTTGCAATTCCTCTGTACATTATACAATGGGTTCAACTAGTTAATCCCTGACGTCTTAAAATGTGATTTCCCTCAGTGCATGACAGGTAGAAATACAGTTCTGGTTAGAGTTCATCCACTACTGTCAGAGTGAATTTCCTAAATGCCAGTAATAGCAGAAAGAGCTCCTCTGCATAGCTAACAGGAACCTCATGGTCAGGAGAACTGAACAGCCTCCACCCTAAAACACTTCAAAATTTGTTACCTCTCAATTTTGAATCTGACATTCAAGAGTCAGTCCTTTTCTATTTCAGTTCTTACTGATATCCAACACTTTATTCTTACTTAGTTATAATACAAGTCACTTCCAGCTTGATAGCTGCACTGTTCTGGGCACCAAACAGTTCTCCAAAGTTTAGCAAATCTGACCAATTTACAGCAGAATTTTCTTATGAATTACTCTCTTTAGGCCTTCATTTTGGCATTATCCCAATTCTGTGACTTCTATGAGCTGTTCCATTTACAAGGCCATTTACAATAAATCAAATCAAAATTAATTAAATCATACAGATCAATTTGATGTGGCAACAGAACTAGGAAGAAGCAGTACCAAGTCAACCCATTGATAGGACAAGTGACAATAGGTCAGTTCAATCAATCAGGATTGATCCAGTGGTTGCACATTAATGTAAAAAGGAGTAGTAATAGAGCTAGTTTTTGTCCTAAATCTTATCAATCTGTTTACTAATGTGACCAGATTCTACTGGTGGTTTATCTGCTGTTAATCACCTATTTCTGTTGAAAATGTAACATTTTAATGTTTGAAGGGGAGATAAACAATTTTTTTTTCTGACCAGGAAATCCTTGCAGAAGAAAGGACAAAAACACATGGCGCACAACACCTTAAGGTTGGTTGCCTTCCCTTCATAAGCCTCAGCCTTTCCCAGCTCAGTGATCTCAGGCAAGACTCTGCACACTTCCATGTCCATTTTATTCCCTTCAAAACGTGGATAAAGATATCCAAGAAAGAGAAGGAACTATTGGAGAGGGTCCAGCAGAGGGATGTAAAGATGATGAGGGGTCTGGAGTGCCTCTCTCAAGACGAGATGTGGGTGCTGGGCCTGGTTAACTCCAGGGAAGAGAAAACTAAGAGAAGATCTCATTAATAAATATGAATATCTCAAAGGGGTGCCAAAAGGAGGGTGCCAGGCTCCTTTCTGTGGTGCCCAGTGATGGGACAAACTAAAACACACAAAGTTCCACCTTAACATAAGGAAGAACTTTACACCAAGGAGGGCAGAGCACTGGAACAGCTGCCCAGCAGGGAAGCTGTGGAATCTCCCTTTCCTGGGGATTCAGCAACCCTCTTGTTCTTGTGTAACCTGCTCTGGGTGACCCTACATTGGATGAAGATGATCTCCTGAGGTCACTTCCAACTCTAACTAATGATTATGTGTGATTCTGTAAGAAAAAATAAAATTGGACAGACTACACCTCCTTTCTTTTCCAATAGTAACTGATAATCTCAGTAGCTTCTTACGTAGAAATTAATTCTTCTCAGTAGAATGGAAAACTAAAGAATTCTGCTAGGAAAAGGAAGTAGCAAACAGTAGCACACTCATTGTTTCCAGGCTCCTTATCTCTGAAATTTGTTACAGGTTTTGAGATTCTCATCCAAAAGCCAATGTAAGACAGAAAAAGAAAAAACAGGTTTTACTGGTGAGTTTCTGAGCTCCTCCTTGCTAATGTGATTCCTCTGTTTGCTGTCCTGGACATGAACACAGTTAATGAATAATGACTGTACAAACAAAATATCAGACAATGATGGGAGGGGGAGGGAAGGGTGAAATGATTGTGTGGGAGGCTTGGATTGGATTTGGCGACAATTAGAAAAATTGATGCCCTTTTAATTATAGGAAAAGGCTTTGCTGGAAAGATAAGATTGACATGACATTCAAAATACTTTAGCCTTTGGATTTAAATGTATGGAAATAGAAAGTTCAAAAGGTTGGGGCTCTCCATTGTCTTTTCCTTTTATATTAAAAAGCATAGTTCTCAAAACTTACATCCAAATATGCGTGTAAACCTTCAGCTCAAATCAAAGCTGTTACAGGACAGATTTGATTTGCTTTTATCACTCTGGGAATATTATTTACTACATGTAGGACTGCCTCCTACAAGGTACAAGATATCTTTGTTTTCCCTTGTAGTAAGAGCCCAAGCCAGTAGAAGTTATAGATACTTGAAGAATCAGTCCAATAATTTATTAACATCACTTAAGATCCTCCCCTAACTGGTTCCACCAAACATATTATCAAAAGAGGGCACCAGAGATTGCTCCCTGTTTGATTAAGGTTGCACAGGGCGCATTTCCTCCTCTGCTGTTATTCCCAATTCTGGCAGCTCCTGCCAGATTCTCCCATGTGAGAAATGCCTGCTACAAGCACATGAAATGCATTATCCCAGTACTCCTTTAGTAGCACAGAGTAGCTTAATGATATCCTTGAAAAAGTTAAAAGGGAAAAGGACATTTCACCACAAAACTCACACAAAATTCCTCAATTACAAAATAAATAAAAACCCCTTGCAGCTTTACTCTGTGCCTCCACAGCTCCTCTTCCTTCACATCATATTTACGTGATCATTTCTACAACCACTTCTAAATAAGTGCTATTATATAAACCGCATTTACTACCCTAAAATTTATAATCACAGTTTCCATTATTCAGTATCTTTCATCAGCAGATCTCAAGTAGCGTTTAGAGGAGTAAATCATGTTAAAATACCAACTACCACTGCAAATGGGACTTACAAAGTGAAAGCACAATTACACAAGGCAGGATTTATCCAGGAAATATGGACTGTGATAATTAATCTTGCAAAATAACAGAGATAATTTAAAGTAAGGTATCTACAAAGAATAGTGTCTGTGCCAAGAGACTGTTTGTATTGGTTTTGCAGAGAGCGGACAGAATGTTCTTTTCCAAAGAACCACAAAACAAACTTCCTGAACCAATGTGAGTTTTCTTTTTCGCTTGTATTCAATCCAAGTAAATGTGGCCCAGCCAAACTTATTTAATAAGAAGGGGAAAAAAAGAATCAATTAGTTTGGCATACCCTTGTCTAGAAAAAGCACAATCATACTTCAAAGAGAGTGGAAGTGGTCACCTGAACAGATGTAGAAGCTCTGCTTCTCTGTGAAATTAGTAATAATGGCAGGGAAGGGGCTTTGTGACTATTTTTAAAACATTTCTTCCACAGCACTATAAGCAGCTGTAATTAACTCTCCTCCTTTTTGTTTCGTTCTGTTTTTAATGCACACCAGCAGGGTTTGAGGATGTGGAAAAGAGAGAGGCAGTGTGTTGAGATGGTAATGCAGCACACAGGAAAAAAGAACTTGAAATCATCACACACCAGTTTATTCAATATAATATTTTGTTCCTAAATCAGTCATTTATGTAATTTAGGAAAAAAAAAAAAAGGCAACAAACCAAAACTAAAGTAACAAACAACTAACAAAAAAACCTCCTCCAAGTTCAGCTTTTACCTCTTTTGGCCTTTCAGAAGCTGATGGGTAAGTGCACAGGGAAAAGCCTCTTTGCAAGGCAAAGATAAAAGCATTACTGGTAAGGTCAAAAGAGACAACATATCCTTTAGTGTGATGCACTTGTGATCCCTGTTTTAGAAGTACTAATGAATTTAAAATGAAAAGAGATAATCCACCTCCTCTACCCTACAGGGAGATACTGAAACCCCCAAAAACCATATCAATGTCTAACTCTGCAGCAGGTCTGTTTACATGCATGTTTGCAAAAACTTCCTTACTAACAAAAATGCTCATTTCACCAGATACACAATGCAAGAACACTTCAGCATCTCTAAAAGTACAGTTTTTCCCAGTGTACCACAGAGAGATTTGTCACATTCGTCACACAAATGCCCATCTCTTCTCTCTGATGGGCCAAGATGCTGCATCATTTTGTCACAAGACCGAAAGGAAGTCTCTACACTACTCAAGCACAAGCCAGGCACTTAAAAGGTCATATTCAACAATATAACTTTGAAGTGCTGCATAATAATTCCACTATAGAATAGTTATCCTAAAGAGGTGAACAAGATATCACCCAAGAGTGGGACGGATATAGAGACAGAAAGCTGAGGTGGAGATAATAGAACTGCAAAATGTATTTCATGTTACTTACACTGATGCAAAGCTTTGTAAACCCAGTATGATGTCTAAAAGTTGTCCATCTTCATTGTCGTAGTAGTTCAAAATTACTGTAAATATTTATTATTATTATTATTGCCACCTTTTGAGTGTTTATACTTTTCTTAGTTCCGTACATCAATGTCAGACTTGGTTTATTCACAGCCACATATTAGATTTCAGTGGCTATTGTCACAAACTGTTTCCTTGTTTACCTCTGCATTTGTTTCAGCTTCAGCTTCTTACAGGGTAGACAATGAAACCTGTTTTTACTTTTAGACTCCTCCTGCCACAGTGTTTGGTTTTCAAACTCTGCAAGGATCAGGTTTAATAAACTGAAAATCAATCAGTACTGTTTTTATTTTGAAACAGGAGATGAATTACATTAGTCTCAGGTATTATAAAAATTCTTTTCATATAGTCAGCTTGGATCCACTTCTGAACCTCCGTGCATTAAAATTACACTGTCAAATATATTCATATGCAAACCCTTATTCTAACTGCTAGAAGCATATCTTGGTAGAAACCCTACAATTATTATTTTTTTCAGTTGAAGCAAAGAGAGATTATTAATTAAAAAAAAAAAAAAATTAAAACCCTTCAGAGGCCAGCTTTCTGCTTTCCTGAAGTCAATACACAGTTGGTCTCACATTTCAATAGACCTGGGGTTTCTTGTTGGCACTACAAAAGAAAAACCTCCCTCTTTAGATATGGGGTAAGCAAACAAAACTGAGAGCAGGATATTATTTAGGAAGATTGGATTATTGTCTTCAAATACCACTACAGATTGAAAGGATGAGCATAGAGGGCATTGCAATAGGAAACAGATACAGAGTGTTACTGGTGTGATTTAAATTCACCACCCACTCCCACAAAGGGACACAAGATTGGGAAAGCTCTTAAAAACTGCATCAATTCCCATACCTTGGACAAGGACTGATGTAGCTTAAGAGATGTGTGGGAAGCATCACCTGTGGTTTCAGAAAAAGCAGTAAGAAAAATAATTTGGGTTTTGGGAAGGAGCAGGAGAGTGCAAGAAGGGGTTGGTTTTTTACTAGTCACTCTGAAATGCGAGCGGAAATGCTCAGCCCTTGATTCCCAGGCTTAACAGCTTTGGTGGGACTTGAGGAACGTTCTAAATGCCAGTTTCCAGATATTGCCTTGTGGCAAAAACACTCATCACATCCCTGTTCACCTTTTGCATTCCCTCTGCACCACGCAATGACACTGTATTTATTTTGGGGTTTTCTTCCATCCTACCACTGGCTTAGAAGGAGAGGCTGTTTGTGCTCAGAGCAGCAGAAACTAGGCTGTGAAAAGCAACTGTGCTAGCTCTTCTAGCTGACCTTTTTAGTTCTATTTTCCTGGAAAAGGAATTCAATCCCAAATTTTTTTGGGAAAAAAAACAAAAACAAAAACAAACCAAAAGCAAAACCATACGATATTTCACAGAAACAGTGAAACAGAGAACATGGACAGACTAGTGCAGAACAACATCCATCCTTGGCATATCGCAGCACTATAGAGATTACCACAATGTCCACTGTGCTCAGTAGCAAAGTAACCTAATTTCCCAGCTGCCTGCTATCAAGACCTTCCTTTGCTGGCCCTCTTGTAAAATGAGAGCTGAAATAATCCAGGCAACTGTCCTGTTGTAGCCTGAAAAGTCAGGCTCTCTTACTTTTTCAGAAGGGCAAAGCGCACCATTAAAAAAAATGGCCAGTATTCATGTGAAAATTTAACAAAGAAGCTTGTTTTAAAAATATGCTAATCTCGCCTTGTTTGAGTTTATTATAGCTCATTTGTTGTGTGAGACTTCTCAAGATGTGGAAGAAGGAAGCCAGGAAACAGGAATGACTTTAAAAGAAGGATGGGGAAGCAGCACGAAGGAACAGTCAGTAACTCCATAGTTAAGAAAACCCAGGGCCAGAAGGTGAATGACAGAACATTTGGTTCAGACTGGTATAAATTTAATATTGTGCACTTATTAGTGCACAGATTAGGAACTTGGCCCTTCCTAGCACTGGAGAGCTGTATCATCAGGAAGATCTTGAATCTTCTGTATTGAGGAAAGCACAAATTCAGGCAGCCCTTTGAAATCACTTCCTCAAAAGGAAAGCAGAGGGGTTTTCACATCAATACACCTACAGACATTCACCACATTATGGCCACTGTGGTCATAAAAATTATTTTAAGCATGGTCTGTAGTAATAAATTAGTTTTATTGCCAATAATTTTCTCTTTGTAGCTTAGGAGGAGGGGGAGTTTCCCCATCATGATGTAACCAGAAGTTACTTTGAAGCTATATCAAAACTTGGATTCATTAAATTTTTATCCCAAGAGAAGACAGAGCACACCTTGGACACTGCCTCTGAAACACCCAAAGCTTCTACCAACCTCTTAATTTTTTTTCCTATACTCATGCACATCAAATCACTTTGTTTATGGACAATTATAAAAGCAGAATGTCTTCAGCATTCCTTTACCTGGGAATCACAGAAGAGTCACAGTATCGAGACATCTGGATGCCAGAATTTTCAGCCCACCTCTTTCATTTTCTCCAATGTCCTTTCTTACCTTTGCCTTTACACTCATCCCCAGTTAGAATCCCTGACTAGCTCATCTAGTCCCCTGGGATCAAAGCACTGCACTCTTGTTGATGTTTTCCAGTGTCTCCTGATATTGCCCACCAAAGTCACAAAACCTCTGCTCTGACTCAAAGTGACCTGTCACACAATTCAGCAGCTTGGACCTTTTTTCTTCTGCTCCATCATTGGTACTGAACACAGCCCCTGAACCCCTCATTATTGACCTCCACTTCACAAATTAATGCTTTATTACAATGCAATGAGGCACATTAAATCACATGCCAGGTTAAATCTACCTTTAAAAAATCAATGCAACTATGAAAAGCAAGGTTTGTAATAGCCTATTTTAGTCTAGTAATGCATGTGGGAGGAAATAAGGGGAAAAGAAAGAGAGCAAACTTGTTTTCAGGCCAACTATCAGACCTAACAAAAAAGTGACATGTTATTTTGAAAAGAAGACTCAAGAAGCTAATAGTCTTCAACAAGGACAAGGTGGTAGTTTTCTTAGAGTTGCTTTATTCCTCATAAAAAATCTGCAATGCTCCCAATAGAGCATAACTTCTAATTCCTATAGCAATAGGAATAAATCACATTAAAAGTGGTAGTGATAAGAACTATAAAAATGTTGTTTGTTGTTTCAATGTGGGGCTTTGGTGGGGAGGGTTGGGGCTTTTTGGTTGTTTTTTTTTTTTTTTTTCCCTTTTGGTTGGGTTTTAGAAAATGGGCAGTCCAGTCTGGAGCAGGACTGTGGCCAGGACAGAGCTCAGGACAGTCAGAAAGGCAAGGATTTCTGTAGACCTTGGCCTGAGTATTCTCCTCAGATCCTACATGAGATTAACAAATATGACAGCTGCTTTGCTGTAGGACAAATCCCTCCCTCAGTTTCCTGTAGGTGATGAAAGGTACCAGCGATGGCCAAGCACTCATCAGGAGCCCTGCAAAGGCCAACTACAAAATAATCTTCCTTTAATCAACTCTGAGCTAGGAATCAGCTTTTTAAAAGGTTTCATTTCTTAAAAAAAACCCCACAAGAATGATAAAAAGCACCACTTACCTCTATAAAGGTTTTCTTGCTAATGTTTCTTTTATTGAAGTCTATTAAAAAGCAATGCTTTCAATAATGTCTCGCAGTAATGCCCTTCTAAAAGTTAAGGGTGCATAAAAAGGAAATCCTCACACTTAAATACCTTCCAACTTTTCTAATTATCTCTCTTCCTCTGTTTTATAATTTTGGAACAAGGGTGCTTGCCCTTGATCTGATCCCAGATTCTCTTTGACTTCCTTGTATCCTCTCATTTAGGCTTTTATTTGCCTCTACTAATAAGGAGCTGATTCTGCAACACAGCACACAGAAGTACAGAAGTTAATTAATATTCATTGTAGGCCAAGAACAGGATTTACACCACAAACAAAAGAGCCTAATCCTGAGCCTTTCTGATCATACAGAAAAACAAACACAAAATGCCCAACCTCCCTGCAAACTTGAAAAAAAACTAAAAAAAACCCCACCATGGTTACATAGATACTTTTGCTTGGTTCTGTATTGACCATTCTGCATATCTCTCATATTTCCAACACTAATTTTGCCTGGCAATTATGATCAAAACAGAGTAACTCTAAATCAACACGGCTAGACAACAAATCGAGGACATTAAAAATCTTTGTGTCTAAAAGGGACTTTTTTGCCACCCATGCAGAAGGAGAAAAAAAAAGTAAAAGCCTTTAAGTTTCCCGAGAATGCCCATAATTTTGTCTTGCTACTATCAACAAAGTATTTCAATTGTGCTTGCTTGGTTTTGTTCACTGCATAGAGTCATTACCAATGCTGAACACACTCAAACATAAAATCCCTCTGAACAAACAATTCCTAATCCCATGTTTCATCATTTTAATCATGCCACCAGAATTTTTCTGGGAAAAATAAATAAAATCAGAAGTCTGCTCTAACCATCTTAAAAAACATTCATTACATTGTTATCTTATGCATTCAAAGCTACTTTCAGACTTGCAATTCTGGCAATAAAATATCAATTCATGGTGATGAATGAAAAGAAAACCCTCAAATTGGTAAACAATTTCAAGAAAAATGTGAATACAATGCTGTTCCTTGTAGGCTGAAAGAGGCTATTCCACATCTTTGCATGGAGGCATAAACCTGGGGCCAAATCACAAAACTTAAGATACAAAGTTGTAATGGAAAGGCAAAATACATCTTGTATTATGAGGCTTAGAAAAAAAAAAATGGAGAAAGAAACATAAGAAACTGGGGACCATTTTTTTAAGCCTAATGAAGAAAGCAACAGTTCCCAGCCGAACTGGAAGTTGACATTTTCCAATTGTTTGCAGGAGATGTGATGAGGTGAGAAACTCTAGAAGTGCCTCCAGTCTGCCAGGTAACCCACTGCATTATTTACATTGCCCAAGCAGTGTCATTTGTCTTGACCTTCAAAACAATTTGTGCACCCTTATTAGAGTTTAATAATATATGCACAGTTTCCCCTCTGTTTGCTAGGGTGAAATAAAGACTGCTAAAATAAAGGAATGATGTACAAGACAGACATGTAGGAAAAAGAAGAGAAAGAAAACTTTTGATACATCAAAAATGTCAGTGTCTTGTCATGCCAAAACCACCCCCAAACATAAACCAGATATTTCATGCTGACAAGCTAGAACATAAATGTATAAAATATAACAATTATGTCAGTGGATTACACCAAGAACATCCTGTGCTAAGCTTCCTGCAAGCTTCTAGGACTTGTTTTAAAACAAGGTGGATGAAAAACCAAGCCAAAGGAAGTAGTAAATGACAGCTCTTAACAAGAAGGTTTCTAGAAGACCAAAGCTAATATTGTCTTTCACAGCCCTAAAACACTGAAAACTAATATAAGGGGGGGAAAAAAAGATCTGGTGATGCCTATTTGTACACAAATTTTGTTATGAGACAAGAAGAGATAAGAAAGAGCACTAAATACACTCTTCAGAATAAGAAATGGAGAGTTGTTTTGTTGCTTTACAAGAGGGCAATATTAACCTGGTAAAGACTAATATTTAAAGTATTTAAAAGTATTTAAGTCTTTTTAAACAATTTTCTATTGGATTTAAATCAAAAGAAAAATTTTCCTCTGAAACAAGAAATAGACCTCAAGATGCAAAACTGCCTGCATTTTAATAAAACAGATGTCATCCTTGGGAGATTAAGTAATTCTGCATGGTCTCACACATCTAAGGATTTCTAAAGCAGGATTTGAATGGAAGATTTAAGTCAACTTGAGAACATAAATATAAGTGGCTTGTATCTTTATCACTTTCAGCTTTTTCTCTTTTGAGTATATGGAAACATCCACCACAGAAATTTTATTTCTGGTACTAATATTTTATTGCAACTCTAAATATTAGAGTTGCAAATTTCCTCAAAATAATTTACAGGCTTAGCATGACAAGACAGGCTTTATCAAAAGAGCTTTCAACGTATTGGTCTGAAAAATAATCTTCCCATGAAGACAAAAGCACAGCAGTTACCATATTATTGAAGGTCTAACTCCAGTCCAAAAATGAGTAAGTTAAAATGTATCTATGGGAATCTAAATTTAAAATGTATTTACATTTTAACAAAAAAAAAAAAAAGTAACAGTCTACTTGCCTAACGACTCTTTCAAGCTTTAAACTCTACAATATTATCTTTTTTCCCCCTCCTATCACAGGCTTAAATTTAATTAAGATTAATTTGATCTACTGGTCCTCTAGGAATTGGACAAACATAATTAATACATTAGGCTGAAAATTCAAACTTTTATTAATGGGCTCAGGCAACTCCACAGGGACCCTCAAGTCTTTTTAAAAGTTAATCCTCATGTAAGTGTTGTGTCTTCAAACACTGGGCTTTTCAGTGAGAACATGCAAAACTCTTTCACTCCCCAAAGGAAAACAAAGATGTGGTAATTCCCCACAAAGAACCAACAGAATAATAGCTGGACATATAGTGAAAAGGTTCTTTGTCTTGAAAGGCATAAATGCATCTCCCTGCATAAGAGATGACTGTGTTAACTGGAGCACTGCTTATTCTGTTACACTAAATATTGCCTCAGGACCTCAACGAACCATGACACGGCAAGGCTCTGTGCCAATTTATTAAATTCCTTCAGCAGAATGACACTCAGGCCAAGATCTCAAAGTTCTAAATCCCTCCTTGCAGGAAATTCATGTAGATGACTTCGAGTACAGCTGCAGAACAAAGGTAAAGAATTCAGTTTGTGCCTGTCACCTTCTGCTCCAGACTGAGGCAGCTCTTCCCTGAGAGAGGAGAAATCCCACTTAAACCGCAAAAACTTGTCTGTAGCAGCTCTAAGTTTTATCATCTACAGCATCCAGAAGTTAACTTAGTAAATATTTGCTTAGTAGTGGTGCTGGGAGAGTGACTTCACAAAATCCCCCTGACAGACCCTAGTGAAAGTTGGGAGATTAACACGCTCCCCAGTCTGTAGAACAAACAACACTGGAACACATTCCCTCGGGAAAATCAGGCAGGAAGATGCTGTATTTATAGAAAGGGGAGTTAAAGACACTTGGTTCCTTTTTTTTCAGCCACACTCATTATTTATCATGATACTGGCAATCACAGGATGGCTGCAGAAGTGACCAAGAAAGAAAGTTGTCACCACAGTGACAACATGAAACTGGGAATTTAAATACCTCCTCCTGCAGTGAGTTGCAACACCGTGGCAAAGCTTTGACCCCAGAATGCCACAGATTTCCATGAAACTACCAGAAACGGTGCATGCAGTTGGCAAAACCAAACACAGTGGGCACGGATGGATTAGAAAATGAAATACCTATGACCAAACTGCAAAAATGCTGCAGTAACAGGAAAATGAGAATATTGTGTTTAATGTTCCTGAGAGAAGCAAAAGTGTTTTGCATACAAGGCTTACTCAGAGACATAACAATTCACAGAATTAAAAACATGACATTTTTTAGCCTAATTCCTTTCTAGGTACTTGAAGTGCATTTTTCTTTGCGCCGCAACCACTCAATGCTGATAACACAACAAAGAGCCTGTCAGTCCTGTAAATCATATCTTGAAGTTCCAGTGAGACATGATTATGTGTTATTCAGGTTACATGTGCATTCTTCTCGACAGTATGAAAGCTGGCAGTCCTCTAGCCACGCAAGAAAATAATTATTTTGCCGTATATCAATGCTTAGACAGTTCCTAAACCCCTAACTTCAGCCTGGCATACTGAGGGGTTTTTTTCAGAAATCTGCAAATCCTTTGTGATTTGACAGCTTCCAGTACTGTTTTCACAGGGAATTTTCTAACAAAATCAGTGCTGAAAATTTTTGCCCCAACTGAGCATTTTCCAGGGCAAGCACTGGGACACAGCAGCAGATGCAGGAGCTCTCTGGTCAGCTTGTGCCCAACAAGAAAGAAAAGATTGATATCAAAGTGTCTCTACTTAATCCCCCACACATTTCACTGCATTATATTCCAGCTTAAGCAAAACAGCAGGACAAGGAAGGAGTCTGGGAAAATGCTTCCCACTGAATTTGCAAATATCTGTGGCCTTGCACAGTTATCCTCAGTCAGTGTCCTGGGGGCATAAAATATACCTGTTCTACCAAGCTGGGTGGTTATTTGCATTCCAGTCAGGACTGAGATGCAAAGCACCAACAACAGTTTTCTAATTATAACTATATAAAATATCACCCCACTCCCATGTATCAAACATCATGAAAGAGAAGGAAAAAAAAAAAACCCAAAACCTGTGGTCATGCATATTAGCTCTCTCCTCCACCTCCAGGAAAGGCAGAAAGTTGACTACAAGCTTTGTCTTTTTAAATATTTTACACTTTCCTCCTCTCTTCAGGGAGATTTACAGAGGAAACAAATTACCTAGGGCTTGCAAGCTGGTGGTAACAAAGCTGCTCTGCAAAAATGTCTCAGCATAAAGGTTCAGGTCACCACCCTAAATTTCTTCATATCTCTAGCCTTGGGCAAATTCAACTTGTTTACCAAAACTGGCTCAAAAAACCCCCACCAATCCCACAACAAAACAAACCAAAAATAACCCACAGAATCTATAGAGGAATACTGTCCAAGGGCAAAGAAGAACTGGCAGGATTAGTTGAGGAATAGATCCTCTCCTGTGCTTCTTGGGGATGGAGGAAGAATCCCCACCTCACAATATCCTGGCAAATAGAAGATAGGGAGTTTTCTTCCTCCCGAATCAGGAAAATGGGCTTCTACTCATCAAAAAGTCAAGGAAACACGAGCAGGGCCCAAAGAAAGATCCAGCTGGTCTTTATTTTTTACCCCTAAGGCTCCAGAGCCATCACTCAATACCACAAACCAACTGATGATGAGAAGTAGGCAACAGGAAGCCAATGGCTGGAACTGAACAAGTAGCCAAAAAAACGGTACCAAAAGTACCAAAAAGTCTACAAAACTCAAATGTAGCAAGCTAGCAGGGTTCAGCCATGGTGAGAAAGACCCTTTGAAGATTTTCTGGCAGTCAGTCCAAGCACATCTCAACCACACAGAGTACACCACAACCAGGGGTTGCCACCCCTCTTCTCTCTCACCCAAACGTACCCCAGAACACGAGAGCTGCTGCTGCCTGCAAACAGCTCACAGATGGTGCTAAACCCTTCAGCCAGACTGCAAAGAAACCCAAACATAATTCAACCCATCTGCAAGCTCAGGGAGGCACTCAGCCTGTGCTCTGCTCCACTGAGTGCGTGGGGGGCACCAACAGGGTTGGCTCACTGCCCTACCACAGAATGAGTGATGGTAAAACATCACCCAAAATAAGAGAGAATATCTTACACAGAGGGAGAAGAGAGGAGCCATCGCGTTCTTGCATGTAGGAGAGCTGGCTCCCTAAGATATCTAGTTGGATTAGAGTTTGGCAAAAAATAAAAGCATAAAAATCAAAGAGGAGGATATAGTTCTCACTATATAATGTAAAAAAAATTACACAACTGCAAGAAAAGAGTAAAAAGGTAACTCTTTTTTAAAGTGTAGTTAATAAGTAATTTCTAAGTTTTTATATAAAATTTTAAGAATGAACATTTCTTTTAACATAATATTTTGAAAGTGAAAAATAAATGTAGTTGTAAGAATAAAGGATTTGTCTTATGAGAATTAGTAAAGAAAATATGAAAACAATTTAAGAATAGACAGATTTTATAAACAAGTAGAATGCCTTTTACTAACTAATGAAATAATGAACAAAAAAGTTATTACCTAATTAAAAGTTGCCTTCAAAGTTTGTAAAAAATGTATAAAAACAGCATGCAGTTATAATAAAAGCCTTCTGAAAACTTAATACTGTGTCACTTTGTGTGTCATGACCATCTCTACAACGACACACAATGGTTCCTTACATTCCATACCCATGAAGATTTCCTTCTCTCCTTTAAGTCCATATGCAGCTGTACATTCTTAGGAAGGGGGTGATGAAAAGAGATGTTTGAGCTGCCCTGGACAAGGTTCAGCCTTCAGAACACTATCTCTGAAGGTCAGCCCTTACCTGGGTGGTGCTCCAGAAGGAAACAATGCCCAGGCAGGGCACAGAATGCCAGCTGCTTTACGAGTAAGAGAAAGTGATTTCCAGGAGCCCAAACCCAGCAGCAGCCCCTGCACTGACTCAGCTGGGTGTGCTCGTGTCATGCTCAGCTCCTGAAGTGCCCCTTTCCCACAGCCAGGGCGCTGATGGAGACCATGAGCTTGGACCAGACCCTCCATCAGTGCTCACCAGCACGTGGGAAGCTCCAGGTGAGCATCTTCAGCTCAGACAGCCTGCAGCAAAGGGAGGCAGAGACAGAAGGAGGGATTCCTTTTCCTCAGGACAACAGAGATGATGTTTTAATGGAGTTCACAGACCCAACACATTTGCAGAGAAGTGCTAGAAAGTTAAATGAAGCGTGCACACCTAACTCAAGTCCCTAACGCGGTGTACAGCTACCACAGCAACTTTCAAAGTCCAGGACAAACCAGATTTCTGATGCTCCACACTACTGCAACTGTGGGAACAACATGGACAAAGACTACTATTGATACATTGCTGTTTTAAACACCTGAAAAAAAACCCCAAAAAGTAAGTAAAAATATTTCACTTAGCATTGTAAACCAAATATTTTTCTCTAGGAGATCAAGGGAAAACCTTGTGCACAACAGACATTGAAAAGCAAGAACACAATGAGATGTGAGGGGAGAAAAAAGTCATCAAGGGGAACAAGTCCCCAAGAGCTTAAAACCAGACATTCAACACAACTTCGTTATATGAAAGCACAACCTTCAGAAATGTTATTTATCATAAGAGCTGTAAAACTATAATGCCCAGTGCAGTGCCTCAAAGGTTGATTGGGCAAGAGCCTTCTTTAAAATTGGGTCATTAGTTCACACAGGAAACGTGACTTTACTTGGAAGAGATCTTTCATTCACTAATTAGCATTAGTGCTTTAGTAAGGGAAGGTTTCAGTTTCAGTTTGAGGCAGTCTCACCACTGTGCCATAGAAATCAGTTTTGTTAATTGAAGCAGAATTCTCTTGCACAAACACTAAGCTGCAGACTAATTGTTACAATGGGAATGGCTTTCCTCAATAAGCATTTCTGCAAATGTCCAGCTTCATTATTTATGCCATGTCTTTTAGAAATTTTTCACTCTTTTATTCAATTGATTCCTAATTTCCTTTTATTCAATGTTCAAACCTGATATGAAGAATTTCTATTAATAATTCAGAAGCATCCTCATTTTACTGATGGATGAAATTGGATACTATTACTTTAAATATGATTGCAATACTGAAGTGTAACACCAGCAAAAAAAGCTGGCAAAGTTTGCCTTACTTTGGGATACATGGAAAAAAATTATATCTTGTTACTATCAAAGAAAACTGATGTTCCTGCAAATTATGACTCATTGAGTATTTTGTTGTGCTTTTAATTTTTTTTTCAAGGAATCTTAGCAGCACTTTTTTCTTCAGGAAGTTGAAGAGTTGCAAAACTTCCTTTTCATCAATTATAACCTGTCAAGGAAAAGCCTCCAAGCTGTTGCATGGGAGGTTGAGAGAATTGTAAGCTTGCTTTTAAAATGCTGGTCTTTAGGCAAAGAGCAACAGCTCTTAGCTTGTTTCAGAGAAATAAATGGGTTATTCAGAGGCAGTGTGGAAGTCACAAATGCATTAGTAAAATCTGGTCTGTCCTGACCATTCCCATCACCTTGAAAGTCACCTTTGCACTCTCTGTCAGCTGCAGACTGCTGAATTTCTGCTGCAAACTGAACTCTATTTAAGAAAGAAAAAAGTTTAATGGAGACTCATTTATAACTCCGTTGTTTCAATTCTATTTATGAATTTCAGAGTGTATCAATTTCAGTGTTCTATCGTTCTCTACAGGTTACAGAAACGTTAACCAGTGGCACAACAATGTCACAGATCAAATCAACACACATCTACAACTTGCTGAGAGAAGGGGAGGTTTGGAAAAGAAAAAAGGAAAAAAAAAATTAAAATCACACTTTGTCAGGTTAGTTTACAGTTTCTGCAATGCCAGTTGTACATTTTAGCACACCACTAGTCTCAAATAGTGGAGGCACTGTCAATCAAAACTCCTATCACAAGCAAGCTCTGGGCTTGTGTTTAGGCATGGGAGGGGGAGAAGAGGTACAGGAAAATAATCTCTGCACTGGGAATATACTTAGATATAATGAAGTGAGAATAAAAAAAAAAAAAGAAATGACAATGTACAGGATTACCCACGACAGCCTTGAAAAACAAGCAGCACCAATGATGTGTTGAGGGCCAGTTACAGCTCAGGGACTCCTTATGCCTTTCTGTTCTTTTGGCTCGCAGCCCTCTCAGATGAGAAAAGTGACAATGTGTCAGCAGTGCTCACTGTGTGTCCTGAAGGCTGCAGGTCCTTTAAAGATACGTGGAGGGTCACGGCCTTCACTCCCCAGGTCTGATTTTTAAGAATCATTTTGCACCCCTTTGGTGTACGTGTGGACTCTCAGGAGCTGCCACAGAACCTTGGCTTTGAGTCAAACTTTGCACCTGCCCTCTTAAAAGTCTAATTTCTCAAGTGCTCATTCCCCCACCCCAAAAAGAGGATTCCCAACTTTGGTTCCTCTCCAAGAAAAAATTTAGTGTCTTCTACAGTATAATCTTCAGCTAAAAGACTGCATCCTCCCATTAAACTTTGATCTTAGAGCACAGCATTTTCTTGAATCATCAAAAAAATGCCACAACCTACTTTCAACAACCTGTAGGCAAAGCTCCCAAAATCTCTTAGGGAGTCTCTCACCCCTCACTGTCCAAACTCTCCTCACCACAGTCAGCTCTTCCTTTCCTCATGGGAACAACATTTAAATTCAGCTGCTGGTGCCTCATGTTTCATCCCCGGCAGAGGAACCAGCATATCCATTTCCACCACTAATAAGTTTCAATGAGTAGTGACAGCTTCCAGTCATGCAGAAACATAGGCAGACTCAGATGTCATTCTCAAAATGGTAACTGATTTTTTTTTTTGAGAGGGAGTATCATAGTCAAATTGCCAAAATAGACCTCTGCTTTTAAATGGCTCACTAAAATCCAGGGCAAATCAACGGTCCTGATGCCACAAGGATTATTAGGAAAAAAAAATTAAAAATCCAACAAAAACATCATATTTAATGTGTTAGCTAACATGGTGGAATCCTCAAGAAAACGAAGCGATTTTTGTTTCAAAGAAAAGTACTTATCTTTGTGAGAAAAAACAACTTGTTATTAATTCAAGATAAAATCACAGTACTGGAGGTGAGCCAGTTTATTGTTTTCACAAGACTTACCAGACTGAACCAAGATAAAAGAAGAATCCCAGGGCTTTGCAAAAGAGGGATAAAAGCTACAAGCTCTGATTTCCTGAGTGGCAGCATTGATATTCTCCACTCCAAACCTCTGTATGGTACCACTGCCATAGGCTCACCAGGTATCATCACCAGGGATTGAATTATCACCGAGGGTTTTGGGGTTAGTAGTTTTGGCTTTCACTGTCTAGTACCTGGCAATGAGGTCTGCAGTCAGCACAAAAGATCTGGAGACTGTAAAAAAATAAATGGAAACAAGCCCTCCATCCATACAGTGGATGCTGTAAAAAACACCGGGGTCATAGGGAAGAAAATTGGAGATGTTAATTGCATTTCCCATTTAGCTCTTAGCCTTCACAGGGGTAAGTCTAGCTGAAGAATTGAGTGAAAACAAACCAAAGAGCCTCATGGTCAGGAATCCTGGAAGCTATCCTAGCTCTCAACAGTCAGATCATGAAAATCTTAGTGAAAATTAATTGAGCCCACCTCAAACACCATCCTGCTCATTTCCCAGCCAACAGCCCCCACTTCTCCATCTCCTCTTCACTTAGCACTGCTGATACACCCACCTCTACAATTCCAGTACTCAACTGTGTGACAGCTCCTTCACCAGCCTTGCAAGTGACAGGAAACTGTGACAGATTTCAATAGAGAAGAGCTTGGGCAAGTTTACAGTAAGCTTGCTTAGCTTTGTTTGAGGCAACACCAAGTAGTAAAACTGAGGATGAGCTGTCACATTTAATTAATTAGAAATCCCAAACACGAACCGTGCACACAAGAGATCTCAGTTATATGTAAAATTAACAGCCCCCAAAGGAAGATGTAAATCCTCAGGTCTACTGAGGTGCAGGAAGCATCCAAAAGATGTTATCCATCATTAAACACCCACATCAATTCTGAATTTCCCCCTCTCATCTGAAACCTGCAAACAGAGTAAAATCAGAATCAGCCTAGATCAAACAGTGCACTGCAGCACTTTCTGCCTCTCTTCACTGTACAGTCTAAAGACAGTAACATTTTGAGATTCCTTTGTAGTACTACCCCAGTGACATACCAATGAGATAATGTAATTCCTGAGGACTGCAGAAGAACATTAAGGAACATAAAGAGAGACAAAAGAGACCATTAAGTTGGTTTAGATCTTCTCTCTCTCGTTTTCTTAAAAAAGTCCTCTCATCTCAGATAAACAGAGGATTTTTCTTAGTTTATTTGCTTTTATGTCTGGAGTTAGACATTGCCCAGCAGAGTTTTCATGAAAACATAATGCCTGTTTAAAATAGCACACACTTCAAATAAAATATGTGTCTCACAGTAAGATGAGGACAGAAAAACATAACAAGAATGGTGACAAATTCTTTTAAATTGGTCTCAAATGATCTTCATTTCCTTTAACAAAACAAGCACACAAATTATCTTGGAGTTTACTTTGGGTTTTTGTCGTGGGTTGTTTTTTTGAGACTTTTTGAGCCTCAACCTCAAAATCATTAAACAGGCAGACAGACAATTTGTTCTATTAATATCAGTGGAACAAACTACTCAGAGATCAAGGTTCTGATGCTGCAGAAACCCTCTCACCCACAGCTGAACAACTCATGAAGATCATTACCAATCTTTATCCCTGGGCTGAAAAATGTCTTCCAACTCATAAAGGTAATTTTTAGGCAATTGCTGGTTAATTTTCCTGCTTTTTTCTTTCTGTCACAGCAACAGCTGAGAGCATTTCTAGGAGCTCTAGGGGAAATGTGTGTCCAGAGTAGAGAGTGCACACATGGATCAAGAATACTAATCACATATGGCTTCTAATCAGTGAGTGCAGTATCACCACCCCAATGCCTATTGAAAAAAAAAATCTGCTCGACAGAAATGACCCCAAGCTCTAGATATGCATCATTTTTAAGGTTAGTTGGTCCCTGAAGGCATATGTCTATTACAGGGCAATAACAGGGGAATAACTGGAAGTCTCTGTTATTTTATGTCATCGTGGCAAGAACGCTGCCTCAGAACATATCCTCATTACTGGAAGCAAGAGTCCTGTGCAGGGAGAGCATACAGAGCAAGGTCATCTGTAAAATTACCACGTATTTTCCTTTACATCCTAAAGAAGTCACTGCACTTCCTCATAGGAGGAAGGTTTGAAAACCAAGGAGGACTTACACAGCTTGGAACACATTCCCACAGAAACACAATTTTTGGACTCAATTTACTAAACTGCCTGTAGTGACATCTGTAAATCTTGATAGAAGCCATGAGGAAGATGTGATAATATTGAAAAAAATATGTTACTGCTGGCATTACTGGAAATACCAGCACAGCATGCATCTGGATACCCCCGAGTGTGTACAACACCAGTTCCATGCTCTAGGAGGCAGGAAGGCCACAAATCTCCCAAAAATCAAAGTGAACCTACACAAGAACCTCCCCAACACTCCCATGGATTCCCACACAGCCTTTAACTCTTAAAAACTGCTGTGCAAACAAGTGCCTCAGTCTGCCACGTGAGAAAAAAAAATGATTACACAGACAAGTAAGTACACAGTGGTTCAGAGAGTGATGTGAGTTTACACAATTCATCCAGCGATGCATGGATGATAGAAGTAGAGACTCCAGGATCACCTGTTCTTAGCCTATGAAGCTTTGGGGGAAAAGGTGTGCATCTAAAGGAAGAAATCTGGATTGCCTCTGCTATGTACCAAAATATATATATATAATTTTTTTTATATATACACACACAACAGCATCCAGAGGGTTGCACCATGTTCTGGCATTCACACAATTCACACACAAAGCACCACTAAAAATTCACTAATGTACTCTGTGAAAAATGCCAGTGTTTGCCAGGGGAGGTAGTTTAAATTATTGTGTCTATCTTCCTCTGAGGGGAAACTCAAGGAAACTTGATTAATATTTTTCTACCAGAAATAGAAGGGCAGAAACTCTCCTCCTTTTTACAATCTGGAGGTCAAACTAGATGATGTAATGATCCCTTGTGGTTTTAAACAGGTTTTATAGATCATCTGACTTAAAAATAGACATAATGTTTAAATAATAACATTCTCCTGAAATTGAGTGCCTGGTACAACAAGCCTCCAGTCACTGGCTAAGATCTGGAGAAACAACAACAACACAAAGATTTGTAATAAACCAAAGGGAAAAGCCTGAGTAGATATTCCAAAATGGGATGCTACTGACTCTCTCCACCTGAAAAGCAAGTGATATATGCTATCTTCTGTACAGCCTGCTTTAGCTAGGGGCAGATTTCCATAAAAGCATTCAAAATGTGTCTGTAGTGCAGAACCACTCTCAGGTTTGGGACATGCCACAGCAGCAAGGACCTCCATCCTCAGCCAAGAGGCACAAAAGCCACTGTGTCCATGCAACTGGAGCTGGTTCTGGCTCTGTGGAATTGTTCCTTGTCAGCTACACCCCTGTTTAACTTGCCACAACCACAACCCAGCTCAGCAAACCTCACCAACTTGCACAAACTGCCTGGAAATCCACTGGGCATCACGTAATTCCATGAGCCACTGAGTACACGGACAATGGGAATCAGATTACTTTGCTCTTATGTTTTGACAACAGCAATTTCATTCTATTTATTATGATAATTCATAAAGCACCACCAAATGCAGTGCAGAATCCCTTATGAAAATAACTATAGCCTAGTAATGCAGGATCTCATTGGAGCACACCACTAATTCCTTGACAGTCAGGGAAGAAGCCAAAGATTTTGTGCAAATGAAGGATTAGCAAGGTCTCAACACACACATTCCCTTGCACTTAAAATGTGCCTGGAGCAGACCTTATTAATCAGCATTTCATAGGATGCCTTAAAATTATAGCCCCCAAGGCAGATTTTTTTGTACTTCAAAAGACAGTTATCATACTATTCTATGCTACAGTCTGGGATAAGAGAAAAGTAAATTCCTGTCTAATTGTTCTACCACTGTATACAGGGAGCATAAAATAGCTGCTCTTTCCCACAGCTGTCAAAAATCCTCTGACATTTATTCACAGGGAAGTGTCACCAGTCTCACACAAAGAGAGAACAGCTCTAATACAATGCTGTGACGTGTCTTCCACTTGGCTACTGAAAAGATTTTGAGCAGTAACCTTTTCTGAACCTACCATTCAGCATTTGGGTTGTCTCCATATGTGCCTCAGGGCTATATTGCCTGCCTCCGTGTGTTTAAAGTGCTTCTATTTCTATGCAGAACAGCTTGGTGGTTGTACATTTTATGGTGTTTTTTAAAGTAAGATTTGCCTAAAAAAAAAAAAAGGCTGGGCACTTTTCTTCTCGATGTTTAATAATGTTCAAAGCTGTCTGAAAATTTGCTTACCTATAATCATAAAGGACTGAGCAAGTTCCCTGCTTTGCATTCTCTCTGTTTTCAAAGTCCTTGCAGTATAGCCACTATGAAATCAGGACACTCATGATCCAGATTGGTGTGATCTCTCTAAGGCCTTAACTAACTCAGGGTTTCATAAGAACTGATCCAGAAGCTGTTAGGAAACATCCCTTACAACGGGAACCAGCATTTTACTAAATATTAAAATATGATTAGAGACAGATTACTTGCTACAGGTAGTTTGACAGCCCAACTTAATAAATTGCAACCCCCTAAAACCCACCAGAAATATCTGCCAATGTTCAAACCAAGATCTCATAACAGACAATTAAGAATGCTGAAAGAACTCGCAGATATTGCATTCTTCCAAACTTGTCCATCTTATCTCAAATGTTTACAGTACAAAGAACAGAGATGTTTTCTTCACAGTTTTTATCAATCCTCTCCAACATTCAAGCAGCACAATATTCTTCTTTTAATGTGACCAAGTAACCCTCTCTGAATCCCAGGAGATGTTTGCAAAATAATTGTTCCCCCTCACTGCTCCATTGTTATTACTTTATTTTTTCCATACTCTTGTTACTTCAGGCAGAAATAACTTAGAGATATTATCATCAATTTACCAAAACAGAATTCCCCTGAATTAATTTTCTTTTAAGTTAGACTTTTACAATTAAATTGTACATTAGAGCTAAATCTAATGATTTTCAACCTGGCTGAAGCTGATTGGCTCACTAAGCCTGCAGTTTAATTCTTCCCCCTCTCTCATTTTGCCAACTAGAAGAGAAATGAATCTACCTTCAAGCCTGTTGGAATCAATCTTCTTTTCTCTTTCTCACAATTTATAAGCCAGAGGCTTAAAAAGTGTTCATATCCTCTTTTAACAAGCTGGTTATGTGAGATAAGCACAAGAACATTAATAAAAATAGCTCAGATTTAAGTCATGAACGTTTTACAAAAGTAGACCTTAAAAATAAATTGTAAAGGCTAATTGTGATTTATATCATGTTACTTTTCCTATACTACCAATTATCAATCACCTCTAAAAGATCCCTCCTTTTATATGCCAGAGTCATAAATGGAAATGCTTCCTGCTCATTCCTAACCAGAGAGACACTGCACAGCACAGACAACCCCCAGTTAGCCCTGGCACCTCTAAACACTGGCATACTGCAGAAGAGGGTTTATTCTTTTTCCAGTTATGGACTTTCACTTTTTATTAACATTATTTAATTTTTTTTAAGTTCTTCACAAAGGTTTCATAGCTGTCCCACGTGCTGTATTTCAGTCTACACCATCACTTTTCCACCATCCTCAAAACTGTATTTAGGCAACAGCAAAACAACCACTGGCACTGAAACTTTTATTACTTCAATTACAACAAAGCAGCTGGCGGTAATAATAGCACTACTTAGCATTTATATGCTGCTTTATAGCTTCAAAAGCCCTGTATAAATATTTGTTAATTAAGCCTCACAAAACTCCTGAGAGACAGATTCGTTTTTTGTTTATAAATAGGAAAACTGAGACAGAGACAAAACAGCTGTTTCCAAAACTGAGATTTTTAGATTATTTTTTAAAAAGGGAATGAAGATATCTGGACAATAACTTTCAGAGTTATAAAAGGACAGCTTAAAATACTCAAAGAACCCAATGTGACATAAACTCTCATGCTCTAAGTATCCATCTCCTCCAAAGAAAAAAAAAATCAGTGCTGTCCTTGGGAAGACACAGCTCCCTGTTATCAGCTGCCCTAAGCCACTTGCATGTCAACATTCAGCTTCCATATAAAAAGTGAGAAAAACTGAAAATTCTAAGTAGGAAAGAACTCATTTCACCATGTACCAAAGGCACTTCTGAGAATATCTTACATTCATATTCAGAAAGACTATTTATTGAAGAGACTTTTTGGATGTGTATTAGACACCTCACTCACACAGGGAAAACAAATGCCTACACATACTCTAACACCTCCCAGTGAGGTCTCGAGCTCTAGAACAGCATGATGAGAGCTTAAAATTACTGCCTTGACAAAGTACACAGCATTATAGGGAAGACTTGACTTAACCCACAAACACTTGACTATCCATATAATTTCACATGTAACATTTCCCACTGAGAGCAGTGGATCTGAAATGCTTTAGAGAAGACATTGGAATAAAGGACACAAAATGAGAAGAAGAATTGGGGTTTAAGCATGCAAAAGCTTTACTGAAAGAAGTGTCACAAAGCTGAACACAGAGCATTGTGTGCAATTAGAGAGTGATGTAAAACACAAAGGGTAAGGAAAAGAGGGGTTAAATAAACTAACAAAAGAGAAAAAACAATAAACAACAGGAGACTACAGTTTTATCAAGACTCAACAGTAGGATGGACAAGAATATGGAAGTTGGTGGAGAAACACGGCTGAGGCAAGTGGAGAAGGAAGGAAAACCTGAAGAGTTCACCCAGGGGCCAGGCTGAGCAGGGAGAGGTGAAACCAAAGCTGAGGGCAAGGCTCTCAAGGCAGCAGCACTTCAGCAACCACGAGAAGGGACACTGTGACTGCAGTGGACTGTTCCTTGGCAGAGGCAGGACATTTGTCACCCAGGGGTGACTTACCTAAGAGACACGAAGGAACAAAGTCCAGATTCCTCAGGCTCTCCTGCCCTCTCCATGTGAGACAGCACCAAGAGGCTAATTACCAGTTAGCCCAGATTTATTAGCCTTAACGAAGTTTGCTGCTAAAAAAGAAACAGATCCCATCCTCTACCTCCCAGCCCACTGCCCTGGACAAGACTTTATCCCAGAATACAGGAAGAGAAGGAAACAGAAAGATGAAACATTACACTAAGGGTTGTGAGAGCACAGGAAGAATTGCAAAGCAATAAATAATGCTGGAAATGGAGCAGAGAATAAATAATTCCACTTTGGGAAGACCAAGTCTGAGATGAGACTGAAGGGAAACAAGAAAACACATGCATTTAATACACAGCCTGCCACCCAGTTCTGGATGTGAAACACAGATGTATATTTTATCTCCAGCAGAAGGCAGAACAATGCACTCACTGCCTTTCCAAGACATGTGCAAAGCTGAAAATCACTTTAGAGGCACAAGTATAAATGGTTGACTTTTCCACGCCATTTTTTAAATGCCACAGAAGATCATCAAGCTAAATTTTATTGCCACAGAGTATCACAAACTCTTCATGATGTAACTCAATTTCCTGGCATTATCCTTGCCAGATCATTGAGTTCTCCATGTATCTGAGTGCATGAGACAACGTACAAGACAAATGTCTCACTCTTTGTACAAAGGTCTCACATTCACATGCTCTGAGTAATAGAACAGCTCATTCAAAAGTATTTTTATGATGTACACTGGGATTCTCACAGGCACTGAACTCTTAAGTGAATCCCTGCATTAACCAGCACCTAACATCCAGAAACACCAAGTGTCTTTCTAATCCCTTATGGAGGAGGGAAAAAAAATACTTTCTTCAGGTTAAGTACTTCAAATTATATTTTACACTTGAAACAAAGAGATCTTTGTCTCAGGAAATAGAGAAGACTACACCTCAGACACGCTGTGGAAACAAAGAAAAAGATCAGTGGCCTCGGAAGAAGGAGAAGCACATTAGAAGGAAGAGCAGAGTCCTCAGTTTTCATGAAAGGAGCATTCACAGAGATGAATTAAGCTCTCTCAACCACCCCAGAATGAAAGAACGTGCTCATTAACCAAAGTTCACATTTCAGGTGAAAGACAATTCACTAGGACCTTTAACAGAACAAAACACAGCAACATCAAAGTCTGCCTAAAATCAAAACATTGACAAAATTAGGATAATCTTGTATCTCACCAGGTATCTGCAGTATGGAGGAGCAAGTGAACTTCTGTGAGCTCAGGTATTTCTCCTGTCTTTTAGAACAAGTTTGATGCAGCTGTTCTGCGGAGGGATGTTAAAAACCATTTCCCAGTGGGTGTGGCCTTACCTAATGGACAACAAGCAGTGGCTGCTAACACCTCACTTTCAGCTCCTCTTTGCACCTGAGACAATTTCAGGAGGGTGAGGGGGAGGAGAAGGGAGTACTGCTGGGAGAAGCAGCAATCCTAGTGCCTGATTTTCTACTTGGTCAAATCTTTAAAACTTCTTTTACATGCAGGAGCAGAAATCAAAGTAATAAATATAAATCCACCAGGAGTCACTTCTTTATTTTCCAGTTACAAACATTCCTGAGCTCCATACAATAAGAGAAACTCTTGTAGTACATTTAGTCTGAAGAATCCAGCAGCTACAGAAAACCCCAAGAACCTGCTGTGGCAGTTTCACAATTAACTCAGCTGAATATAGTTCCTCTGCACTCATGGAAAATTTGAAAGGAATCAGGTGTTCCCTTACCTCCAGGTGTAATCTATAAAATCCATGAACTGTAACACTTCGGATTATTAAAAGACAAATCCTCTCTCTAATGCCAAATGAATGCATTCTTGTTAAGAAAAAGAAAGCAAACAAACCCCAAACAAAATCATGAAAAGACCAAAAAACCCCAAACAGCCACATTTTCTGTATGAAACCTTTTTTTAAGTTACTGGACATTCATAACACCTACCTTCACTCAACAGATACCGTTCTTAAAATTGGTAGCTTTTATTAAATATTCTGTTCAAATACTCAAAGTTTTCAGAGTATTCCAGGAGAATGCTTTAATCATTTTTGTGTTTATACTGGGGTTTTTTTGCTATTTTTTTTCCTCTGTAGCTTTACAGAGAACCTAACAATTTCATGGTTGGTCAAAGTGACAACATGAGTGAGGCTCTAAGAACAAAGGCAAGTAGAATCCCCTGTCACCACACCACAGTAATGAAGACGCCTGTCACGCATCAGAAAACTACACAACAGAAAATCCCACAGAAATGGATAACTTCATGGAAAATACCAACTCTGCACCTTTGAGGTTAGAGACATCTGCTAACTTTGTCTATTCAGGATGCACAAGGTCGCTGAAGTCTATTCATTAAAAGACAAAGGTAATAAATGCAAAGAAAGTAATCTGTAATTTGCTATTTCCATGTCAGATCTTAACCCTGTGGAGATTCACAGCATGCCTAACTTTAATTACCGAGACAGTGGCATGGAGAGGGAAGGGAAGAAAGGACTGGAAGCGTTCAGCTAGTAGCAATTCAAGGCCCTGAGTTGGCTAATATTTAAAAATGTTACTAAAACTGATGCTACAATCAAAGGCACGTGTTAGTGATTGCAGGCTCATGGCCACAGCTCAATATGAAACAGACCTCAAAAAGCTAATGCTAATAACATTTCCATTTGTGATTAATTTTTTATCCCCCAGTGTCAATGATACAAAATCAGGAGGAAAAAAAAAAAAAATAAAGAAAGATGTGGAGGTTGCTTCTTCCCACGTCATCACAAGTAGGCTGTGACCCTCGAGTGTCAATAGCTGTAAAAGACACCTTGTCTTCACATTCCATTTCAGTGACTGCAGAGCACTGTTTTATAAACAGTCTTGCAAATGTTTTCTACACACACCCAAAGCAGTGTCACTGGCTTAGGTGAAACTTTCAGTGACTTTATACCTAAATTTCTCTACGGGCACAACAGGCAGAGACCCTCGTGGTCGCTCAGGGCTGCACTAACAGCTGAAGCTCATGGCAAAACAAAGTGCAGAGGACAACCATCATCTAATTTGAAATTCAGGGGAGAAAACTGAAATTTCTAGGCATCAGAGTTAAATCAAAAGCTGTACAAAACAGAGCGTCATTGTTTTGGATGAATAAGTTGGTGGATAAATCAGAGTCCAGTTCTGGAGTTAAGATAAAATGGCACCAGTTACAGCCCCACCCCAAAAACAGGACTTCTAGTGTCTTCTGATTTGAAAAATGGCAAAACTAAGAGAACTAGCACCGAAAACAAGAAATAAGTCTGTTATATACTGAATTTTCACACTGAAAAGTATACTTTGAATGATACAAGGATAAGACCATGCTCGCTGCACTGTAAGCAACGCAGCTCCAAGGTGCTAAATACCCTTTTTTTCTGGCCACCAACCCCACAGCAGAGACAGGAGTCTGGAGGGATCACAGACCAAAGGGCTTCCTTCTTCTGTCTGGAATAGCCAAAATTTGTCCTTGAAAAAATATTGTGCTTTGATCAGTCATTTCATTGATTTCTTTTTCAAATTTTTTGCCTTATGTGACCCCAGAGAAAAGCTAGAAGGCATAAATCTTTCAACAGCATCAGATGTATGAGAAGAACCTCTTTGTTCAGGTGGTGCATAGGAGAAGAGAGGCAGGAATTGTAACCAGGAACAGAAGTGCAACAAGTGGTAGACACTGAAACCAAAGTTAGCAAGTGCTTTATTAACGCAATCTTTGTCGTGTGGAGTTCAAGTGCTCTCTTATCTCTCCACAGTAACTGAAGAGTTCTTATATATTTAATCTGTTTTGACCCTTGGGGCTTCAATTATTTGACTTCAGATGTTAGATTTTAATAAGCTGGGGAAAAAATGCAGTAGTTAATGTGACTGATTCATCATTTACAGCTGGACTACGGACAGAAAAAAGTCAACCATATTTCAAGAATTTAGTTGTCACCAAGTGGAAAACTTCAGTACTTTTTTCCATCTGTGCATTTTGCAGCAGAAGTAACCTCAGATTAATCTTGCCCTCTCTATTACTGCTGTATATAACTAGCACCTAATCATTACTGGGTGTTGTTGCTCGTGGGGCGTTACCTCCCTCCAAATAAATCTAATGGGACGCTTTGTCTGCTTTCAGAATTACAGAACCACTCAGGAACATGGACTCGGAGTCATGAGAAGGCATAACTCAACACCCCAGCCTCCACGAGTGTGTGACAGCACAAGCCAGCTGGACAAGGCAAGCCCAAAGCCACTTGCCCAGCCTCCCCAGTAAAAGCAAGCAGCAGGCACAGCCTGCTCCCGTGGAGCCTTGAGCACAGTATCTCGTTACCTGGACGCTAATAATGCCACACTCCCCGTGAACTGTGAATCAGGAGGAGATATGGGGCGTCTCCCTTACACCTTGGAAACTCTGAACTCTTCAGTCCCCACTTTCTCAGAGAAAACCATCAACTCACTGCTAGCCTGGCCCAGCAGAGGTTTCTCCTCCTCAGAGGGCAGTGTTTCCGTGGGTATTCCAGGGAAAGGAGACTGGCCACACAGTGCTGATTAAGTATTTCCAGTTGCTAACAACAAAAATGGTCATTTTTATGTTCTCCCATGTAAGCAACTTTTGTAGCTGACATATAGACCTTGCACAATCACAAACGAGAAGAAAGACAGTCAATAGGAAGGGAGGAGGACCATATTTTTGATGATGAAGGAGAGGAGTAATTAAAATATGAGCTATGCTGCAAAGGTATGCGAGATCCATAATTTGGTTAATATTTCAGCAGGCACAATGCAGAGGAGCAATACTTTTACCTTCAGTACCTCACCTCAAGTAAACAAAGCAGACTCCACCAAAGGTCACACCACTCTGGAGGGTACAAGATTCATGAGCCAAGGCAAGGCACGATTTCTGAGTGGGAGGATTGGTTCTCAAACAACATCCTTAAGAAAGACCTGTTCCACCCTTTCTTCTATTGCCTGCTACTCGCTGGCTTGAAACTATGCTTTAGTGGAAGCTGCAACATCTCGCTTTTCGTGGATACATTGCAAGCCCTACTGAGGTCACGGGTGGCGGGTCGGGGGGGGCAGGAGCACCTTAAATTATTCCTCAAAAATGCCACGAACATGTTTTCCAAGGTGTGCCCAGGTCACTCGCACACCGGCAGTGCGTGTCATGGCGATGAGAGGGGCAGAAGGTGCAAAGACGACAGGGAAAGTTACCGGAGAGAATGAAAGGGCTGAACGGCGGGGGAGATGAAAGACAGCAGGGGAGAGCACCAAACAAACGCGGGCATTCAACAGGATTATCCCATCCCAAAGCTGCTCTTTGCCCTCTACCAGCAACAGAGAGGGAAAAGCCAGCTGAACCACCGGGGAAAAAAAACCCACCCCAGTAAGGACTGAAAGACGAGTCACCTGGTAGAAGGTGAGGCAGCAGGAGGAGGAGGAAGAGGGCAGCGGCAGGGATCAGGGATGGTGCCCTCCGCGGGCTCCGGCGGGGATGCCCAGCCGCGGTGCCAGCCCGGCGGGCAAGGTGCGAGCAGGTGTGGCGGTACGGCAGCGCCAGGAGAGCACACACACACAGACACACAGACACACACACCTACGCACACAGAGGGCTTCGTGGCTGTGCAGCCAGGCGGAGGAAAAGCTGCAGCAGCCACCACCGTCCTCGAGGGGCCCGGGAGGGACTTCTCAGCCCCCTGCCCGAGCGCAGGGCGGCGGCGCCCACGGGAGCGGGGACAGACCCGGGGCAGCGCCCCGCAATCCACCGTGTGGCGGCTGCCCGGGCGGCTTCTGGGGTCGCGGAACAACCCGGGGGCTCAACGCCAGGGGGAAATCCCATCCCATCCCACCCCGCCAGCCCCCTTACCTTACACCGAGTCCTTCTCCTGGCCCAGGGCTCCGGGCGGGTGCGGGGGCTCCGCTCCGCGCCGCCAACAAAGTGCGGGAGCGGGGCGGGCAGCGGAACAGCCGCGGCGAGCGGAGCGGAGCGGAGCCGAGCTCCCTCTGCCGGGCACCCGCCCCGCCCCGGCCCCGGCCCCAGCCCCAGCCCGCAGCCGGGGCGGGCCCGCGGAGGGCAGCGCGGAGCTCCCGCACCCGCGGAACGGCCGCACCGAGCCCCGCGGGCTCTGCGCGCTGCGGAGCCGATTCCCTCCTCCCGCTCCCTGCACGGCTCACGCCGTGCAAAGGTGCTGAGAGCAGCGCCCCGGAGCTGGGCTGGAACGTGGGAGTTTAAAGTCGTCTTAAGCGTTTACCAAAAAATCAATACGAGGCCACACACAAAACCTACCATGACTCCAAAGCAACATCCTTCCCCGAAGAAGAAGTAGGTGTAGCTAAACCACCTTTGCAACGACTGGTCTACGAGAACAAAAGTCTCCCGTCTTCACTTGAAATCCCGGATGAAATCTCCCAGCTGTTTTTGTTGTTTCCATCTGGTACCACATTCCTCCCCACTCTGACAACTTACAAGTGGCTTTCGCTCTGCGCAGGGGAATGGTCCCTATCGGCACGCTTGCAGGTAGCCAAAGTCATCGCTACACTGTTAGCACAGTCGGGATTGTTATAACGAGCCACTTCCCCTCCTAAAACCGGGCTGTTCCACGAGAATCTGTTTTCACGGATTTCTCTTTCAAATAAGTTTTTTGCCTTATGTGACTCCAGAGAAAAGCTAGACAGCATAAATCTTTTAACAGCATCAGACATATTAAAAAGAACATCTATTCAGGTGGTGCACAGGAGAGCTAATCTGATTTTTGAGGATCTGTTCCTGATTTTTTTATAGGATTCAATTGCCAATCCAGAAAGATTTACACACCTGATTAATTACGTTCCCGAAGCTCCTTCCAGGTTTCACCAAGACCCCTTAGGATGACCAGAATCACATCCGGACCAAACAGCTATTTCCACAGAGCCACGGTTATCCAAACGGAGCAACAGGTCCTTTATGCTGCAAAGTTTCTGTGATTCCAGGCCCTCTCCAAGAAACCTGCAGAGGAAAAGTATAAACTAACGAAAGAGCAGCTGCTTGCTGAAATTCCCACTCAGTTCCAAGAAACGAGGCTTGGCAAGTCCTCGCTTTTTATAACACTCCGTGACTCATTCGCAGAAGCAGGTGAGGTCAGAGCCATCACTGCCAGAGTCCTGCCCCTGACGGTTTCTCCAGGGAGGACACGGATTTCCCCGATTTTGATAAAAAGCGGACAGGATGATTCTGCTCAGCTACCGTTTACAGCAGTTTGGTTGCTGAATCTCTTCTCAAGTGGTGCTATTCCATCCTTGACCTGGTGTTTGCCAGCAAATCTTCCTGAAATAAGGTCTGAGCTCTACTAAGGGTTTGGTTTTGCCAGGCTCTGGCAGGCTCGGGCTGAAGGCAGGGGCAGCAGGCAGGCGTGGAGCTCACTGTGGGCTCCTGAGAACCAGGCAGGAGAGAGTAACCCGAGCCTGCACATCAGGCTGGGAGAGGTGGGGCCTCACTCCACAATCGCTTAGGAGTTCACCTTAACCCTGCTTCAAAGAAACAAAAGAGAGAGAGGGAGAAAGAAAAGCAGTTCAGCCAACTTCCCCTTCCTGGCTCGGAGCTGGCAGAGCCTCTAGTCGTGCTGCAACTTCTACCAGGTCTGTCTTTGCTATTTTTCTGGTCCAGAAAGTCCTCCACAAAACAGAAAAAAAAAAAAAATCCATTTCTACGTACCCAAACAAGTATTGAAAGGTACAGATACCACACGCTTCCCTAGCTTGTTTCCAACAAACTTTCAAATCTGTAAAGAATCTGATTATGGAGAGGCCACCTAGGTAATTGCTGTGAGTGAAACTTACAGGAACACTGACATTTCCAAACTATACCAGATGCTATACATACACTCACTAGGTAAATAATAACAGTAATTGACACTTAAAAGTGCTTTCCCCATGAGAGGTAGAAAGAAATACGAGAGATTCTCTTAAAGAAAAGGTTGGGAATGATTTCAGTCCTTGGCAGCAATAAACAGTGGCTCTCTTCCCCTTTTTCCTGGATAGAAGCCCAAGCCCACCCCCTGCTCCAATTCCCCTTAACAAAGAACAGAACACAAATGCAGAAGACCACTGTGGGCTGATAATTCTGTTTGGTTTCACTTGGAGAGAAAACATTTTAAAGGAACAGAGACAATAGAGAGGAAACAAAATGGGATGTGAGAATGAGAGAAGGGAAAACCAGAAGGATAAATGGGAGAAAGATCTGGAGAAGAATTAATTCCATTTCTGTTCTCTATTACTTTTCTTCGAGGTGTGTGCAGTAGGTATGGACATTTATAGAATTATTTTACAGGAGTATGGAGCTAATATTGCTGCAGAAAGGAAGCCAGAACCATTGTAAAGCAGGGGATGAAGAAGGCATTTCACCAATGTTTGTCTGCTTGGGGGAAAGAATTTCCTTCTGTTAGAGATCAGCCTGAAGAGACTTTCTGGGCTGGGAACCTGCAGGAAGGTTTACACAAGGGTCTGGCAGGTCCATCAGAGCCTGTTTGCCGCCAGTCTCTTTCCTGCCTGGAATGCGGCCAGGATCCAGCAATCTCCAGCCGCAATCTCCTCTGCAGGTGCACACGCGATGGAACCAACCTGCACCTTCCTGGGGAGTTCCTTTGTTCAGCCTCTGCTGGAAACACACGGGCAAGGGCTCAGTTTGTGCAGTGTTAGCTGCAGCAAGCCCAGAGATTTAAGATTAGCTGCTGATACTGGAATTTCCACTCTCGTTGAAAACGGACACCGCTGTATCCATAGAGTTCTCAGAAGAAAAATACACAAAGCAAGCCTGAGTCCTCCATTGGTTTTCAGGCACGTGCAGCTCAGTGAGAAACAGCAGAATTGTTCCTGATTTAGGTCATAAAAATGCAAGATAAACCCAGAGGAATTCACAGTAAACGAGAGAAATGAAAGAGTCTGGCTTTTGGTCCAAGCTACTCCATTCTCTATGCTATGAAAAACAAACCCAAAATATTTATTTGCTGCTTAAGTAAAATTATAGAATATATTTTGCATCATGGCTAAACATGGTACTATCTATAAAGCTGTGCAGGTAAGAGGATCTGAAGAACAACCACAGAGGTTTTTCTAGTCCCAAAGAAATTTGTAGTTTGATTGGGAGTTTCTTTTGGGTGGGTCTGGTTTTAAAGTATTCTGCTTAAATATGTCATCCTTTGCATCATAAATATATGTGTACACACATTTAGACCATTTTTAGAAGACACTAAGTTAATGTGGTCAATTATTCTAAATTCAGATTTACTATTTGAGTAGCAAATCTATGAATAACATAATGACCTCAAAATTTGTTCAGGACATTTTATACACTTCTACATTAATTAAGAAGTTCGTGTCTGCTACCCAAAAAATTACCTTTGGACAAACCTTCTAATGTGTTTGGGTTTGATTCCCCTGCCCAGAAGAGAAAAAAAAAAAAAAAAAAAAAGGAAAATAAAAAATTATTAAAATACCTCCTCTCTCTCCTCCTTAGTGGATTCCTTCATTGAAAACTTGTGATTAGTTGATTAATAGGGTATTTCAGAAACTGCTTGCAGTTTCTTGAATCACCTTTCTAAGGAAGGTTGGTTCAGGCAAACAAAGTAAAGCAGACCAGAGAGCTACCCACAGTCCAAACGTGAAAAAGAAGGAGAAACCCAGTGTGTCTGAAATCCTCACAGAACTGAACTCCAGCCTCAGTTCTGAACCAGAGGGAAAGTGTCTAAACTGCTCTTGGCTGACTCACACACTCTATCCCAGGTACAGAGCCAAAGCAGCACAAGGAATTCCCAGAAATCTCATTTCCATGCAAGAAATGACTCCTCAGAAGAGCTCGGGGATATGGCAGGGAATATATCAGGTGAGAGTGAGGTGTCTGTCAGAGTGCATCATGGCATGGAACTCCACGGAGGCTCCCAGTGACTGTGGCAGATAAAACTGCCTCACAGAGCTGTCATGAGTCACTTTGCCCAAGTTATAATGAGGGACCACTCTGTACAGCAGAGAAGTTTGGTGTTGTTAGCAGAAAGAAAACACTCAACTCTCTGCTCATGGTTCTTACGGTGCCTGCATTCCCAAGTCAGGGAACATGGAGTTACATCTCCTGGATGTTCTGGTCTCTGTTTAACGTTATTTGGAGTTTGCATTATTAAATGTACACCTTCCATATTTGTCCCTTAGTCTAGCTGCTAGGGGTTTACAGATTTTTTTATTCCTTGTTCCTAATTATTGTTACAGCTATGAGGGAGATTATTTGACTGAGCTGACTGAGATAAATGAACCAGCTCCTCATCCTGAGCACAAAACTCTCCAGCCTGAAGCTGCCTCCACTGATGAGTTAAAAACTTGCCATCCAGCTGTTCCCACTACTAATGCATCAATTACAAACCATGTAATTTATGACTAGGGCTGAAGCTGAATGTGTGATGATAAAAAGCCTTGCATTAAGACGAGGGCTCCGTGATGTTATGAATTATCTGGTTGTTCTCTCTGCACCATCCTGGGTGGATTGCAATCAGCCAGTGAAGCAATGCAGAGGACCTTTCTCCCTCTGGAGCCATGGGGAGTGCTGCCATTTATTTCAGAAGGAATAGAATCAGCTCCAAACCCTTAATTTGCACATTACATAATTTCTGTACTGAGAGCTGGTTGGCTGATACTTGGATTTGGAAGTCAAAGACTCTCTCCTGAAAGAAACCTGAGGTGCAAGAAACCTTTGCCATAATTTGGGCAAAACTCAGCACGTTTGTGATTGCTAGAGTTTGATCTGTCACCTCTCAAGAGCTACACTGTGTTTGATGAATGAGACTGTAATTGAATTCAAGCAAATAAATTGCAGGTTACAAAGCAAACTGAAATGTTCTTACACGTTTTGATGCTTCCATGTTCCTATCTTACAGTGTCAAAAAAGAAAGACACAGACTACCAGTCATTTTATATCCATGCTCTGCTTTTTATAGGGAAGCATGACAGGTGTGTTTTGTTACAATTGGATGTTTATTGATAGAGAGAGCATTAAACTTCAGATATTTCTTTTCTCTTGTATCATATTCATAAGAAAAGAAAGAGGGTGGGCACGGAAAATATATAGGTAACTACTAGAAACAAAATAATTTGTTTTGCCAGAATTTATAGAAGTTTCTGGTTTTTCATTTCTCTTGTAGGGTTTTGAACTCCTGTGTTGGAAGGGGAACAGTCTTAACCACGTGGCTCATCCCAAAACCTTCAGAGTTCTTGAGTTGAGCATTTAAGATCAATACATTTCTTTAATAATCATGAGGTATTGATTAAAAAGATGATGACATTTTTATTTGGGTTTGAGGTTCATAGATTTCATGTTTCCTAGCAGAAATGTCAGAGAGACAGACTTTCTTCTCGTAACAAATGACAAGGATTTGAGGCTTTCACAAGATGAAGTTAAGCTTCTGAGAAACATATCAAATATTATTACCACATTAATAAAATTATTACATTGAGCAGAATTACCTTGGAAACTGTTTTTTTATTGTTAATTGTGCTGAACTTTTATTTCGAAAATAGTTGTCCTGATTTCTGTTTTTAAAGACAGGAGGGCCTTGTTCAACTGTTCAAACTGATTAGAGAATGTGCTGGTCACCTGAAATTCTGCATTTGCATATACTTGCTTTGTTCTGATTAAATAATTATTTCATTAGCTGAGGGAGCTAATTAATAACACTAATATCAAATTTTTGGTCACATAGTTCTTGCCAGAGACCTCAGAATTGCCTCACAAACTCAATCAGACGCAACAAGTTTTTTCTTGTCTACAGAAAGTGCCGATAGATTAATTTCCATCCAGTTTTCAGATAAAAACATGTAATGTCCAAGTTCATAATTGCTTCAGTTTATGACAGATGTGGCAGGTCTACAGCTGCATTACTTGATTTTGCCTTAAGGCACCCCAGTCCCCATGGTAATATCAGCATTTGAAACACAGATATTACCAAATCAAAGAGGGCCTTCCTGGAGCTTGTTACAAGTAAGAAACAGCTAACAACAATTAAAATTGAGATTAAACTCTATGGTTGCTATGATCATTAGTTGGCCAGTGATGAATTTCATACTGAAGCGGTCACAACTAATTGCTCAGGTGTTCAGAGGTAAGAAGTTGCCTACCACAGCACACCTTCTGCTTTCTTGAACAGAAATGGCTGGGACATGGAAAAAGTACTTGGGAAAACTCCTATCTGGAGGTCACTGCCTTGTACCAGAGCTGGACTGAGAGGTCTTTGAAAGCATTATGCTTTAAAGGCTATCCTACCATCAGCTTGTTTAGCTGAACCTAATTTTCCCTTCATTTTAGAGCTGATCAAAATCACAGGGCAGAATCATATGTTACAGCCATATGGCATAGTAATTTTTATACAGATAGCAGCAACAAGCTGATAGTCTGTGTATTCTGACATATTTATAGCCCTGGCATAATGATGCAGGAGGACAGCAGTAGCCTCCAAAACAGGGACATGAGATGCAGTCCAGTGAAGAACAGGCACAAAATGATACTAAAGATTTCAGGGTGATAAACCATTCACCCTGGCGAATGAGCCAGGCAGAGCCTATTTTATATTAATTAGATAATTTGGAGGGTGAATATTTGTGTATTGTCACTGTACTACAACTAATTAACTATGTGTTTTGTACTTGTTAGCATGTTAAGATTTTAATTGGACTTAAAAAGTCCTTGGCTTGTGTGTTCCTCTTTCACCACCAAGATTTTGCACATGAAACTCTCTCCATCTTCATGTTCTTCCTTACCTTTATATTGTGATGCCACAAAACTTTTCCTACTCCTTGTGAGTAAGTGCACTCACAGCGATGGGCCCAAATAGTTTTTGTCCTCTCTGGGGACAGTGAGAGGCCAGCTGTTTGACCCCCAAAAATCAGAGGTATGTCCTTCAAGACAGGCAGCCCCTGCCCTCGATACACCCATCACTGGCACACTGTGCACGTGAGACTTGCAGAGCTCAACTTCCCTCCATTCCCCTATGAATCCAGGGAGCAGCAGCACCTCTCCTTCCCTTCACGACCCTACACACAAGGGGGTGATGGGGTGAAGGGGTACAGGGTGGGGAAAAGCCACCATGCCACATTGCGGGTGACAGGCACATCGGCAGAAAGGATCCAACAAAGCATCTCCTGTGTCCTGCTCCATCTCCGCCTCTGCATCCAAGCACCACGGAAAGCTGGAGAAACCTGAGCTGCCCTCCCCTCCTGACCCCTGCCAGGGGTGCTTTTCAATGAGCTGAGGGAAGAAATTGAGCTTACACACAATGATAGCCTCCCTGTTTGTTTACAGAAACATTTTCCCACATCTTCTGTGGATTCACTTTTAATAAAGGTGAGATTTTCAAGGCTGGGTCTTGTCCTTAGAAATATATAGGTATCCAGCGCATAGCACAGCCAGGGCTCTGTGCTGAGAAAAGTCTCTGTATCCTACCAAATCAGGCAAAACTGTGACAAAAATAATGTCAGTCCTTCCTCTTTACACGACCCTATGTTAAGAGAATAAGCAAGTACTTGGCCAAGAGAAGAATTTCTTCTTCCTTTGGAGTGGTGTCAGCCAGCAGAATTCACCACTCCAAAGAGCACCCGGACTGCTGTTGAATTTCAAAAAGGGGGGTTGAATGGTCTCGATCAGGCGATGCTTGTGGCTGGTGCAGCTGTATGGAGACAAAAGGAAAAACTGAGAAGGACTGAAACCCTTATAGAATGACACGGATGATTTAACCCCTAGAATGAACAAGCTAAGGACTGGGAACACACTCGTGATGCAGATATTTCTGGACTGTAAGAAAAGTAGGAAGAGAAGGAATTGAGTTAATCCCCATGTAAAATAAACAAACTAACCGTGACTGGAAATAACAGAATAGATAATCTGGAAAATTCTCTGACAGGACTGAAGAGCTTTCAGACTCCCAACTGTAAGACAGCGATACATGCCAGGAATGTACACAGCAGGCATTGATAGCCTACCTGATCTAACAGGAGGTCATTTCAAAGATTTGTAAATCCACAGTATTTGTAGATTTCTGGGATCAGAAGAAAGTGTTGCAGATTTGTGACTGATTTTTCCTTGCACTTAAAACCTGCGGGGTGTATTTCTACTGTTTTGATGGAGGTGAGAAAAGTGAACTTCAGATGTCTGGAACATCCCTCCTCCTCAGTCTGAGAACAAAAGCAAAGGAAACAGAAATGAGATTTATCACATGCACCCACCAGAGAGGACTAGAGCCAGCTTTGCATTCTTCTCTTATTCTCTGCCTCCAAATTCTACCCTTCCCTCTGGAGAAGTGAATTGTTACTTACAGGAGAGTGAGACACAGTGAAGATTTATTTAGGTATAATTACAAAACACTCTGAGATCCCGAGATGAGAAGTGTGCTAAAACTGAATCCAAAGTCCTCTGAAGCCCAAAAGGATGTCTTTAATTTATGGGACAATGGAGCAAGCCCATATATACTGCAAAATTACTACTGAATTTTACAAAGTAAATGGCTGTGGCAAAGGATAAGTCAGGCTGTACACAGCACTATGAAACTGGAATTAATTATCCCTTCATGTGCCTTTGCATTGTATTATTTCAAAGATATATTCTTGCTATCCCCATCTAAGTTATAGGCTGTTAAATTATCAGCACAAAGACTGCAACAACTGAAAACAAACCAGGAACAATGGTTTGAGCTTCCCTGTCTGTGAGAACAGGGCAAATGGCAAAGGCTGTTTTTCAGTGCTGAGTTGAACATAACATATATAACATGTGACAGCAGCCCCAATCAAATCACTATAGCACAGAGACAATGCTCCCCCAGTGTCGGGCTCTCCATGCTGAGAGCAATTTTCAATTAATTTCCCTCATTTACGAGGTAGATGCTAGAGCAGTTGCGAAGGAGTCCAAAGGCTTAGTGGTAAATGAAAAATTCTCTGGTGCGCTTCATTTAATGTGCTTCTCCCAGGAAGCAGAGGCAGAGAGAATTTGAGAGCTTATTTCTTTAGGGGGCAGACAGACAGACAGACACGTTCTGTTCCTCAGTGTTGTCAGCACTCTCCATTTACTCACAATTGAACACACACAATAGATCAGGTTGTTCTAACAGGGACACGAGAATTTTCATTTCAAGAATTTTCATTTCAACTCTGTGTGTAGCTCCCCTGAGGAGGTACTGGCCAAGAAAGTGGGAAGTTTTAAAGAAAATGTAGTTCTGAGTGAATTTTCTCTTTAACGGGGTTAACTCCCCTTGGCCACTGACGTGACAAGCAGTGGCACACCCTTCTGTACATGAGTGGAGTGAACTTTCCTGTTCTGGGCAGATAAGAACTTCTGCAGCTCAGACTATGGGCATGGCCAAAGCTGAGATTTGATGGACCTGATTCTTGTTTACTCTGCTATAGATAGCAATGTACTTTAATCTTTGTAATTAGTTGTATGGGTATTTTATCTGTTTACACTTATTTGAAAGCCTTGAAAAACTGCAAGAATTGGAGTAAAAGAGGTTGTACTATAAATGAGTGCTAGCAAAATGGAGTTGGCTCAGGTTGCTAAATGACTCCTACAGTTGAGTTTCGAGTATCTCCAAGAAGTGAAAATTCCACAACCTACCTGTGTCTGTGTCCCTGTGATGACTAACTTCATGGCAGTTTTATTTTTCCTTTTATCCACTTGGAATTTCTCATGTTCCAAGCTGAGTGTCCATCACTTCCCATCCTTTCCTTGTGCACCTCTGAGCTATGCCTCACTCTGTCTCCTCCACAAACATTTTACTTTGGTTGCTACAGACAGCAATAAGGTCTCCCCCAGACTTTCTCCTTTCAGACTGAAGAAACCCAGCTTTGTCAGCCTCTCTTTATTCATCATAGCACCCAAACAAATCATCTTAATGACCTTTCACTAGATTCACTTCCGTTTGGCCATACCACCCTTGTATTCAGGGGCCCAAAATCAGACACAGGTTCACAAGCACTGCTGGAGAAATGGAATCATTCCTTCTCCAAGTCAGTCCCCAGCTTTGTCCCCAGCCCTGTAGCCCTACAGCTATTTCATACTTACCTGTATTTTTCAAACCTTTGTACATGAAACTCAGCCGGTGTTTTGCATTTTGCATTTGATTTTAAGGAACCTGGAGCGTGGTCAATGTGTGTCCACTGCCACAGCCTGGCTGCTGCATAACCTTGGTTTGAGGGAGTTCCAGCAACTCTGTTCCACCAAAGAGTAATATGGCACTGTCTACAAAATCTGAGAGTGAGCCAAAGAAAAATAACGTGAAAAAGACCATACATGACATATTCTTCTTAATCACATGTTACAATAATACATCTTAATAATATGATTATTGGTTATACAGTATATTATTATTCTGGTAGCTATAATATAGTAGTTCTATATTCTAGAACCTATAATCCTAATAAAGAGCCCAGCAGTGTATAAAATCAGGCCACAGAAATCTGGGGGAGATGAAAGGATTTATATCAATGTGAACTGTTTTGGACTAGGCTTTCACTGACTATTGCATCCACTTAACTGCAACCATTTCAGCTCTTCTATCTATGGGAGTGTCACTGTCTTCTTAGGGAAGATAAAGCATTAATTGCATAGTTTAGAATGATTCTCTGGGCATGAATAAAACTCTTTTGTTGCTCAAGACAGAAATATTGTTCAAAGTGTGTTTGTTCTAGTGAAGAAAAAAAAAAAGCAAAACACAACAAATCCATATTTCTAAATAACAGCTATAACATAATGATAGTCTCCTTTAGTAGGAGACCTGTTCTTCAATAGGAGGGCTTTCCTCTTAACATCTTTTCATAAAGTTTTATTTTCATATTAGGAAGATGTCATTGTTGCTGTTAAACAAGGCTTTATGGGCTAAGGGTGGGAGAACAGAGGTAAGACAGAACTTGATTAACTGATGGCAAGATTGAAGTTTCTGATGTGGATTTCACAATACATTGGAAATAAAAAGCTCACAGTCCCCTATCATCATTTGTCAGCAAGTGATTTCTTATATCTTTCATCCTTATTGATGTATTTCATTGAGTTTGCAATGTTATATTGACCTTATTCTGGTTCTAGTCATCAATTTCTATATTTAGGATATTTAAGGATAGTAAATCTTTTAAGATATTGCAGTAGACCTTTCTCTTCAGAGGATTTATTCTTTTCTACTAGAGGAATGAGATTTTTAATGACCCACATTTTAAATTATTTCTCACTTATAGGCAGTTTTGACCATATAGGAATAAAAATGAAGTACAGGTCTCCTCCTGGGTTCCATGAGGAGAGCAATAACACCTGACTTCTTAAAGCATTACTGTTTGCATTAATTTAAACTGTGGGAATATGCCAAAGAGATTGCATTTGATTTCTCATTAAGTTCCATAAATTTTAGTATGCTTTATTTCACCTTGTTGGGATTCATTCTCAGATTTGGTTTTGGTTTGTTTTATTTGCAGCTCTGTATTGATATTTGGGAATAGAAAAAGTTGGCTGTCAGATATGTTTTTATAAATCACAGCAGGGGATAATTTAGATTATCTTCTTTACCAATGAGAGAGCTTTTGGGCTCATGTAAAAAGCTGCAGATACTTTTTTTTTTAACCAACATTCAACATCTCATTACCTCAAGGGTTGCTCTTTGCATTCTGTAGAATTTAGGCCTGTGTTGTCACAGCTGCACTTATTACAAAAGGAAGTTTGTCATTAATTTAGAGATATAAAGCAGAAAAGGATTTATTTAACTTACAGAGTTATAAATCCAGAAAGTATCAGGCTTCTAAACTGAAATATTATCTGTACTTTTAGGGCACTGTAAGCACAGAGCAGTGAAGTTGAGAAATTTGGACACTGAACAGTCCAGAGGATGCTCTCACAGGAGCTCAGCTGGTTTGTATTTTTCAAAGCTACCCTCTTCAGTTCCAATACTATATAGATAATGTATAGCTGCTTTTATGGCCATTATGGTGAGGCTTCTGAGGCTGCCTGTCATATCCATCTACACCAGCATTACAGCTCCTGGACAGGGGATTTCTTTCCCAACCTCTTTAAGTGGTTTTTGGGTGTTTTTCAACTGGGAGTTCAGAAGGGGAGAGCAGCACCTCTGCAGGAGAGTCCTGTCAGTGTCAGGAAGTTTTCCTGACTGCTTACACACTTCTCTCTGCAGCAGGGAGTCCTGAAAATACCATACAGAAGCAAAAAACACAGGCACTCACAAGTCAAGATTTATTCTTTCATTTTTAAAATGATGGCAAATTTTACCCAAAGTGCTTTTTCCAGTTGGTTCTTTAATGGAATTTTATGAGTATAAGAGGGACACGTGTATTAGTGGGTGTAAGTATATTGATACTGTTCACTAGATCAGTCTCTCAAAGCTGTGAACACTTAAACCCAAGCTCATTCAAGACCAAAACCCAAACTTGAACTCCCCCAGCACTCGGTGCAGTAGCCAAAACACAAAAGCTTAACTAGTGAGTTTAGAACATCTGTGTTTTGCAATTGAATGGTACAATGCAATTTCCAGGTAATTTTGAACACCCACTAATACATATTTAATATTTGGATCCTACACCTGAGACAGAGGAAAAAACAAACTGCTGTAGCTACAAAAGGACACTCTAAGACAAGCCACTCAAAATCCTACTGCTCTCCTACAGCTGCTACCACCATCTTCTATACAATTCTGGAACCCCGGATGTCAAGAGGAACAAATCCTTATGTGTCCCTGACCACACTCATGGCCACTTTGGGATCTGTAAGAGCTCCTCCTTATCAGCTTCCTAGCTTAATGTGGCCCAGGCAGACCTTCAGCTCCTGCTGAGGCCAGCAGAGGTGGAGAATGGGCAGTTTGGGACTGGGATGGTGTAAGAGGTTGGGAGCACCTTTCTAGGGCTTGAACAGATGTGAGAGTTAAAAAGGAGACAGAGAAATAAACCAAAGGCACAAACATTTGACGTTGGAGAGGAGCCTACTTGTTTTTAATACACCAGAGAAATAGCTGAAGCATGGAACAGCCACGTGTAAAATATGAAGTCTGCTTGCAGAGCTGACCTTGGCAGCAAAGCAACAAACGCCGGAGACACGATACTGGTTCTGCATCCAAGGGCTGTGAGACTGAAAACAAAAGCAAAACAATGTTACAAGAAAGCTGTCTTTCTCCTCATTTGCAAGGATTTGAAACAGCCTTCCATCGAAATCAATCTGCAAATATGTATTCTTACCCACCTTAGAAACATCACACATGTTTCCAACAGGATTTATCATCTTGGACCACACTGAGTGTGAACCATAACAATCTGCAAAATAAAATCATGAATTCAATCTAGAGATGCTTTAGACCATATTATTTAAATTGTTCAGTCTAAAAATTTCCTGGAAATGTAAGGATCTTGTAAGGAACATTAAACTTCATGTGGCCACATATTGAAACAATAAAAAATGTTTCGAAACAACCAAACCAGAATAGATAGGTAAGGTATGGCTCTGTTGTCTTGACTTGACAAAAATCAAATATATTTGCAATAAACGTAGATTTAAAAATGAAACAATTCTATGTTGTTCTCATACAATATAACTTGCAGTGTCTTACAAATATAATTTGATTCTATTCAAAACTATATTCATTGAAGGAAATAGAGAGACAGATAACACATTTCCCTAAGATACTTATTCCTGCTTCAAAAAGAAATGAAAAGACCATGTGCAAAATTCCTCTCTGGTCTGGCATCTGTATTTCAGGTACTTTCTATGACGGATTTTGGGGTTAAATTTCCCTATTAATTTTATAACCTCCCTTGCCAAATCACAGCATGAATATCAATGTATATTGCCACATTTTCCTCATTAATCTTTCAACATAAGCAAGCCATTGATGAGACACAGTGAGAACTTGACGTAGCACAAGCCGGTAGCTCCCAAGCACAGTACGTGACCTAGCCAGAACAGGCAGAGCCATTTGATACCAAATTCCAGGGAGATAACACTGACCCAGAAGCCTGAACACAAGAACAGTATTTTCAGCTGCAGACCAAGGAGCTGGAGGTTCAGAGTGACCTTGCAGCTCTCTGTGATGCTGTGGCACAGGCAGCAGCTTCACCAGAACATCTTCTTCCAGCAGCTGGACCAAGCACACTGTGGGGAGAAAATACAGGAGGACAGACAATGATCAGGCACATTGGTACTGCCTTTGCTGTTCTTTTAAAATGTTATTTATTCTTCTCTATCACTTTAGTACGAAACGTTCCAAGAAACTGATGTCCTTAACTTAACCACAAAATAGAAACAGACTGGACATAGAGTCTGCCTGAAGTGAGGAAAATGTGTTGGAAGGATAGAGATTTCTCTTTCTGTATGCATTAAGTAGTTGAGAAATCACCAGCTAGTGTGGTAATCAAACCACCCTGCTGTACCAGGAATTTGCACACTGGATGAGCCTCCACATAATTTAAAAGTTTTATTACTTCATTAATAACTTTATTTTTATACGCATATAAATGAATACATTTACAGGCTTCAAAATCAGGCTCCCCTTGTGATAAACACTCAATATTCATTCTCACTCCTATTATTTTCCTCTGTGAAATGCTCTGCAACAAGGGCAGAGATGACAGAATCTGTCCCACTGTAACAACCTGTTTATAATCAAATAGAGGAAAATTGAAAGGATCCCATTTTGCAGATACTATATGAAGCAGTGAGAGTATGTCACCTGACTAATTACACAGAAAGCACAAGAAAAAGTTGAAAATAAATGGCAGTTCTGCTGACATCTGGTTGAGTCTATGCAGCCTTCCCCAGCTGATAACAGACAGATTTGTACTGGTAGTTGGAAACAAAACTTCTGGCCCACTAAGAAATTATCAAGAGTCATGAGTGGATTTCTTATCACTAATTCAATATGGATAAACCATTTGTTATTAATGTTACTTGTGTCATCATGGCTCCAGAGAACAAAAATCCCATGACACTGAGATCATGGGAAAGATTGAAAATAGCTCCCTTCACAAGTGAATCACAAAACTGGAATCTGCAAAATGTCTTTGAGGGGAGACCATTTCATGTTTAAATTATAAAAAGGTTCTCTCAGAAAAAAACTTGGTATCTAGAACAGAATCTTTAGCAAAATTGTTGGTTGCAAATATCACAAATTATGTAATCTAGCTGGGAAATAATAAATGAAGACATTTTTAATTTTCCTGTAACTCTGAGCCTTTAAGGTGCACTTGGATTCATCTTTTTTTTTTTTTCCTCAGTGCAACCTAATAACTCTGCAAAAGTGAAGATTGAAATTCTTCAGGTATCAAATAAAACCATGAAATGCTGAAAGATTGAAAATGAAGCTGCAGCAATTAGTAGTGCTGATTTCATTATTTCAATGTTTCTGGCCAAATAGAAGGGTGGCTATGAAAGCGAGCACCACTGGGGCAAGGACAGTCTTTGCTTTCTCTCCTAAACAATCACAGAAATATCAACAGGCAAAGTTCTCCTCTTGGCCTACTCCAAGGCAGAAAACTAACTGCAAAATAAATGTAACAATAGTTGTGGGGTCAGTATTTGGTTGTTTTGGCTTAACATTTTCCCTTTATTTCCGCCTCTCCATTAAAAAAAATGGAGCAGACTGGAGGCTGCTGTATGGATCAGGTGATTTTCAAGCTGGTACCTGACTCCCAGCATTGCCTCACCACTTGGAACACTGCTGATTTCTTATAAAGGAAAAATAAATCTATTTTTCTGCAAGAGTCCCTTCACACAATGTAGGCACTCTGCTGCAAATGTAAATCTTGCATCAAACCCTTGCTTGAGCAATCTCAGCATGAATCACCAGCTGCAGGGGATTATCTCCATCAGAATATGTGCAAAGGAAGAAGAGGCCATTTCTTAAGGGAGCTGAATATGTAACATAAATCTTTGTCTGTAATGAAAGATTTACTTTATAATTCAAATCAACTCAGTTCTACTGGAAAAGAAGCTTTTCACAAGAAAGGTCTGCAGGTGTATCAAAAATCACTTAAATCTGGGAAGTAATCGCATTTATTTCCATCGTGTCAGTTAAAAGTATCTCAAAATAAGCAACTTTTAAAAAAATTATTGTGCAAGTGCTTTTCAGTGACAGCAGGTTTGCTCATTCTAGATTGTAAATAAATCTGAGTAATCTTAGCTCACAGTTCCAAGTTTCTGATATATTAAAAAAAAAAAAAAATTGTAGCAGAAAGATGAGTGGAACATTCCATAGGGAAAACAGGTAACTTTGGAAAGGAGACAAGATTTTATGGTTTAGGAGTGCTGAGTGTGTGACCTCCTTGAGGAGATTATCCAGTAGTGAAGCCCCTCTGCCAAAACCATCTGTCTTCAGCCTTAGTGTACTTTGTCCTGGACACTCTGAGCTGCTTTTCTGAGAGGATGCAGCTCTTTAGCTATAATGCAGATAGCGATGCTCTGCCAATACTAAAGAGATTAAAACTTGCTGATGGCTTTGAAGATTAGGATCTGACCCTCAAACTGGCAGACAGAGTAGACCTGAAGCTAAAAAGATCAGACACAAAATATCTGCAGCTCTTAATCCCCCTGAAAATAAGACATTGCATTTTCCAGCAGTTAGCCCTGCTGTTGTCTTTACCTTTGGACAGCCGTGGTAACTGATGGGCTGCTGTAGTCAGGAACTCTTCTGGCAGGACACCAGGAAATGGGATTGAGATTAAGGATGAGCTTTGGCCATGCTGCTTCTGAATTTAAGAAATTGGCTGATATCTCTGATCACATCAACATCTGGATGGAAGGAAGAAAATATATTCTAACTGCACAGAGAGCTCTGGGAGGCAGCTACTGTTATTTTGGCATGGCACACCATTAATCTGAATAACTGGTTCTTCATTCAAGCATTAAATACTGTGGAATTTTTGATGCTGAATCCTTCTGTGGAAAATTACATATCCAAACAATTACACTTGATGTATAGTTGGTATGACTCCATTTTCCCCAAGTGGTATCATGTAACTACTGAAGCAGGGTTTCTGTCCAGGGCAACTTGGCAGAAAAGGAATTCTTGCTCCTTACTGAGCTCACAATGCTTTAGACAGGGCGTGATGGTTTTGGCTGGGGCAGAGTTAATTTTCTTCCCAGTAGCTGGTATGAGGATGTGTTTTGGATTTGTGCTGGAAACTGTGTTGATAATGTAGAGATGTTTTTGTTATTGCTGAGCAGGGCTAGCACAGAGCCAAGGACGAGTTAGTGGCTGCATGGTGCTTGGTGCCTGCCTGGCTTTGAACCACAACAGAGGAAATGACTGACTCCCATGTAACACTGAATGACCAAATTGCTCATTAGCCTGCTCCACTTTGTGCTGTAAACAGGTTTTCTGCATCGATAGCTACAAATTCCATCAAAATGCCATCAAAAGTTTGAATATTCAGGTACAGTTTCCATCCTGTGCCACAGGAAAGTCTTGCCCTTTCTTTGCATCGTTGCTCTCTGTATTTTACTGATATCCAGTTAATCCAGCAGCAGAAATATTTGCAAGCCTTACTATCTCTTGAGAATAATTTTTGTCTAAAAACAGGAGGATGAAATAATGTGATAAATGGGGAGGCTTCCAGTACCTTTATCATCTTTATCTTTATCTTTAATCTTCAGTATCTGTTATCTTTAGGCTCCTATTGCTTCCACGAAATTCATGGTGCACTTACTCCTCTGAAGGAAGCTTGTGATTTCATTAATAAATATATGTTTCTTTGGCAGTCAGAGTCACTTCAGGCTAGATTTGCAGATTGTCACGTTCTGGAGACCAAATGTGACAGGTTTGTTGAATGTGTAAAAGTAATTCAGAGAGGTGAGAATCCCCTGCTCCTGGGAGTGGTGATACTGTCTGTAAAACAGGACACAACAGTCAACTCACATATGACTGCTGAGGATTGATTGAAGCAGGTTTGGTTTCTGCTTTTATTGCACCATCTTTTCTTCAATTAACTGAATTTTATGGACTGTTTAAATCTACCTAATAAACATTGTGGAAATAGAAATAATCTACTATCACTAAAATATCACTTTACAAATGCCCAGTGGATTAACTGGAAAAAAATGGTAATTTCAGTTACTACTAGAAATAGTTCTGATTTTTTTTAGTCACTGTTCAATAATCACATCCAAGCTTATTGGTAAAGATTCATATTTCTTTTATAAGTTGTTTAAAAATCTGGAATACCATACATCTTCCAAATTATTTGGGATTATTTTAATTCAGGGGCTAGAAATCACTTAACCGCCAGGAGCAGCTACATGTTTTTTGGGAAGCAGCTAATGCATGTGGAATTTCTGTAGAAGGGATGGTAGTACAGAAACTTTTTTCAGTTCTGGATGGAGTATAATACAATAAAATCTTTTGGTAGAGTAATGCATTTACTGAGTGATGAAATTAGAAACATTACTGTCAAGTCTCCACTCAGAGGAGGTATGAGAGCAGCTAGAGCAAGAGCAATTACTTTGGTTATGTTTCTTTACCTTTCTGTCTTAGCTCTCAGCTGAGCTTGCCCACAAAACACCCAGACAAAATTCCTTTTCTTCCTCAGCGGACACCTTAGTGAGGTGGAAGAAAAAAAAAAAAATCTGGCTTGCTGGCTCACTGAATAAATGCCACCCAGTCAAAGAGGTCGGGTTGTGTAATCACTGCTAATGGTCCGTTCTTCTCAGTCCATTTGCTTCCCACTTGAAGTTGATGGAAGATGCTGCTGGCAGGTTGTTGGAGGGTGCTTCAGAACCCTGAGCTTCCAGACGCCTTTGGTCATTTCCAACGAACTAATGCGAGATAACACGGCATCCGTGAAATGCAAAACCATCAAGAAGAGAATAAAGGACCTGATGGAAGACAAAATTTGCATCCTGACTTTTCCGGTCTCTGCTCTTGGGAGTGTGTCTGTATTGACGGTTCTAGTAAAGCTCTTTAATAAGTAAGAGGGTAAGCAGGTCACAAACACAGTGCTGGGAAAGTCACTGAATGAGCGGAACGAATCTTTTTTTTATATGATAATGCAGAAAGTATGAAGAAAAGTAGGCAAAGATTATTTGAGATGATCCTCTATATGAAAATATCAAAGGAACATCAGAGATGCCCATGAAGACACACCATTATCTGTTTAAGAAAGTGACTTTTATTGCCCCCTTCTACTCACTATACTCACACTTGGATACCTGGTGGTGATACAAATCAGTCCAAATCTGACCTTGGTCAGAGGGTATGGCAAAACCCAGGAAAAAAACAGCATTCATATCCTGTCCTTACTCCAGAGCTGTTCTTCTTGCAGAGTACTAAAAGAGAGATCTGCAAACTTTTCCTCATCAGCCGTAACAGTGGCTGCCAATGGCAGTGCCAGATCTCACTTCATTTTGCATTTCTGTACCACAAATGTATGTCCTACAGTATGAGAATTTTCACACTACACTTGCAAAACACGGGCTGAAAAAATCAATTTCCCCATCCCACTCCATAATAGTTAGAAAAATCTGCTGTTTAACCAGAGAAAAATTTCCACTGCTGATTGATTCCTAGGTCTGTTTAGCTGATTATAATTCCCCAACCTACCCTTATGTGATTCACACCCATACATCTGCTCTAGCTTCAGCATATAATTGTTATTCCATACAGACAGCCCAGTATTTATTCAAACAAGGGTGCTCTTGTGCATTTCTCCTTTTTTAGCTCCTCTAAAAAGAGTAAATCGGTCATGATACATTACATTGTATGTGTGTGTTTGTGCATGGGAATAAAAACTAATTTTACCATCCTCTCAAAGGCAGCACTTGATTACCAAGACAGAATAAATAAAAGAGTATGTTAAATGGAGTACTGTATACTTACATGAGAGACAGGGCATTCCAGCCTTCTCTAAAATACCGTGGCTAGTTAAAAAAGATGAGAGTTTCTGTTATTTTTCCAATATTGTTTTCTATATTATAAAACAATTATCTGCTCTTTTGCAGATCTGTTGCTCCAGTACAAAATTCTAGGCCATGGCTCTGTGACACTGCAAGTCTTTGACTCCAATGTTATCATTTTGTCCTGGGAGAAGCAAAGAAGATGCTGGTGGAAAAAGCAAGTTGGTACTGCTTGGATTATCTTCATAAAAGAAGCTGAAATGAATTTAAAAACATTTGTGCTCTGCCAGAGTCAGCTGATTTGGCTCTCAGGCGTTTATATGAACTGTTGGTTCATGGGTTTTTTGGCTTGTGCCTGTGTTAGGACTTGGGAGAGTTCAATGAACCCAGATCTCAAAGCAAAAATATTTAACCTTAATTTTCCAGTGGAAATGGGGTTTTAAAGCTAACTTTAGATTTCTGGAAAACATTTTAGAAATAATCTTAGACTCATTTAACTTGTTTTGTAAAAACAATCCAAATATAGACTTGGAGAGTTGGGAGTTTGGCTTTTGGTTTAATGCATTACACAAGTAGGGATCGACTTGTAAAACATTTTGCAACTACAAGCTTAATGCCAATCATGCGGTATCTGGACGTGGAATCTGAGCTGCTTTCAGTAACATCCTTTAAGATAAAAGCACAGCGCTGGGGTTTTTTTCTGGTAGAAGTATGAAGATTCTCAGCAAAGGAATTAATAGAGGTTTCATCTTGAAACCTTTGTTCTTCCTAATACTGTTTTCCACGGCACTTGCAGTCAGATCAAGAGCCTATGAAAGCATTAAGTTTGTTTTTATCTACTCAATCTCATTATAGCTCTGAACAAACATCCAGTAACTGTGTTTCGCTTCAGACTCCCTTCCCTTTGAGTACTCCGCGTTTCACGAATGGAATCAAACCAGCAGCTGCCACTCCTGAGACCAAGAGACTCGTAGGCAATGAACTGAAAGCTTGCACATAAAGCCAAAACACAGCTTTCATCTGACTCTTCTGCATTGTCATCAGCTTCTGTGGGGGGGTTGGGGGGAACGGGCGAAGAGAACACATGAATTTAGTTAGCAAAGCATTTGCAAAGCAATAAGGATAATGTCCAGCAAACCAGCTGTGGCTGTCACGGAGGAGACGATAAGAGACAGGAAACACAGGTAACAGAAAAAGCCAAGAGAGGTATCAAAGCCCGGTTAGAAGCCCCAGGGCAAAAGCCTGAAGGCCTTCTGGAAGGTGGGGTTATTGCAGTTACTACAGTGACCAAAATATTTCACTTCCAGCCATCCACTCCCACTCAGTTGCAGTAAGCAGTGCTGCAAGTGCTGGTGATCTGACAGATAAGATGGTGATCTGACAGCTGTTTCATGGAATTTGCAGAACAAATCTATTTTTTTTCCAGGAGAATGAAATAAATGTACTAATTTATGTACTAATAAATGTACTCACTTCAAAACTTTCTGCCAATGTATTTTAACTCTCATAAGAAGAAGGAAGGTTGTTCCGAGGATGGAATTCAACCGCATTTGGCCTCTCCTGTGATGCTGTCAGTAGGAGAGCTTTGACAAAATAACTCATAGCAGGTTTTGGTCTTTCAAGCTGGCACATATTTGACCAGTGACCTACAGATGAAAATATTTGTAGCTCTTGCCAGCTGGAGTAATAGCCCATTCCCAGGTGCTAGGCAGATTTTTAATGGATATTTTCTTTTTTTTTTGACTCTTGCGCTACAATGTAAATGCAGTTAAATTATTCATATCGTTTTGGTAGGTTACCAGTTTCCAAACTCTGCTCCCATTTCCCACTTCACATATGATTGTTTGTTCAGTGCCTCGAGTAAGTGAGATACTAGAAGCATATTTTTGATTATAGTGCTTTATTCACATTAATTATTCTTAGGCATATTATTTATATAAAAATGCCAGTTGAAAATCCCAGATATGCTACTGAGCTTTGCTTGTAACCTGTCAACTCTTAAGTGGTCAAAATGTTTTGCAAGAGCTGTAGAGTGTTAGTGGCTCTGTAAAGTGACTTTTTCTTTGCCAGAAAAATTCCTCCCCAAAAGCCTGCCCTTGATAAAATTCCCACACAGGTCCTCTTTACTTCAGTACATCAAGAGTGCCCCAACTATCTCAGGGAATGTCTCTGCACTGCTTCCTTTGGCTATACTGTTCCCACAAAGATGTAAATCACGAGGAGAAAAATGGAGGTAAAGGATTAGCTATAAAACCAGGGTGGGGGAGATGGGGGGAGAAGGATGACGAGATGACAAACAGACTAGAGAATGTTATCGCGGCTGACACAGAACTGGATATCTCTGCTCCAATACTCTCACAATGAATTCCTAGGATATGCTCCAGTGTTCGGAGCCAAGTACTCAGTTTCCATAGAAATGAAGTACTTTGAGATAAGGCCCAAGATTAACTGCTTAATGACTTTTCCTTACGTGGCCCAATACTTATACCCTTAGAGTCAGGCTTTGTTGTTAAACTTCAAAGGCTCTTGATGGGTGTGAAGCTGTCTTGGGAACTTGTTGATTGCTCCCTGCTTCATGCTCAGCCAGCCGATGAACCTCTAACTATAGGCAAAGATGGTATTTTCACCTGCAATCAAGCAGTAGGAGTGTCCACAGATTATTTCGTCCTCTATTTTTACTCAGTCTGAGAGCCAGACACTTCTAGCCCAAACCTAAACTGCTCTGTCATATGAAGCTATTTATATATCTATATTAAATGCTATACAAAACCTGGGTGACACCGACATTCACACGCAAATACGATTCCTGTTTTTAGCATCTGAAATGGCAGGTGACCCGTTACTAGTACAGACTGGATTGGACGTGGCTGTGAGATGAACTAAAGCCTCCTTCCACCTTGTCAAGCTGTTCCTGTGTCATCATCAAGAAACAAAAGGAAAGAAACGTGAAATGCGCTTTAGGGAATATAAGTCTGTATTTTACATATCATAGCGATATGGATGTGCAGCATCTAATGGGAAAGTTTCACAGAAACCCAACTGGAAAATAACTTCATTTCACTAATGAATTTTCCAAACATTTGTATAAGAATTGTGAGTAAAGTTCTATTCAAGAGTAATGAGGGTACACCCTATCCTTTTGACTCACTCCACCATTAAATATTTTCGGTTCCTTGCTTATATAATTGTTATGCATCTTGGGACAATAATGTTTGTTCCCCAAAATCTCAGTTACAATTAAAGAAAAACCCTTTGCAAATCTTTGTCTTGTCTCCTACATATAAAACCACGGCCATCATCTTCTACCATCAGTGCTATTACTTTCTCCCAAAGTTTGATCATGGCAAAAGACCAAAACCCCACAACTGTAGTTACTCCAAGCAAAATACCATGAGCCAAATTAATCCATGATCTAATAGTGATGACATTGGTGGATTCAGTCCAGAGACAAATGTAGCTTAAAGCTATTTTGAAATGGAACATATTCTCAAATCTCAGAAGAGCAACGATATTTCTTTAAAAGTTGAGATTTTTATGGCCAGAAGATTGAGAGAATAGTATGAATTGCTGTTCATACAAAGAAATTTTACAGATTTCTTTTTAGTATTTTTTCTAAATGACAAAAATATATGCCACATACGAGTAGTCTTTCTTATCTTTTTCTTGCTATCCTCTATTTTCAAGTTCACCTAATTTCTGTTGTGCCCTAAAAGGAACACATAGTCTAATACATAGCAATTTTCATAATGAAAAAAAAATTCTATTTTTTCAAAACTAAATTATTGTGCAAGTAGTAGCAGAACAACATTATTGTGTTCCTGTTGTCTGCCGTGCCAGACTTGCTCTCATAAACCAGAAAATATCATGTTGCCTGGTGAAGAGAGGCTCACAGTCAAGTTACAAACTAAGTCTTATTTATTAGAAATTTGAGTATTTTACACCACTAATATTACTGGTACAAAAACCACACTTGCAAGTGACTGCTAAATAGCAGAATCTGAAGAGAATCTGCAGGATTGTTCAAAAAGTGATTAGAAAAGGCTTATCAATAAGCCTGACTGATGTAACCTGGGTTAGTTTCTGTCTTTTCAGCAAAGGTTTTATCCCTGAAAACAAGAAAAAAACCCTAATGTCCTTTCTATGTCAGATCAGTTCAAGTGTTCCTAGGATAGTGGGACTGTCTGCTATGGCTGATTTTCAGAGGCTGATGTTTGAATTAATATTTTAGAACAGCGAGTATAAACATCCTGCATTGTGAAAAATATCTTCCAAGTGAAAACATCAAAGCAGCCTTCAATTATGAACCAGTTCAGCTAAAGCTCATTCCTGGAAATTTGTCTTGCTGTTTCTTACAGTACAGTAAGCTCACAGAGAGGTATTACAGTTGTGATGATCCTTAGAGAATTAAGAATTTTGCTAAGCTGTTTCCTGGAAAGCAAGTAAACTGACAGGGAATTTTAATTCTTCTTTAGCAGAGCTTTACAATTGAATTTGGTTTTATTATGAACTGAAATTCTTTTTGCAGAGGTGAATGTTTATTTAGCTAGCCTGAGATATCAAGTGGATCCAATACGAGGCTTGAAAAGAAGCAGCAAAATAATATTACATTTATTTTTACTTTACATTCCTTTATTTCCTGAGGGCTACCTTTAGCAACACTAAAGACATTTGGACAGAAAGAGGGGAATAATTTCCTTTTCATCTCTCCTCTCTATCTGGCCAAAACTACCAACTGTTATCTCTCCAAAGACAGAAAGGGACCTGAAGACTGAGGAACAGAGAAGCTATTATGGCAGAGATAAAACAATTTTAAATATCTCTTGTTGGTTTTATCATTCTATGGTTGGTGCATGCTCTGAATGTGCTGGATCCCTGCCCTCCAGACAGATGGAAAGGCTCCTGACAATGTTAGGAACACTCTTCTTCTCCTGCAAGCAAATAGTTTTGAGATCCTGGCACTAACATGGTGGTTAAAGAAGTGTTCTTATATGTGACCTCACCAGAAGAGACAGGAAAATAGGTACAAATGCAACTGTGAGGTACCCAATTGATAAATCTCCCATTTCCCATCCTATCCAGCTTCCATTTATCCTGCTAAACCACCTCTCCTCCTTGCAGCTGGCTCGAACTCCTCTACACACTCTTCCCTATTCCTCTACATCCCATTTCCCTGTCTAATCTGCTTGGCCTCTATCACATACATAAACCTTACTACCAAACTTGGATCCATCCAAGCAAAGGACATGGATTCCCAGTTTCTACCCAAGTGTTCTCAGGATACACTGGAGTAGACTGTCCAGCCATGGACACCCAGCAGAAGAGTGTCTCTGGTCCAACACTCACATTCCCTGGATGAATGTTGAAAGAGGCTGCAGGAAACTAGAAAAAATATGGCCACTAGCTGTGAAAAAAGCTGATGTAGAAAGGACTCCTTGACTAGAGGCACACTGATGTATTATTTGTGAAATATGATTACATCTCCCTTTTATCTTTCATCTTGTTACTCAGTGATAATTGACTGCTCAAGGCTGGCACTCATTTTTAATTATCCCCC
>VZSR01001863.1:3015884-3059009 GCA_013398615.1 Brachypodius melanocephalos
GGGTGGTGACACCGCCTCGGTGTGCTCTGGAATGACGAAGGGAGCGGACAGCCGGTTTTCTTCCCTGGTGCTTCATTGCCGGGTTGACCGGGGGTTATCGGAGCCCGCATGCGCCCGGTTGGGATCCCGGCTGTTGAAGGGGTGGGAGGGCTCCAGAATGGTTTGTTTGTAAAACTTCCCATTTCCATTGCCTGTGCACGTGGGCTGGAGATTTAAAGTGGGCTCCGGTTTGACCAGGGCAGCTGCCTTGCTGGACACGACATGATGAGAACTCTTTGGTCACTGTGGGAATAGCATTTTATCTTCGTACATGTATATTTTGATCTTTTGCATGCATAAGTTTTAAAGGACATTTCTTTCTGCCTTGAAGTGCTTCCAGTTCAGCTCTATATCTTGTGTGAGCAACTCTTTGATAGCTTTACAGAAAAAAACTGATGGTAGGAAAGGCTTTCTATTACTGCTTCATTTTTGTGTCGCTGTATGTTTTAATCGTATCTCACTGCAACCATGAGACTTGTTTCTACATACTGATGACCTCGTAATATTGTTCCAAAATAAAAAAAGGGCAAGCTAAATCTGTTCTGCCTGAGGAAAACTTTAGTAAACACATAAAAACAAAATTTAAATGAAATGTTCCTTTCTGCCTTCTTTCTGTCTTAAAACGAAATTACGGACTTTTACCAGGAAACTTTTATCTCATTTGCAGTAGCATTTGAATATCAGTACAGTTTAGATGCATGCAGCAAGTACAGCTGCACGTCTAAACTGTACAGCTAAACCTTTTTGCAGGGAGTGGCTTTATTAAATATGGGGTATTTCCACATGCTGGTGCAAGGGAATATTTTTTGTTTTACCGCGTTACCTGAGTATTGGTTTTATTTCTGTCAAGATGGCAAGCCTATGCTGCGCCAGGGAGACACGGGAGACTGGATTGGCACGTTTCTGGGTCACAAAGGTGCTGTTTGGGGTGCCACCCTGAACACAGATGCCACTAAAGCAGCTACAGCAGCAGCAGATTTCACAGCGTAAGTGATGAACTGTTTTTGTGGTCTGTATTTTGATTTTATTCTGTAGCTCTTTGGTGACAACGTAGCTGTACTAAATTACTGATTTGTTTCTCTTTAGTAACTGTTAGCTTATTTTTGTCTGGCCAAATGAAAACCTAGACTTTTACCTTCTTGGAAGCAGCTACAGTTAATTCTGTCATGGTGAACAACTATGATTGCTGCTTGATGTGCTTAGTTATCATACTGGTTTACTTAACTTTTCTGTGCGGCTCTAATCTCTGGCACTGTAGTTATAGCAGAGTCGAGAGGGGGATTTTTATTTTTCGTCTACTAGTTAGCCTCTTTTTATTACAGTAAACTTCTAGTGAATTTGTTCTTTGATGGTTTTTGTTGTTTGTTTGTGCTGTTTGCAGTATTAATGAATATTTTGCAAGTTAAATCTTGTTAGTAGAGGGCAAATTAATGAAGTTGCAGAGAAGAGCTGCCTTTGTCTTCAAACTAAAATGTTAATTAGTTTTCATGGTCCTGAAGAAGAGCATAAAGGAAAGTGGTGGGACAGTCCCAAAAAAACTAGTAAAAATATATAAAATATTCTTATTGACTAACTGGGTTACAACTTATAAGAATGTAGCACTTAGGATAAAATGTTGTGATGGCATCAGGAAAGATTGCTCACAAATTCATCTGACTGTCCAGGTTGATTTGTCCCAGTGCTTCTAAAACATGAATATTTCTTCTTGCTGTTTAGCAAAGTGTGGGATGCTGTGTCAGGCGATGAACTAATCACACTGGCTCACAAACATATTGTCAAAAGTGTGGATTTTACACAGGTATGAGAAACCTTTATACCTTATTCACCAGGGAAACAAGCTCTTGAGTATATTTTGCTATTAGTTACTTTTTTCTTTTTTATTGTATATCTTAACAGGTAAATAATCTAAAATACTGCTGCTCGTTTTTAAGATTGTAGGATTATTGTAACAAGTGTGTTAGAGGCTGTCTGAGAGAAAAAGCTGTGATTTTAACTCACAGACAAAGGCTGTATTTTGATTCAAAGTAGAGTTGACTCTCTGTAACTTCTGTTTCAGGATAGCAATTATCTGTTAACAGGTGGACAAGATAAGCTCTTGCGTATCTATGACTTGAGCAAGCCAGAAGCAGGTGAGTCTGCTTTTAAAACTGATTCTTGGGGGCTTTTTTGAGTTAAATAAAAGTTCTGAAATTACGGGGGTGCTTTCTGTTATGAATCATAAGGAACAATGTTGGGGATTGTTTTACAAATGTAATGTCTATAACCTTTTGGTTTTATAAGGGTCCCAGAATTGCTTGAGTTGGAGAGGCCCTTAAAGATCACCTGGTTCCAAACCCTCTTCTGTGGGCTGCTGGACCAGGTTGATTAAAGCCCCATCCAACCTGGTCTTGAACACTTCAGGAGTGAGACATCATGCAGAGCATCTTTCAGTTCAGTGCAGACACACTAGAAATTGTTCTAATTAATTAAAATGTAGTCATCTGAAAGACAAAAAGACTCCACATATGTAAGCATGTTTAAATTCATGTTGGTACTGAACTATTGATGGTTGATAGGAAGCTAGAGAACCTTGATGTTCACCTGGTGAAGTTTTTGAAAGCTAGACAATCAGATACCCAGTTTGCATTTATCCTGTTCCTGGAATAAGATCTACAAATAAAGTCCTAAGTGCTTGAAGTAATTCTACAGTCTCTAGTAGATGGAAATCTGTGTAGCTTAAGGAAGCCCCCAAACTGCTGCCTGCCATTGTTTCATTTTATCGCATGTGTTAAAATATTTGGCTTTATTTTAAGAACCGGACATTGTCAGTGGACATACTTCTGGCATTAAGAAAGCCTTGTGGAGCAGTGATGACAAACAGATTCTTTCAGCTGATGATAAAACTGTCCGGTAAGAAAAAGTAACTTTTAGTTTTCTTTATTTGTCATGCTCTGTGTGAGGATATAGTTATGTTATTTTGGTAAAGGATATGAGTAACACAAGTTACCTGATCCTAGATTATTGTAGCTGCATGCCTGATACAGCTCTGTTCTGCTGTCAGAGATAATTTTGTTAATAGTTCTAATTTGCCCCATAAATGTGTGCTCCTCATAGATGTGTTCTCCCTGATGAGGTGATCTTTGAGAACTGCACAGAATAATTTTATGCCTTTTGTAATCCTAAAGAAGATTAATTTATAGATGAGGTCTCTAGAGTACTGTCTTGAGCTATTGCTGCTATGTCTTCTTCAGTTTCCTTGTGTTCAAGATAGGCAAGAGCCTGGTCCTGTTTGTTTTTCTCCAAATTGTAGGAATAGAAATGCAGAGGTCAGCTAGTGACTAAAGATTTTTATTTGTTACAGCAGCACAATTTAATTTCTGTTTAGATACCTCTTGCGCTGCTAGATAGAAAAATATATTATATTTAATGAACTTCTGTAAATTGGGATTAGTATCTCATTGTCTTTGGAAGTAAAAAGACAGAATAGAATTTCCAAGCCTTGCTTCAATATTGCTTAGGAGACATAAACCGAGATTTTTATCTCCAAGAGAAACACTGAGTAGTTAAATGGTGTGTATATACCAATTAATGTTGTGGCATTAAGCTGCAAAGGTAAAAGTATTTTTTAAAAAGAATGTATCTTAAGCTTGGCCTGGGTGAAAATTCAGATAAAGCCACTGAAGATCTGAGTTACCTCTGGAATCAAACCATGTTGCTTGATGGGTGCCTTTTTTTAACCAGGTCTTGCCATGGATGTGAGGTGAAAATTGTTTGATTTGCAGAAGTCTGAGAGTCTTTTTTTCCCCCTTTTTGTTTCCTTTTAAGCCTCTGGGACCGGAGTACCATGACTGAGGTTAAGTCACTAAATGTGGCAATGTCAGTGAGCAGCATGGAGTATGTTCCAGAAGGACAGATACTGGTCATAACCTATGGGAAGACTATTGCTTTTCATAGTGCAGAAACGTGAGTCCACAACTCGTTTTCACAGGTGGAGTAATGGGCTTCTTGTGGGTAAAAACTGGCTGTACAAGGCCAGAATCACCAAGTTGTCAAAACTGGCATCTCTGTGATGTTTCAAGAAAGGAAGTTACATGCTTAAACACATAAAGTAATTCTGTATGCGTGAGCTTCTGTTTTGCTTATTCTAAACTCATTTCTAACTTGACAAGCATGATTTGCAAGTATCAAAACTTGTTTCAGAAACTCTGTGAGATTGTATTTTATTTCTGGTAAAAGCAGTTGAGATTAGTAGAATCACAGTGTCTTTGCTCTCAGGATTTTTTTTTTAATATGAACTTTGTTAACAAACTTTTCTCTTTCAGTCTAGAGCAGATTAAATCATTTGAAGCACCTGCTACAATCAATTCTGCATCACTTCACCCTGCAAAAGAATGTTTGGTTGCAGGTGGTGAAGATTTTAAACTCTATAAATATGACTATAATACAGGAGAAGAATTAGGTATGTTTGTCTCCTATAATTATAAAGGAGTTCTCAAATAGCTATTAATAAAATAATGACCAGTAATAGCAACTGTTGTACTCAGATGAGGTCTTAGCATAGCATGCTGTGCAAGAGGATGATGAAAAGGTATATAATCAGTTAAACGTTTTTTTTGCTATCTCAGTATACCTGATATTATTCCAGAACTAATTAAAACATCCATTCAACAATTCTGCACCTATTAAAAAAAATTTCTCATTTTGTATCGCTATAATGGCTGTATGTTAAATTGTCATACTATTCATTAGGTACGTCAGTTACAACATTTTATGAAAAATATGATGTGTTGGCCAGATGTGTTGCAAAAAAAGCATATTTTCTTACTGATGCAGTCCTCATTTAAAATTGTTTGTTTGTGGAAGGAGTGGTTGAAGGAACAGAGCGTGTGAACTCCATGCTGCTGGCTTGCTTTGTAGTTTTGTCTAGAAAAACTAAGCACCTCTTTCCTTGGAGCTAATGAAACGTTATTATCATGCCTAAAGTAGCCATTGCTGACACACCCATTCATGGAAACTCTGTTTTGTATCAGAAACTGATCGGTTTGTACTTAAATTTCAGTTGTTGGCTGAAATTTGAAATTGACGGTCTTGCCATATTCCCTTCAGAATCTTACAAAGGGCACTTTGGTCCCATTCACTGCGTGAGATTTAGCCCTGATGGAGAGTTATATGCAAGTGGCTCTGAGGATGGTACACTAAGGCTGTGGCAGACAACAGTAGGGAAAACCTATGGCCTTTGGAAGTGTGTAGTTCCTGGTAAGTGTGTGCTTGGTCCTGCTGAAACTTGGCAACTCTGTGTGCACTTTTGCAGTAATATCTATCTTTAGTGGTGAACACCGAGTTTCATGCAGTAGCTCCTGTCTTCTGAGGGTTTCTGATCTACTCAAATCTGTTAGATTGAAGGATGTACTTTTGTAGCTGTCATGTAAGCAATTAACATCACACCCCTAAGCTTTTTTAAATATAGACACTTTTTGGATATTTAAGCCAAGAGCCTGATGTATTTTTATGTTAAAGGGTGAGAAATATGTGATACCACTTTTATAATTTTGAAAGGGAGGCTCCCTAGAAAGAAGTGTGGATGATGGTTTTATTTTATATTGTACTCTGGTTCTTTCAGCTTGGGGAGAGGAAAGCAATAACTACATGTGGATATTCATTAATAGAATTGCTTGCTCAGGTGTTTCTCCTCAACACTGAATTACATGGAAATGACTTTTACTGTTTTTTTTTAATTGAGGTGGGTGGGTGAAACTGAAGATGTTGACTGTTTATTTTTCTACTCTTTCTCTCTAGAAGAGGAGAATGCAGAAGCAGCAAAAGCAAGGACTACCCTTCCAGGAACTGCAGAAGAGGAAATAGGTAATGAACTGAACTGTCAGCTTCAACTGCTTCAGTATTAAAAGATAGCCAAAATGATAGCATTCCTTAGTCTAGAAGAAGTACTTTCCCTCAAGTGCTTTCTGGTATTTTTCAGTCTTTTCAAAAGATCTTTGAATGCATTTGCCTGACATTCATTATGTAGTGTCAGACTGGTGATTTGAGCTGTGCAGGCAGAACAGATGGGCTAGAACAGCTGGATCAGGTTGAATGGGAAAACAAACTAAACTGGTCTCTTTAGGCAATCCCTGCAACATTTCTTTGGTTTATAGATTTAGAGTGATGTTAAATAACACCCTTTTTATTCAGTTGCAGAAGAGATTGCCTCTGAAAACTCAGATACAGTGTACAGCTCAACTCCTGAAGTGAAAGCCTGATTACTGCAGCTGTTATGTGACACATGGACATGCGAGACTAAATCAAGTGAGCAGTGACAGACAGCAGCCTTCCAGAGTGCGCTCCCTCCGAGGGGCAAAGATGGGCAGTAATTGATGAGAATGCGGTGGAACTGGCTAGGTGTTGTCTGTAAGAGAACTGAGCATCCAAATAAAAACCCAAAAGACAAGTAGTAGAGTTCTGCTGGCTTTTTGGCATAACTGCCTACTGTCTTTTCAAAGAAGTGTGCAAGCCAAGATCCAGTCTCTCCAATCTCAATTAGACTCATTGTAGTGTGTTTTCATTATTATGAAGAAGAGATACAATGGCTTTTACCTTTTTTTTTTCCTTGAAAGTTGGAAAAATTGGCTCTAGTTGAAAAGAAGGGATTATGTACTTAAAAGTATTTGGTTCGGGTTTTGTTTCATTGTATGCTGCTTCTGAATGTTTAACTGTTTTCAGTTGTCTAAATAAAATGCCTCTCCAAACTCATACATTATTTTTGAGCGTTGGGTTCATGAAATGGAAAAGCCAACCATGTTAATCACGTAATCCTTGGCATCTTGGGTTTGTACTGTACAGAGAGAAAGCAAAAGAATGTTTTAGTGGTGGTACAGAGGGTGGAAAGTTCTTTGATCTGTAAGCTTTGTATCTTTTTTGTTCTTTAAAGTTTGAATGTAAACATGAGTCTCTAAAAAGAAAAACAGTGAAAATTCCTAAATTAAATGTGCTGCCTGAAGTATTTGGTTGTACATGAAAATATCAGAGGCTGGCTGCAAATCTGTGTAAAGCTTGGGTTTAGTCCTCCAGACTGGATAAAAAAGTTACTCTTTCAAGGTTACAAATCATATTTTCTTCATTAAAGAAAATGATTGCCATTCTTCCACTTGTCACTTCCTTTAATGTTATCCTGAAAGCTTTACATAATGCATGCTGTGTGGTAAGAAGTTAGAAGTATATTTATTCACACATTTTTTTTTATATTCATACTTTTCCTTACTGTCCTGTTTTTGCAGACTATACCTATTTGCAATTACCTATTTGAATTTTATTCTAAAAAAAAAGCAACTGATTTACAGCTAAATGGTTCAGTCTGCCTAATTCCACTAAGGCTTATGAGGGCTCTGTATCTAGTAGTTGGGCATAAAAAAATTATTTTACAAATTGCATGTGTTTAAAATGAGGAACTTGGAACACATTGCCCCATGGTGAAACTTCTTGCATGCTGTGGGTTTTGTTCTATGTTTGCAGTAGGCTCTACAGCATTTCATAAGAGAGGTCTGGAATAGAATCTCAATATTGTTTAGCTGGGGAAAGAAACATTTACCAGCAAGTTCAGCTGTTAACCTAGTTGTTCCCAAGTTCAGTAGAAAACCGTGTCCCTCGTTCTGCATTTACAGCTTGCTCTGGGATGCATAAAAATGAAACAGCTAATAGTTATAAAAGCCTAATACTTAGTAATGGCTACTGAAATACTGGAAGAAATGAAAAAAAAACAAAACAAAACAAAAAAACCCCACCAAACTTGACAAAACTAAAGTACTGTTATGAACAAGTGTTTGAAACGTCCCCAGTAAGGATATCAGCAAAACCCAGATTTAATATTAAGCGACAGGACCACAAAGTTCGTTGGCAAGATTCACTCTACTACTTACAGGACAGTTAAGGCATGCCAAGGAAAAACAACAAAACCCAACAACATATAGGCACTCAAAACAGAAATTAACCGAGTATTGGCTAAAGGGATGTGTGGGTATAGTGAGGACAAGGATAAAAAGAATAAGGTCTAAAAGCTTAACAGCACTCAACAGTAATGTTAACTTCTACCTTAAACCTAACAATTTTACAGAGGAATGACAATTTACACCTAACTTAACACAGAACTTTACCCAAACAATTTAACAAAGGAATAACACTTAACAGCATTTACCCTAATTTAGGACTTAACCCTACTTACAAGCCTTAGACATCTAGGGTAACGGTTTAATCCCAAAGACAGATAGGGTCGGCACTTTGAAAGTGTGATAACAGGGCTATTATGCCATTTGGGCAAGAAAAATAATTTCCAAAGCTGTTCATAAAGAAGACAGCAGCAGTTCTTGGAAGCAGACAGGGTTTCTGATGAGCTCAAGAGGAGCTGAGCCCCAGTGCTGTTTGTCAAGGCTTAGGCATCACAAGCATTTCTTAGATGACCCTGTGGCCTGGAAAAGGGGGAGGAGGAGGAGGATTCATCACCACAAATACTTGAAAGCTTGTAATTTTTGGACTGCTTTCATGGGTCCTAAAGTACACAGTGCAAACGGAATATACTTCTAGAGTGACTGCTGTCTTTCAAACCATTGCTTCTCAAAGCACACATGGGAAAAGCAAAAAAACTGTCCTCAGGTTTCAGAGCTGTGGCCCTTTCCTGCTTTTCCTGATGCCCTTTTGAATTTGGAGTTTCTTTAAGCTGGAAACTGTTTCATCTAAACGCCAGTATTAACAATGTACAACATTTGTGGCATTTTCCCAGATCTGGAAAAAAGGCCATGAAGTTTTCAGTGGCTTGGTTACCAGAATTTCATTCTGCAGGTACCACTAGAACCTTTACAGGTTGGTAGCTTTATTGACCCTGTGTGTACGTGTGGCACTAGTTCCTCCTTGAGGAGCCAACATGAAGACACCGGACAGTGCCTTGACTCAATCATCACGGCGGGGTCAGTGCTATGCATCGCCAAAGGCACAGAATATCCATGTACCTCCAAAGGAACGGGACATCCATGTATCTCCAGAGGAATGGAATATCAGTGTACCTCCAAAAGAATGGGATATCCGTGTACCTCCAGAGGAACAGAGTATCTATGTAGCTCCAGAGGAACGGAACATCCCCGCAGCTCCCGCCGCAGCAGGGCTGAGGGCTGTGTCCGTCTTGCCCTGCTCGGTCCCCACGTGGCGCGGAGCTCCGTGCCCGGGGCGGCTCCGCCGCTTCCTGCCCGTGCGGGGCGGGCCTGGCGGGGCCGAAGTCTGCCCGCCCCGGCCGGGCTGCGGGGGCGGAGACCGCGGACCATGGCGGGGCGGAACCCGGGCACGCAGCTGGGTAAGCGGCGGCCGGCGGGGCCGGGGCCCGGCCGGGCATCCCCGGTGGGCGCTGCGGGTCCTCGGTGCGGGTGGGGCGGTGCCGCGGGGCCGGAGCGGGGCGGCGCTGGCCCCCGGCTCCCCGCGCCCGGCCGAGCCTCCTGCCGGCGGCTGCGGAACCGTGTTCCTCTGAAAAGCCGAAACAGGAACAGCCCTTCGGTTCCTGTGGGTGTTCTGACGCACCCCGGGAGGAGCGTTTGGGTTAAATACGAGTCCCCGTGTCATACACGGCTTTGGCTTGAGGGGTTCCGGGCAGGGTCAGCGGTTGTAGGGCAGATCCGCAGCCCTGGTCCTGTCATGAAGCTGGACCTGGTTCTCTCTTGCTCACCGTTCTGGTTCTCACGGGATAATCCTTCCTCCCTTCTTTCTCACTTAGAGATTAAATCGCTTAATTTGGGCTCTGATTTGCAGACTCGAGACTCCACCTCTTCTGGTCGTTCCTGTTGCTTGCTCTTTTAGGGGTGGTAGAGATTTTCCAGGTGTTGGCAGGTGATCTCCGGGTCCGAAAGGTGGCTGTGCCTCAGGTAAGGCAGAGAGCAGCCAAGAAAGACTTTCTCTGCCTTTTCCTGGAGCTCTCTTTCTCCTCATTGCTGCGGAGGGGGAAAATGCTACAGCTTCCTCAGCAAAACCCAGCTGCAGCAGTGGGATGAGTTAAAAGTGGTGACACTTCCTATAGTGTGCCTCTAAGGTGTGATAATCTGATCATTATGAGTAGGTGGATAATGAAGTGGAGGAGACACAGGGGTGGCCTCATGGAAGAGGGGGAGCAAAGACCAGCTGGTGTGGGACAGGTGGGTCTCAAAGTTGGCATGAGCAGGGTTCAGGAGGTTGTGGTCATGAGAACCAGCACAGGCACTTTTTACAGAGCCAACATGCAGTTCAAATGATTAGCCTGTGGATGGACAAGTGAGAGCTGTGTTTCCATTCACTGAAATTGTGAAAATGTTGCAGCTTTCAAAAGAGAGCTGTCTAATTGCTCTCTGATATTCTTGTTCACGGGCTGCTTGTAGGGACAGGTGAGTTTCAACTGCAGCCGTCTGAAGAGCTGAAAAACCATTAATAATATGGTGACAAAACATCACTATGTCTTAGGAGAAACAGCTACCATGAAAGTCCACAAATGCACTCCAGTTACTTTAAACTAGGGGTGTGTCATGCCTTTTTGTAGTAAATTCAAGCTTAAAGTTAGTTGATGTGTGGGGAATCCAGAAGCATGAAGGTGAAGTCAGCTCAGCTCTGATACTTGCTGCCATCCCTTCCCAGTGATCTTTGTTTAAACCAGTGGTGGTTGAAATGAGCTGTGTTAGATGTTCAGGACAAGTGTAGGAAAGGGAATGGTGTGGCTGTGACCGTGTTCAAGTGGCAGCTTTTAGCATCTGCCTTATGCTGGCTGCTTTAAAGAGAGAACTGCACCTCCCTGCCATTTGCTCTCCCACTGCATACGTATCTGAAATACAGCAGCATACTTAATACAGCACTTAACATATCTTAGTGCTGTACCTTAGCTGGTAGCAGTACTCAGAAAGAACAGGGTAAACCCTTACCTTTATCTTTCATGGCTGCTAACAATACCCACTGCTTCTGTGACTTAGGCACTTCAGCTTTTGAAGGTTTTACAAGCCTGTGCCAGCAGCTTTAACACTAAATTCAGGTGATTTGCCCTGTTTGCCACACAGCTTTGTGTAGAATTATAGTTTTCTAACAGGGACATCTAGTGGTAAAATGTATTTTACTTAAAATATTTGTTGGGTCCTTTCCTTTGTCTGCTGTTTCTGTGCTTGCTACATAATATTATTGAAGTAGTAGGTCTCTAATGTTGTCATTAGAGAGGACCGGTTTGTTTATCACTGACAAGCCAAACTCTTCACAAATCATGTCATGTAGTGCTTTCTTGTGTGATATAAAAAAAAAAAAAATTGTAAAATTTCTTGATTCTTCCCTCCTTACCTCCTTCCCTCATACCCATCACTGCACCTTAGTAGAAGAAGGTGTTTCCTTGGAATAAAGACCAGATGCATGTTATGCAGATGAAAAGACCCTGATGTGCACAGTCAGAGGCTCACCAGCCTCATGCACTGATACATTTGCCATCTGAGACTCATGTAAATCAGCTGGACAAAGAGTTTTACAAGTTTTTCATTCCACAAGGACTGTTTGCAGAGCTTGTGTGCTCGGGTTCACCACGATGGCTGCAGGGAGGGAAATGAATCAGCCTCTCCTGCTTTGCTCTCCAGGTCCCTGGGTTATAATAGCCCAGATGTTTAGTTTTGACACGCTTCAGAAAAGTATCAGATGCAACTTTGAATGTCACTTCACAGTGAAATATTGGAACATATCAGTGAGTTTTGGAAGTGCAAACTAGCAGCACGCTGTTTTGGTTTAACTGTGGGGATGCAGACATGTGGGGACATGGGGACCATCCCCTCTGCCCAGCACTTGGAATGTACATGGGAGATTGGGTCCAGTTTCTCTTTCCAATAGGAAAGAGAGATTGATAAAACTATCACAGCTTCAGCAGAGGGACAGCACAATGGGGCTGGAGCACTTGCTCTGTGAGGAAAGGCTGAAAGAGTTGGGCTGGTTTAGCTCAGGGAAATTGGGTGTAGAAGTCCTGAGGCAGAGAAGTTCATACTCGATATGAGGGAAAACTTGGGGCAGAATGGTCAGGTACTGGGCTCAGAGAGGCTGCACAATCTCCATCCTTGGGGACTCTCAAAACCCACCTGAATAAAGCTCTCAGCAGCCTGGTCTGACCTCAGAGCTGATGCTGCATTGCACAGGAGGTTGGACAAATGATCTTCAGAGGTCTTCCAACCCAAATTATTCTATGATTATATGTTTTATTACCTCTATGCGTCTACATATTTTGGTATATATATATATAGATATGCACACATATATAATATGAATTCTGAGTAATGAGTATTAATTGCAGTTGTTTTGCCATGTTCTTGGATTTCAAAAGAACCCCATTATCTATCTGTGTGGCTCAGACCCTCTAGCTGAAGGGCCAAAAATACATTCATTATGTTTCAATTGATATTTTTAATTATAGTTGGTATTTCCAAGCCATCTACGTGTGAGAGCTAGCCTGTTGGTAAGTGGCATTTAGATAATGAAGTGTTACATCCCTTTTCAAGACAGCATAATTGTGTTCTAATATATTAATAACTGTTTCTAGCCTGTACTGTGGATCTGGTTCTTCACTTTTCTAACACCTTTTGAATCTGCTGGATAATTCTAATCAAATTTGAAGGACGAGTAGATGTCTTGGAAATAAGTCAGGCAGTGGAGTGACCAATCAGTTCTTTTGTTGAGGGAAAGGCAGGTAGAGATCAGCAATTATATGAATTTTCACTGCAACTCTTTTCTTTTGGCCTTTGTGCAAGTGACACAGTCCTGTTTTACTCATGGTTGTAAGGATCACATGAGGACAGCTGGGTTTTTGGGGTGAGGAGGTGTCTCAAGCCAGGGAAGAAGAGAGGGAACAACAGGGGACTTGGACCTGCAGGAAACCTGGTGCTGATGTTCTGCATCTCAGTTCCTGAGGGAAGGATTGTCAGTGTTTTCCAGAGTGCTTTGGAGGATGATACCATGATCCATTTAGTGTGATCCATGGACAGCACCGTGTGATTTCACTGATGGCACAGCAGAGCTGATTTCTAGCTCAGGGCTCATGCTTTGATGTCCTGCTTTGAGTACCTGGATGCTGATAACTTGGAGACTGAACTCCTGTTGTATGAAGGAAGACCCAGGTGAAATTAAGGATCTGTTGGTCCCTATCAGGTGTTGCTATGGAAAAATAACTACAGCTTCTGTCTTGACAAAGCTGAATAACCCCCAGATCTCTAAACAACTGTAACAAGACCTGACCCCAAAGCCTTTTCTGTCCCTTCAGTGGCTTTGCTCAGCTCTGTGTGGCCAGCTGGGGTCAGCCTGTGTCCAGCTGAACTCCTCATTTCTTCCTGGAAGGTTCAGGACTCAGTTCCAGTCTCTTCTCCCAAAATAACAGCTTTCATCACTTCCCTTCCCCGTTTCATCGTGTGCTCATGGTAAGAGCAGGAGCACACATGCTGTCTCTGGCACGCAAAATGAAATAACCAGTTGAGGGGGGCAGCTCCTTTTGGGAACAGTGCTGCCTTAAAATGCTTGTGAAACTACCGCCTCAGGCATTCTTGAGCTTTCTGTTTCACCATCTGAAGGGATGCCATCAACACATTTTTTTAAAAGCTTCTGCAAAGCTTAGTCTGCTCTATGAGGAATGTGTTAGGAGGCTTAGATATTTATGTAATTATCCTAATGAAGTGGTTTTATTTATTGTTTTCTGAGGAAATGCTCGGTATTTTTGGATTCGTGTTCTTCAAAGAGAGGAGATGAATTTCCTGTTAAGGAATTGAATATGATTTTTTCAAATGTCTTCAGAGAAAAAAGTAAACTAGAAGAGTGATTACAGAATATTGGCTAATTAGCTGCAGTGTAACTGCTTTAATTACTTTTATCCCTGAAGCCACATGACTGTGCAGATGACTAGCAGATGACTTATTTAAAAAAAAAAAAAAAAAAGACGTGTTCACACTGCAAGGTTAATGAGCCTAATTAAATATAGTTTTCCTTAGCCAGATACTAAATCATAAAGCTTGGGGGAGTGAGGGAGGGGGAGAATCCAAAGGCAGTCAGTTCTATTTCAAAAAATGGTTTTATTCTGATATTTAATGAAAAAAAGACAAAACCTGGAATTGTAAGTGATTTTTCTGAATAAAGGCACTTATATCTAAAGATTTGATGAGACCTCACATGGTAAACTTTGAAAGTCTATTTAGAGACAATTATGCTGAGACATATTTGTTTTCACTTACCCATTGCTTTAATTAATGTAGGAATGGGCTTGAGTAAAAGGTCTGTGTTATATGGAAGTCTCCATCTGCTGCTGCATATTACCAGAACCTTTTGTCCTTCCTTGCCGTGCCATTTTTATTGCACCATTTTATTTCCTCTAGTAAGCTGCATGATGTCTCATAGGAAGTTCTATGGAAAGGATGGAGTTTTGATTTTTTGTTAAATTATTCTTTTTTTTTAAAAAAAAAAATTTCCGTCTGCCTGCGCTGTCCACTGTGGTTGCAGTTCCCACACTCAAAAAACCAAAAAACCAAAAAAACAAACAAACAAAAAAAACCCCACAAAAAACAAACAAACCCTCCCCCCAAGTCAACAAAAAAAGCCTTGGGGATCCACATTCTGTGGTCTTTTAGGGACTCTTGCATCCCATGCACAAAATTTAGATAATAGACATTACTGAGTTGCCATGTGTCAGCTACCTTTGTGATTAGCCTTTGTGACTCACTGAAAGCAGAGAGTGAAATGTGTCAGAGGGTGAAATGTGTCAGACAGTGAAAAGGGCTTAGACCAATGGATTTTGTCATATTTGCAAAGAGCATGCAGCCAGCTATTGCTGATCAGCTGATATTTGGTGACTTTCACAGGTGACTTTGGGCACAGCAAAAATAGTGGCTTATTCCACTTCCACTCTCATTCCACACCTTTTCTCCCATTATGAATTGTCTTCTACCTAATTTTTTTTTTTCTTTTTTCTCCAAATGGCTTTATAGTTGATTATTTCCTTTAAGCTGATCTAGTGTGCAGGGTTCTACATCCTAAAAAGATTGCTTAGACCTGGTCAGGATGCTCCTGAGTCAGGTGGGGTAGATACAACAGCTGTATCAGACTGAATCCTCTACAAGCAATGACTAATGAAGAATTAACCTACTCGTGGGCAAAATTTGTGTCCTTTCATTTAAATTTTAATCTCAAACTTGAATTTTCCCTAAGAGACTGGGCACTATCGCCATATTCTCCTTAAAAATGTTTTTAAAAATCATTTACTATTTGGTTTTCTTGGTTGTCTTCAAAAATGTAGAAAGAAGAGGTTAAGAGTAGACCAGCTGAAAGGATCCTTGTTAGAGAGGGAAAAGCTGAGTTTCTCATCTAAACAGCTTCCTTTGGTTTTATCACATTTTCCAAAGGGGCTGAAAGGTCACTGTGCACCCAGGAAGGTTCAAAAGTTATTATAATAAATGGGATTATGATTAAATGATGCTACCCCAGCACTTGGCACGTAGCAGAAGAATCATAATACAGAGTTTGTGTGTCCCTCCTCTGTTTATTTGTTTATTTATGTGTGTTTTCCTCCCCCATGGACTTTGTCAAACATATCCTATGAGTCTACTGATAGGCAAAAAGGAGGAAAGCTGTAGCCATAGTTTTTGTAGCAATAGCTTTTCTCACCTGCCTTCTACAAGTCAGCTGAGCTGAGCTCCCTTCTTTGGGGGCAGAATGGATAAACCTGTGGCTTTGAAATTGGAAAAGAAGTGACAAGGGTTTGTTATTTGACTCGATTGCAACTTTCCAAGCCCTCTTCCTTGTCGCCATGCAGCGAGCCCAATGCTGAACTCTTAAAAAGATAACCATAAATTCCTTAGGATCCCTTTGAAATCCCTTCACTGATTTTTTTTTTTCTTGCTTTTAGCTAACACTTTGTGGGTACCACTCACTAACAACTTGTATGTGGTAATAGGACAGTGGTAGCACAGTAGGTTACTTATGCTCAGAATAAGATTTTGTTCAGCTGTTTCATGTTGTCCTGCATTTCCACTGAGTCATCTTTACCCTAAATTGGTTTTTGTAAATCTAAGCAAACAAGCTTTTATTTACACATACTTTGGCTAGTATATTAGTTTTCTACCTTTTTTTTTTTTGCTATTAAACCTATTCAGTAGGAAGAAAAAAATTAAGTGTAAGATTCCTGTACAAAATTAGTGATTTTGTCTGCCAGCTTTTTTTTTTTTTTTTTTTTTAAGTTTTAAACCTTTTTTTTAATCAATATGCTCAAGGGAAATGCAATTTAACACCGTAGTAAAGAAGATTCATAGAGTGACATGCTCTTAATAAATTCAGTCACCCAGAATTATTATCTCCTAGTATCTGTCTATGCCCATGTCCATATTCTGACCTTAACTGGTGATGATATTTGATGATTGATGGTGGTGATTTGCAGATGATTGGTGGTTAATGATTGTTGATGTTATTTTCAGAGTGTTTTCATGGAATGCTTATACGATCAGTATTTAGAAGAATTATTTATGTTTTGGGATGTGAGAGATTTTAAAGATATTCCAATTTCTTTTTCCTGTGTACTCTCACGAGCAGTCTGTGTTTGTTAATATTAAAAATTACACTCTGGATTTACCATATTAAGCAGATATTTAAAGATTCAAGAGCCTGAATCCTCAGTTCTCCTTTATCAGTAAGTTATCCTTTGTTAAGCAGTGGCCAATATTTGCTTCTTCTGGCTCTAGACAGTTCCATTATTTTAGTACATGTTGAGCATCTGCTGCTCTTTGGGAATTCTGGAATCTAGAAATAAGTCATCAAGCAATGGCAGAAGGCTGTTTTGTAGGTTGTTTTTGTGGTTTTTTTTTCATGTTACATGTATAATAAACTTCTCAGTCCAGGGCTGGCAGCACAGTGTCTCTGTTTCAGCAGCACTCAGTTAATTCACTTGTAATGGCACACAAAACATGCTGTGTGAAATACTCAGTTCACAGATCATCCCCTAACAGAAGCTGAGCTTATTTTGGACTGCTGATAAGTACCCAAGCCCTTAGAAGGACACGAAAGCACAACACGCTCCTCAGAGGTTCCAAACTTTCTACAACTTTCTTCTGAAGTACCACACCATGTATTAAAAGAACATAGAAATAGATGAAGCTTTTTTTTTTTTTTTTCTCCCCCCAGAACTTGGCTGGATCTCAAAAGTATATGTGAATCGACCTGCAGTGGTGAGGCATGCAGAACAAATTAAAAAATGGAAAACTGTGAAAGGTAATTGGCAAGTAAGTGCTCTCCTTATGTATTCTGTTCCTGTATTTTTAAAGCAGTCACTCTCCCTCTCCAGGCTGTAATATTGAATTTTTTTCAAGATACATGTAAACTTAAAAGATGTGCTTGTCCATGTCTTATTTTAGTAATTTGTATTTGATGATGATGGGATGGAATAAGGTGACGCATTTATCCAAACAAGTTAAAAACCTTATAACTCATGACTGGCAAAACTGCAAATGGATTTAAGTCATCTTTATTCATGAGTGGATTAAATTGTATATTACTATCCCTCCACATTTATTCTTTTTCCCAGACAGACTTCTCTGCATGCTGCCTTCTTATTTTTTAATTTTAAAGCTGTAAGATATGATCATGGTCCTTGTCAAGTTTGACCTACCTGGATGATTTTTCTTTGCTTAAACATTCTCAACGTGTGTGATTTCATTGCTTAACTAGTTTTTTAGCTAAAATTCAAAAAATCTTGACTGGCTGTGGCACTTGGCGGGGGGAAGGAGCCCACTAATGTTAAAGCCCAGTTAAAAACTGGCTTTTGAGCTGCTGAGATAAAGTAAATGGTTGGTTATTGTCCATCTTAGTATAAAAAGACAAGCTGTTTCTCCATTCACCAAGCAGCTGTTCTGCAAACAATGCTTGGGATGCCTCCCCTCTGCACACTGAACAAGTTGGTTATGTGCAACAGTAGCTGAAAAACTGGAAGATGGAGGAAGGAGATGATGAAGGATCCATCTTAAGAGTGGAATGTAACAGAACAAAGCAAGAATAATTTAATTATACTTAATTCTTAAAAACGTTGTTCAAAATAGTTGACATCGTGCAACCGTTCTGGAGTGGCTGAAGCTGTGTTCACAAGGAGCACAGATTTTGAGATTACAGTTTGGGGGTAATTTGATGTGGGTGTAAGATGCTACTGGAAGGTGATAGAAAAAAAAAATTCCTGCTGTTTTTCCTTCCTGAAAGTTTGTGCTTTGTGTGTTATGATTAAATTTTAAAAATTGAGCTAAACGGAGGAGATTTAGACACCAGCTCAGCATTTCTTCAGAGTTTCTTATTCATAAAAAGTTACTTGATACCAGGTTTGTCAGTCCAGTGGCTCTGAGTTGGGAAATAGCATCAGTGAGAAGGTCCAGATATTATTCCATAACCATGGCTATCCTCAGATTCTGCAGGTGCAGAAATGTAAAAACAAAATCTCCTTTTGACTGATGGTTTTTGCCACGTAAATAACAGAGAGAGCCAGAGGCTTTGATTACAGAGACTCATTGGGAAGAAAGGGATTTAGTGTCACTCCCACAACACAGCTGGAGGACAGATGTTTGTTCCTAATGCTTTTCCCCTCTCCTCTGGAGAAACACCAGCACTTGAGCAAGGTTTTACTTTGAAGGGAGTCAGAAGCATCTCTCCTCTGTTTGAACATTGTCACTGCAGGGCAATCACGTGCTGTTTTCTTTTTCAAAATCACAGAGGTGATTTTGAACCTGCACATGTTTGAATGTAAGCAGCATCACAGATTCAAATTCTGTAGCCTGTTTCTCAAAATACCCAACTGAAAAATCCTTTTAAAAAACCCGAAGTTTATTCCAGTTCTTGAAACCCTCTGACTAATCTGTCTTGAAGACTATGATTCATGTCATAAGAGAGGAGACAAAAATTCCCTCAAACAGAGGATAAAACAAGTCCAAGTAAAAGTAACATAAAACTACTTAATGGGAAAACCCCTTTCAAAGAATTATAGGATGAAAGGAGAAACCAGAAACAATCAGTCAATCTTAGACTAACAGGGGCCAGTGATGGTTCATTTTCCCATTGCCATTGCAAAATTTCCCCCTGTACAAGTGCCCTGTAAGAGAAGTCAGCTTTGAGTGAAGCCATCACTGTAAATGAGCCTTTTCTGGAAGACCTTCAACAGATATTTCAAAATAATGTCCTAAGCTCAATTTTCGTTCAGCAAAAAAAAGCTCATAAAATTTTTAGCTATGCTTCTGTTCCATTCTTTGATTAATAAGTCTTTTAAAATTCTGAAGCATTTCCATCTAAAGACTGTTTTAACCTTGCCACTTACCTCTTGCTTTGGCAGGTTTTTTTTTTTTTTTTTAACCAAGATTAGAGATGGTTTTTATTCCTGGTTCACACAAAAGGAAGTGGGTACTTTCTGTATCATTAGATATTGCTGAAGACATGAACAAATATCTGCCAGCCCTGTCTATCCTAAGCCACTATTTGCTTATCCTCCATGTTACATCCTATACGTTTCCCCATTGCCATAGTGAGAGCCAGGCTTCTGATTCCTGCCTCTTCTAAGGCAGTTTGGCTTTGGAAGTGTAAACAGAAATGCTCTATTCCTTGCTTTGTTGCTTTTCCAGGCAGCTTGGCTGCTGAAAGCTGTCACCTGCATAGACCTCACCACCCTCTCAGGCGACGACACTCCTTCAAATGTTCAAAGGCTGTGTTTTAAAGCAAAGCACCCTATCAGAGAGGATCTGCTCCGAGCCTTGGACATGCATAATAAAGGTATGGCAGCTATTGGTGTGTGTGTGTGTGTCTTGTAAAGGAAATGTCTGCAATTTCCTCATTATTTTCTCACTTTTCAGAAAGGACATTGGTCCACTGATGGAAGTCGTGCGGACCAAAGGGGAATCAGATCTCTGATTGAGGCCATACACATAAAATATCAAAGTCTTCTTTAAAACTTGGATTTATGGACTCTTCAGATGGTTGAAGTATAAAATATGAGGTCAATTATCTGAGAGTTTGAGAGAAGAGCATTTTAGCTAGAAATGAGGAGAGCTGCAGTGACATAAAGGCTGCTCAGTTGCTGCTGGGCTCAGTCTGGCTCCACAAGTAAGACCAGAGCTTGGCAGTTCAGCTTCTCTTGCAGCAACTCACTGGTCAAGCATGTCTTAAACTGTGTATGTTGGCATTGAACTGTGAGTCTGTGGATAAAAATGTTGGAGTTTTAGCTAATGCAGCCTTGCTCCCAGGGTCAGGTGAAGGAACATGAGGGAGGAATCAGCACGAGAATGACCTGAACTGTTTGAGCAGTGTAACAGACATCTCTGATGTAGTGCTTAAGATCCTTTTGAGAGCACAAGAGTGGGAGGTGAGGACAATGCACAGGTGCTCATGGAGAAGGTGGAATTCTCTGTATGAAAAAGGGAACTGTGGCTTTTGCAGGTATCACTGTTGGAGCAGTTTGTGTGTATCCTGAAAGAGTCTCCGATGCTCTGAACACCCTCAGGGCTGCTGGCTGTAACATACCAGTGGCTTCAGGTAAGCTTTGTTCAAAAACATCCCATTAAATAATTTGATGTTATAAAATACATAGGAAAAATCCAGAAGTTTGGACTTGCTTTTGTGTCAGGGAGTAAGGTGAAAAGGTAGCAGGTGGAAGGAAGGGAATGGAAGGAGGATTTTTCTTCTGGTATAATCTTTTGTTGTCTTTCAACTTCAAGCTTATCAGGAATGCCAAGTCTTTTTGCTGGAAGCTCTTCAAAGAGGCCTTTAAAATATATCAGTGTTTTTCTCATCTGGACAGAAGAAATTGAGATAGAGTGCTGGACAAGTATCAGTATACACTAAGTAGATGATGATGAGAGTTCTAATAAAGGTTTATTTTCCCTATCATGTTTGGCTTTTAAGTGTAATCCTCTGTCAAGGTTTAGCCCAAGGCAGCTGTGTCACACAGCTCCTGGCTCATACACCCACTTCCAGGGTGGAGAGGAAAAGAGAATTGAAAGAGTAAAAGTGGGAAAATTTGTGGTTTCAGATAAGAGCTGCTTTTTTGTGCACTCCCCGCTCACTTCCCTTGGTTCTATGCTGGCACTACTCTGCAGTTACCAAAACACCCCTGTGGAACCAACACTCTTTCCTGCACAAATCCAAACCATCCCAGCTACAATGAGGATTGCTATCCCAGCCCAAACCAGCACATCCTACAGGCTGACCTCAAGGAAGCTGTGTGCAGAGCCAGGGCTTGTTGCCTGCTGGGCAGCCACAGGTTCATTACTTTTACATCCCAAATCTAACAGGGTCAGCTCTTCTCCAGTACAAGAGAGACAAGTCCTGAAGGTACAGGAAGCAAGAAGTAGAATCAGAGAATTACTCAGGTTGGAGAGGTGCCCTGGATGTGAGCAGGGGCAAACTTTGAAGTTAGATCAGGTGTTTAATGCTAAGGTACATGTGAGTTCTTTGTTCTTGTTTCATTGTTATGTAGGGGAAAAATACTTACCAAATGCATTTATATGTCAGAGAGAAAGACAATCTCTGACAAAGCCATTATTTTTCCCATTTCCAAAGTTACCTTTGGGTTTTGTACTTAAATGTCATAAACATAATCTTAAATAGAACTCACTGAAAACCATTTTTGCTAGATTGTGATTTAACCGTTAAACAATATTGTTATGATTTAACAGGAATAACTACTTAAAATAATTGGAGAAAATTAAATTGCATGTATTGCTTCATATCTGAGCTCACTCCTTGTTTGCTCAATTCTGCTGGAAGCAATAGTTACTATGCTTTTATGTAGGCTGGTCTGGAAAATACCAAGGCACGTGGAAGATCTTTTCACAAGATGCTCTTTATCTTGCTGGACGTTGGTTTTTGAGGGTAGAGCTAATGCTTCTTGTGGATAAAGAGAGGGCAGGATGAGGTGCCTTTAGATTTTTTGAATCATGGCAAGCATTAACAAAAAGAAGAATGTTCAAACTTTTTGGTGTATCACTGGTATTTTCAATTTCATGGGCAATTTATAAAACTTTAGCACATTCATAAAACATTTCCTGCACCCCTTTCATGCTAGTGGCTGGTGGGTTTCCATCTGGACAAACTCCTCTAGAGACCAAGCTGACTGAAATAAGGCTGGCAGTGGAATATGGTGCCCGAGAGATTGACATTGTCATCAACAGGAGTTTGGTGCTGACTGGCCAGTGGGAAGGTAAGTGAAGAAGTTCCTTTGGCAAGCAACTTAAACCTTTCTACATGCACAAGCAGGATCTTTGTCTCTTCCCCAGACCTCTCCAGCAGTCCTTGAAGAATTTGGTCTCTCAGAGTAACTGATAATCTGGGGCTCTGAACTAAATAAAAACTTTTATTTATCATAAAAGCTTTATTTATTATAAAAACGTTATTTAATCAATTTATGACAAAGGGTTGCATTATTTGAGAGGAATGCTGTTGGAAGTTGTGTCAGGCTGGGCGGGCAGAATGACTTTGTGGTTTGAAAATTCAGGTCTATTCCCTCTGTGCCTTTAGAGGATTTTGTGTACAGCATTAAAAAAAAGTAGCAAGTAAAAGCCTAATTATTTGAAGAGTTTTGTTAGAAAGCCCAAGGGGCTGCTAATGTAGATGATACCTTTTTAAATATACATGTTTCAATTCTTGACAAAAACACGTATTTGAGTTGTTTTCTTTTTCCTGAAAGTTGAGGGTACAAATTGACTGTTCCTATTATTATTGATGTTCTGGCGTCTGCAGACTACTACTAATTAGTAAGAACAATAATGCTGAAGATGTTTTTTTTCTCTAATTACATCCTTAATGTACTGTGAATGGTTTGTCTTAAGTGCTGACAGTGCTCCTATAACTAATCTCCATGTGAAGGTAGACACAGCGTTGTCTTGGAATGAATTTTCCATTTAGCTGTATAATGCAGTGCCATAATATCCATTTTGCCTGGAAGACTTTATAACGGACCCCTGGTACCTGACTTTATTTAAAGAAATAACAGAAATCGTGGTAATAGTTCATGTTTTCTGGTCTTCTTTCAATTAACAGTTAGAATTGAACCAAAGCCCTGCCGTGTTTCTGCATCTGTGTCTTCAGGGCTGGTTTCCTTGCTGTAATATCTTGGCCTCTTTTGTAGTATTTGCAGTCTCCATACTTTTGGTCTTAGTTATTTAAGGATTATGTGAAGGAGAACTCAGAGGAGAAGTCTAGGGCTTGGATTCAGAGAGAGAGTTTGGATCATGGCTGAAATGAGCTGGACATACCTTGTCAGCTTTCTTTGCATGAGAGATTAATTACACTTTGTGGCCACAAATCACAAGGGAGAAGTACACAGACACAGCAATGATGGATGTGATATAAAGCTGTCAGTTTACTAAATAAGTAAATTAGGAATGGCTTTTAATTTGGTTATATATATTCTTTTATCCAGAGCTGAAGTCATGACAAGGTTGAAAGCCATACTTATTCTGCCATGGTTTATATATATATATATTTTCACCAATGGCAGAATTCAAGTTATTTCCAAATGATTCAAGTTTATTAATGAATCTGAATCTGTTTGTTACACGTGTTTACATGATCTTGAAAAAAAAAAACTACTTCAGGAAAAGAATTTACTTGCCACCGAGATGCCACAGGGTGAAAAATTACAAGATTTAACTTTCCTATTTAAAAAAAAAAAATTCACTAGGTCATCTGGATATTTTGGTGAAAATCTAGTGTTCTATCTTCCTGTTTAGCTTTCAGCAGATATGTTACCTGTGTGATTAGGGATAATACAGAACAATCTATAAAATACTTCTAAGGAATCTAGAAGAAGGATGTTTTTAGGCTAAATCTAATTAATTTATATTACATAAAATTAAGTAGTGCAGTTCCTGTGCCTTCAACTAAGCTGCCTTGCAGTTCTATTATAACTTATGGTAATAGTAGTTGTCATAGTAATAGTAATAGTAATAATAATAATAATAATAATAATTAATAATAATAATAATAACAACTTCTATGGGTATTTTCTTATGCTGACAGGCTTCACAATTTCAGAAGTTATTTGAAAAAAATCTGGAGTGGTAGAGTGCTTTATCTCACTGTTCATTTTTAGCTTTTCTTCTAGCCTGTGCAATAATTGGGGTCACCACAATAGAATAGTGTTGCTTTGTGATTTGCTTCAAAGGCTTGTTTGGTTATTAAATATTTTAGTGCATGTCCAATTATGTCAAGTTATTTTAAAGCAGTTCTTGAATATTGCTGGAGCTCTTTATGACACTCAGAATGTGTTTTCCAGATCTTTGTGAAGTAATTGTTAAGATCTTTTAAATAATGCTGAATATGAAAGCAGCTTTATTGGACAATGAAATTACATCAGAAAATAACATTAAATGAGATATAAGTTTATGAATTTACATACCTTTTATAACAATTTAAAGCAATACTACTTTAAAGTAGTTTACTCAGCTATTGTCTTGTATTACTTGACAAAGTATGGATTAAACATAAATTATCAGTTTGGATACTTCCTTTAGACACAGAATATGGAGTCTTTATGGAAGTAGTGACCAAGTTGACCAAAAACTTGTTGAAATAGACTGGATCTATTTATTATGATTTTTTCCTCTTGTTATCAATATTTGCTATACCTCCTGAGGTTGTGTGGGGTGCAGTGATGTTGGTGCTAATTCCACAGCTGCTAGCAAGCACCTGGACATGCTACACTCTCAGTGGCTTCAGGAGCATTGCTAATCCATCATTTGCTCTGGGGCAGTTGAATTTTCCTGTAAGGAAAGGAAAAAAAAACCCAAAAAAACCCCAGTTACACTCTGAGAAATTTGAGCATGGCTGCATCCATGGTATAACCTCATTATACTAAATGCTTTTTACTCCTGATTTTTCAGGTGTGAGTTTAGAGGATTTGATCAGGGATTGGGGTCCTACATACTTCACAAACAGTGAACACACAGACTCCACACGTTGTTCAGGAAGGTTGTGGATGGATTTACCATTCCTGGATGTGCAGGCTGCCTTGCTGCAAGATTTCTATCTGATGCTGTCAGCAGCAGCTCAGGCTGCTGAAGCCAAGCTCTGTTCCCAGCTCCCTGTGAATCCCTGGAGCCTGAAGTTGCACATATGGGAGCAGGGCTGAGGGGGTTGTGTTGTGCTGATAGCCTCGTGCTTGTCATTTTGTGAACAAACCTGCCATTAACATGCCAGACAGAAGGGGCTCCAGCTCGTTTTCCAGTTTCCCCATCACAGTCACCTTGGTCTTTTTGGGCTAGCAGAAATCCAAACATCTTCTCATCTCAATTTCTACCCCTAACATCAGTCATTGTGACTGACTAGATAAAAACACCAAATAAATTGAATTTTTTTTTTAAAAGTGATTTTGTCACCACGTTTTTGAAGAAGAGGTATCCCATAAAAAAATAAGCAATGTGTTTTTTTCCTCCTTTAATATGTTCATTTCCTGTGTCGGAGATCTGGATTATCTCCTTTATTTTGTGATTTTTAGGACTAATGTATCACACCAAAGTAACAGACAATCTAGAAAATCTAGTGCACATTACAGCCAGCAGAAATTATCAGGGATGTTTGCTTGGGAAATGTATAGGGGAAGGAACATTTTCTTTGCTGTATTTAATAGCTGCTAAAATTCAATATAATGTACTGAATATATACAGAGTTAGGAAAATTACAAGAAAGCTCACAAGTCTTGTGTTTTATAACTGTAAAATTAAAACCACAGCTACAAAAGCAGTTTTTTCCCCTACAAAATCTGAATTTTTCTGGCTTCTGTAAGTGCATCTAGTAAAAGCAGATATAAAGTTCATGAAAACTGTCAGATGTCTCAAGTGGTGCAAAGTAGAAGAGTTCTTATGTCACATCCATTTTAACAGCTAGGTCAGTAGAGCTACTGCAGACTATATTAGTGAGCAGCTGGCTTCAGGTATATTTTGTATAGGTTGGCTGGCTTTGGGGCTTTTTGTGGGTTTATTGGTTTGGGTTTTCTTGGTTTTTTTACCTTTTTGGTTTTTTTCCCTGGCTTAAGATTTAGACTGCTTTTAGAATGGATAATACTGTTGCTTTGTTTACTATACTGGAGAGTACTGGCCATTTGCTTTGAGAGCTTTTGCTTTATCTTTATTTTATGGAGTCAAAAAGAAAGTCTCTTGAAACCTGTTCATGGAGCTCTTAGCTCACAGTTGAAAATACGCCTGCAGGGTTTCCTGTGATAGAGTTTTTTGACCAAAATCTTTGCGCCATCTCTGCTAACCAGAGGTGCAATGTCTGCTGAGGCAGTTACTGGTGCTTTGCACAGGCCACAGATATTCCTGCATTTGTAGCATCCAGCTTTGATCCTGCTGCTGCTCAGCTTGGTGGAACTGAGTCATTGAGTGCTGGACATTTTGGCAGCGCACACTGCCCCACAAGAAGCCCAGCACTCTTTGAAACACTGGGGACATTTTGAAGTGTGACTGACTCCAACCATACTTTAGACATTTGCCCAGGATTTTCAGGATAATCCCATTACTTGTGCCTTGATTTAAATCTGACTGAGTACTGAAACTTCTCCTTTTATTTTTGAAAGTGATGCCTTGGGAAGGCTGACCTGGAACAGACTGGGCAGAGCTAAAGTAGATATTTATTGAAAGGCCATTAGGATACACCTTGGGCAGGACAGGGCCTGACCAGGGCTACACCCAAGGTGGACCCAAAATGGTCACAGAATGGCTGAGCAGTCACAAGGTCTGACATTTTTCTAAGTTTTGGTCCATTTGCATTTTGGGGTTTAATTGTCCAATTCCAGCTCCAGGTTGTGAGGTCCCATCCTTCTTGTTCCTCCCTCCAGCCCACTGCTGTTTGTGCTTTTGGGGCTGAAAGTTGTCCTTGGTCTTCAGCAGGAAAAGGATTTGTTTTGTCTCCCTACTTTGTGAAGAGCTGACTGACACTGAATATGAGGCTCAGAACTGCACCCCTGGGCAGCACAGAGTCTAAAAAACATGAAAACTAAAACTTAAGGCATCAAAAGGAGTAGGAGTTTTTGCACTTGTTCTGTATCAAAGCAGAACTTCCAGCTTGCACTGGGACTGGAATGCTCTGGTTAAATTGCTGTGTCCCAAATGCAGCTGCATTTCTATCTGTACTTCTACTGTGGGGTTGAAAATGCCCTGCAAATGTCAGCTGTAGTCTGCAATAATTGGTCTCTGAATAAAGAACAGCCTTTCTTACCTACACACCTGCCCCATTAAAGTGTGCCCACTTCTCCTGCACCCCAGCTAACCTGCTAGACACGGATGATTGAGGATCCTGAGTCGTTCCTGTCCGTGGGATGATGAGTGCTGGCAGGCAGCGAGCCTGCTCAAACGAGCCTGACGCTAATTGCATGTAAAAGTACCTTCCAACTACAAGGGAGGGTGCTGGAGCTGCACTGCCAGGGAGCAACAGCTGTGAGGATGTAATTTCTTTTTGTGGAATCCAACCTAAATGTACATTTTGTTGATTTTATTTTGACATTTTTGGTGGCGTGTCTCGAAGGTAGGGGAAACTTTTCCCTCTTGTTACTGAAAGTAGCAAAAGAAGAAAGCTGCTTTCTCTGGGTTTTCAAAAGCTTCAGGAAAGAGTCACCCCACTAAAAGAGATTTCGTTTGGATCTAACATGAGCAAGGTTATTAAATGCACACACACAAAAAAAAAATAGCACAGGTCCTTTGTGTTTCCTTTTTGAGCCTTGATTTGATGTAGGTTTCTGGAGCATCACCAATTGATCAATAAAACATGTTAGACTGCATGCTAGTACTGATTAATTCACACCTTTGGTACACAGTAAGAAACAAGGTGAAGCCTGGTGTCTATAAAGGGACTTGCTAAGTGCATCAGCCCGTTGTCTGCTAATGTGTGCAGCAGGTCTCAGAAGGACAGCCCAGCAATTCCAGCCCTGGACACCCTGATGTGCCCATGGCATCAGTCAGATGAGGGCCCTGCCACGGCTGGCAAATCCTGCCCTGCGCTTCCAGGTCTCACTTAAGAGCTGAAGGGAAAAGAAGTCTAGTATTGCTGAAAAAAAAGTCTTTATAGCCTGGACTGTTTTAGCAAGACCTATTTAAAGCTGTATTTTAGCCTTATGTCAAAGAACTTTTTGATTATGAATTTGAAGGTTGAGTACAGTTTTTGAAAAGAACCCTCTTGCAAAGCATCCTGTTTGTGTATTTGGCATCTTAGTTTTTTTAAATTCAAAATCCAGAAATGGTGACTGTGCACTGTAAGAGCTGTTTTTCTCCCCAGACTGGAGCAATCTTAAACAACCCCAAGAAGCCAACTTCTGAAAGCAATGCTTCATTCATTTCTAGATCTTTTGGTCTCCCTATATGTAAACTTTTGTGGGAGCATGCTGAATTTTACCAGGAAGGGTGGGAGGGTTTCACTGGCTGGATGCAGAGGAAAACAAAGCTATCTCTGAGTACTGATTCAATGTACTACCATATAAACCAGCTGGGAAAGCTGGTTTAAGATCAATCTTTACTATCATAGCATTTTTTACTCCTGATGTATTCATGAGTATTTCATTCATTTGTAGTTTTCAGAGAACAGACATTAATAGCTATTACGTAAAGTCTGGAACTGCACGGCGTTGTTAATTACCTCCAGCCATGTAATTTATTGAACTTACAAAACTTGAGTTCCTGAGTGCCACGACTAATTATAAGATTGGAAATTAATCCAGAAGTGGAAATTACAGCCATACTTGAAAATACCTCTCAGGCAACTTTGAGCATTTCATTTGATCCCATGCCTTTGTCCCCAGGTCTGTATGAGGAGATCCGTCTGTGCCGCGATGCCTGTGGAGAAGCGCACATGAAAACCATCCTGGCTACAGGTGAACTGGGCTCCCTTGCCAATGTCTACAAAGCCAGTATGATAGCTATGATGGCAGGTAAACACCCTTGGTTCTCCTTCTAAGCTAAGAATGTCTCTGCTGTATTATTTATGAGGCTTTTTTTATGAGGCTATAAGAATTCCAGTCGTGGGAGTTTGGTTTTGTTGATCGTGGAGAAAGCTTGTCTAGCAATTACTGAAGCTGCAGGTGGGGTAGTGAAGTGTCACTTGTTTTGTGTAACCTACAAAAAAACTGCATGAGATGTTAAGTAAGAAGCTGCTGAATGGCAAGGGTTGCAGGAACAGCTAAAATTCATTTTCAAACAAGTGATCTGATCAGAATGTTTAATAAAGGCATTTGGGGCAGGCACACGCACTTCTGGAGGCAGCTGGGCTGACCTATGACCATCCAGACAGGATGTAGGTAGATGGCTCACAGCCTTGTTTCAAGTGCAAGGGAACTTCCCTGTGAAGATTCATTCCAAAAGCTCTCAGTTTTGGTTTGTGATGACTGCTGACTCCCTCTGAGGGGGCAGCTCAGGAAACCAACCTTCCAGTGGACAGGATAGAGTTCCCAGGGGCTGTCCATACTTTGTAGGTGTATTTGTGCATAGCTTAGCACCCATTTGATCCCAGATTTCCAGCAGTATATTCTCTCTCTGCAACTTCGGGTGTAAAATGAAGTGTAAGACATATTAAGAACCACTCGGGTTAGTCTTTCTTCTAAACTTCTCCTCATTTTTTGTGTTGATTTTTTTCCTCCTTTTTTATTTTTTTTTTTCAGACTTGAAATTCTTTCTTTAAAGCAAGAAAAAAACATAATCAACTGTCTTGTCAGTATTTAAATAAATATTCAGCTTGCTGCTGACCTCACTGTTACCATACACAGTTCTGTGTTTCTCTGATTCAAGTGGAATGGAGAGCATTTCGGGCTTCTAACAAGCCCAGCTACAATGTCAATTAGTATCATCAGACACAGAGGATCAGTATTATGCCACTAAATATTGCTTTTAATTAGAAGAGGTGTAAGAAATACACATTTCCTCTTATTTAAACTGATGCACTAATCATTATGATCACTTTCTGTACCACTGAGTAGTGAAGAATTCAGCTTGTAAAGCATTTTACCATTTTCAGAATTTTGCTGGTGTAGTTTTTTTGAAATACAGCAGATGGCTCTATTGTTAATGATTTTCCTTGCCTAGTTATTCACTTTACAAGATTCTTATCCATCTGAATATATCCAGTAATTTCCTTATTTCAATCTTTTGCTTTTTCTTTGTGGGTAGACATAAAAATAAGAATTTATTTGTGCTCTACATACGTGCATTGAGGGCCAGGCTTTCAGACTCCAGCTTGTCAGAACTGCTGAGAGACTCAAATTCCAGCTGAATTTTGTTTTATTTGTATATTTGTATCATTTTGGGGAGAAAATGAATCCACAGTATAGTGGATTCAACTAAAAAGTTGTCCTTAGATGTTTTTGCTGCCTCTGACCAGTTCCTCCTGTCCTTTACAGCAAAATACAGTTCCTTCAGATGTGCTGTTAGGAGTGCTTCTCATGTGTCATTGTAAGCTGAGTTTTCAAAGAATTACAGTTGAAAATTATTCCAGAAAAGGGTTTACTAGTTTGCTGTGGGTTTATTGATTGGTTGGCAGTGTTTTAGGTTTGGGATTTTTTTTTTAATGGTCACAGCCTCAGTAATCTGGTTCACAGCCTTGCTTTGCATGCAGTTGTGTCAGTGCAACTGAGGATGTGCAGTCCTTAAACTGTTCTCACTCCACTATCCATGATGCCAGCTTATCATGTGGGGAGCACAAAATCCTGGGGTTACAGATGTTTGCAGTGCCTTGCTGAGCATGCACACATTCACCAAGGTCCTGAAACACAAAGCCACCAGAGATATATTATATACAATTTAAATAGATGAGATATACAATATTAATATAATTAATAATGCATTATATATTAGATATAGTTAATGACATATAATGTAAACTAGTATACACTATATATATTCTATATTCTATATTCTATATTCTATATTCTATATTCTATATAAGTTTATATGATGTATAATATAAATTATATATCATTTTGCTCTATTTGAACTGGTGACTCTTGACTCCTCTTTTCTCTGAAATAATTCTCCATGGCTACTTTTTCTTCCTTCTCCAGTAAAGTCCATAAGGGGAAAGACATCAGAATGGGAGGAGGCATGCAGTTATCTTAAATTCTTTTAACCATGCCTTTACCAACTTGACTGACATGCCATAAATTTTTCTGGAATATTTAAGAAGCTGTTTCTGGGTGAAAGAGGTTGACATCCCTCTAAGGGCAGTGACTCACCTGGCAAGAATAATCTCTGCAATGCTGGGGAGGACAGGATGGCAGGGAGCTTTGCACAGCAGTGCCTCTGTCCCACTGCCAAAGGAGCACGTGGATTTTGGAAAGCTGGCTGAGACAAATGCCTAGCACTGAACCAGGGAATTTTGGATCATTGGTTTAGAGCATCCACTGCCATTTCTTGTGCTTCTTCAAGTCCTGGTGGTGGTTTGAGTCCATGAGCCTCTCAAGAAGCCTGACTGCATTTTTGACCCTGCTTTGGGGACAGAGATGAAAGTATTTAGTAGTGCTAGGTGTCTGCTGTATCCTTGTGGAAATCATGTCCATTTCTACAGGAGACACTCAAGTCTGTGCCTACGTAGTGTCTTGGAATGAGCAGTCCTAAGGAACACAGATGGGTGCCCGACTCCCCCATGCTAGTTATAACTATTACATATTTCTTCATTGAGAATTTTCAAGAAGAAATTTCTCCTTGAGAACATTCAAGGAAGCATTCTTGTACACAGAGAGATGGGCCATTTTAAACAATTGAGGTGGGCCATTTTTAAACTTCTGTTTCTTGGCACAAACATCAGAAACAGCCAAGGAAGGCAGACAAGGAAGGGAAAGATGAACTCGCAGTGGGAAAGGAATACTTCAGTAAAGCTGAATAATTGCATATTTTGCTCATATATAAAATTTTTATTCTGGAAAACCGTATTACCTAATTACAAGTCTTTATTGTACTGTGTAACAATTTATAATCATTAAGATATTCAGACCAGGAAAGAGGTGGAGGAAGTGATTAAGTAAAGGTACTTTAAAAGTGAAAACTTGATCTTTTCAAGGCAAAATGACAAAAATTTGTCATTTTGACTGTGAGAACTGCTTTTACAGCATACTTTGGGAAGCTGAGGGAGCACAGCAGTGACATGTGAAAGATACTTGGTTTTTTAATAGATTATGAAACAATTAGTCGAATAAGTGGTATGTGGAGATACTAACTAATGTAAACATTGAATTTAGGAAGGGAATGAGTTAGTGCTAAAACCAACCAACTAATAAAATCTCCAGCACAAAAAGTCCTGCAAATAGTAGCAGAAGGTGGCTGAAGCAATAAGGTCTCTGATGTCTAGAAGGGGAAAATTAAAACACATTAGAAATGGTTTTAGATCCTTTGATGCTGTTCATTCCAAAGTGAACAGAAATAACATAGCCAAACAGCGAGGAAAAGCTTTGTGCTGCAGTTCACAGGAGAGAGAGATGGTGTGGAACATCACAAAATAATGCATGGCTACACAAAGCTTTTACCTCAGCTCTAAATAAGATTTTTGTCCTGGGGAAGACAGTTTGCCTTAGGGAAGACAAACTCTAAGATGCCAATAGCTGTTGTCATTCTCTCTCAGCACCTTTTTGCACAGATTTATTCTGAGCAGGATGAGGTGGTGTGGCTGTAAACATGCTAGCAGTCATCTGAGTGCAAGGGCTAACTCCCTACTGGATGTGGACCACTATGAACCAAAACTTCTGCCAAGTGGCTGTTCCATGAAAAATGAGAGACCAAGGAAACCGAACCAGTATAACTATCTGAAAAGCAAGGCATGCTTTGCTCAAATGCAGCTAACATAGGAAACAAGATTACTGAATAAGTAATAATACTTGGCACTTAGTACTTTATGTCTTCAAAGCACATAACTGACATTAGCAGAGTAAATCTTACAGTTGTCTTGTGAAATGTGAGACAAAGATAATAACAGACAAAGCAAAAGTCAAACTGCGATCAGTTGTGAGTTTCTGGCTTTAAGTCTCATGCTCAATCCAAAAATCAAGAGTCCCCCCTCAGTAGCATATGAGTTGTATTATGTGTTTGTTTAATTATGTGTCTACAACTTCAGCTGTAATTTGATACCAAGTCAGTCAATTATTAGAGCCCAGAGCATTTGCAAATGAAAGGCAAGCCAAGGGAGGAGGCTTGGTAACACATAAACAAAATCTCACTTTGTTTCTTGTTTCACTTGTCTGAAATACAACCAGCCGTGTTGAGTTCATGGTGTGTGTGTAAAGGTTACACTGCACCTGTAAAACATCCATCAGAAATCAGGGGCAGTGTGTGTCTGTCTTCTTCTAGAGGCAGCTCCTTTCTATGGATGTCATCTGTCTCTGAGTGCTCCCCAGGGTGACAGATGATGTTCAGCTCTGCTCTGGAGGTTGAGTATGGGGCTGGGGCCAAATCAGGGAGTCCTTATTCTTAGGAGTGTGTGGGAAGAGCACTTAGCATTGACTGGTGGCTGAGGCTTTCTTGTTGAATGTAGAGATGGCTGCAGTTGGCTGCTTAAGGGGCTTATCAGGACAGTGATTCCTGCTGTGGAATCACACTGGGAGTCGATCATTTCCCTGTCTGCTGCAGCAGATATCCTGCATTCTGCATGGTCTGTGGTTGTTCTGCACCTTCAGAGCTCTAGTCAACATCACTGAAAGTTTAGTGCAAAGAACAAGCTTAAAATGTGCTGTGGAAAACCAAGACGCAGTGTGACTGTCTCAAAGTTTTGAATGATATCACGGACTAACGAAGTTATTGAATTAGGAGTAAGATCAAAAGATGGAGTATCTTTAAATACAATCAGCCTAAAAGAGGTTGGAACAGAAACAAGTGACTTCATTTGTTCTGGTACAGAATGGGGTGAAATAAAAAAAAGCCAGCAGTATGAAAATGCAGATAACAGCATGTTCAGTGAGGCACTACAAGGATGCTCCCTTAAATGAGGTAATTGCCTACAAGCTTAACAGTGATAGTGCAGCTAATCACTAGAAATAATGTAGGCGTGATAGATAAGCTTGGAGTTGAAAAGTTCCAACAATGCAATCACAATATCCTCAGGTTTGAATTGCTGATGAGAGGCCATACAAAGACTAGTAGCAAAGAAAAAAAAAATAAAGAATTGGAGCTTGAGTAAAGCAGACCTTGAAGGAATGTGAAATGAGATTTAAAAATCTGTCTGGAGCTCAGTAATATGTGTGTAGGAAATGAGAAGTGAAGGAGTGGAAAGTGGTTGAGACAGGCTAGGGCAGGCTCTCATGAAAAGTCTTTCCAGTTGAGTCAACAGAACCCTGCTTGGGTAAGTAGAGGACAGAAGTAACACTTAAGAGAAACAAAGATGTTGGGGGAAAAATAAAGATACAGAGAGTCTGTGAAGTGAGAACAGAGTTAGAGTGCATACAGCGAAGCCTCATTTGTTTGCAGTTTGTTAAAAACCCAGACGTGCATGCAATGGCACATTTTGTTATGCATTTATTTATGTGCTTATTGAACTGTGTGCCTGCCTACACAGCCATATCTGAGGGGAGATCTTTATTTGGGGCCATTCATATTTGTCAGAGCAGGATGCCTGGCAACTCTACTAATTTTGTGCAAGGTCTGATCCATTAATGGTCTTCTCCTGTAATCAGAAAATAAGAATATATACACTCCAATGAAGTAAAAATAGAAATACCAGTGTAAAACAGTGTAAAACTTGTCAGCTCTGTACCTGTTTGCCACACCATCACTTGACTTTCTCCCTCCACCATCTCCACTTACAAATAGAGGCAGTGTAATTTCTAAGCACTTCTCACCAGAAAAGCATCAAGTCAAGAAGCCAGAAGATGGGTTTGAGGTTGCAGAAGGACTTCCAGCATATCACCACTTTTGACAACTCTTCTTGCTTCTCTGGCTTTCTATGTGTAAAATTAACGTTTTATAGAACCCCTGTGAGGCTTAGTAAATTAAGATATAAACAGAAATGTGTTCCTCTCGTTAGAAGGTAGAATTTTTTGTGCCTGTGCATGAAGATGGAAAGCTCTTGGTCACGATTCAAATTGGGAAATGGAGCAAGAGAAGGTCTGGGCATTTTCTGGTGGGAGCTGCTGGCTGTGATTTCCTGGTACAACCAACCCTAGGAGTGACAGTGGTGGTGGGAGCCAGCAGAGCTCCAGGTTGATGCTTTGTGCACTGCAGCAGGCTGGAGCAGCAGGGAGGATCCCTTCCTGCAGCTGTTCCCACAGCACTCTGCCCAAAATGGGAGAGTTCTGCCTGTTCTGTCCCACTTTGGTGCTCTCCTTGCCCTGAGCAAAGTGGAATTGCAGAGGGGCAGGAGCGTGACAGCTCCTGAGAAATCCCAGGCTTGTCCTTTCTCTCTGAGGAGAAGAGTTTGAATTCTGCTGATTTCTGCTTCTTGACCTTTAAGAAAGGGTCTATTCTTTATTATATTCTTTATGCTTTGGAACTGGGTTGTGAAATAGCAGGTTGCAGTGGGTGGGCAGGTACTGACAGAGTAGCACACTGTTGAGAGGGGTCAACCTTCTATTAGCAAATTATCCTCAGTGCCTGAATAGCTCTTTGCTTTTGCTGATATTCAAGATCTTTCCAAAACGTGTTAATTAAGGAATATCTAAACGGTATACTTTCAATTTATAACAACTGATGCAGAGAGGTGAGAAAGCACCCCTGTTGGGTTAATTTTCCCCATGAATGAAACCTTGTCTCTATGTTAAATAACTTGTTAGAATTTGAATTAAAACTTCTGAAGTTTCATATCACCTCAGACTCAGAAATTGTTGCACAGTGAATAGTTCCAGTCAAACATGCCAGCAAAATAACAGGGCTTCCTGGCAAAAAACTTTGCATCTGTGAAGCTCTGGTATTGAAGGTAATGGTTTGAGAGAATGCAATTTTAAAACATGGAAATATTATGTAAAATCAATAGATGTACTGGGTACTATTTATTTCTCTGATATTTCAGGTTGGGTTTTTTAATTCTGTCAGCAGCAGGTGTTAAATTCTACTAAAGCAGTGAAAAATATAAATAAATATTTAATTTACTGCACCTATCAATTATATAAAATTGGCTTATGAAATATTAAAGTATCTTTTAAGAGATTGCAAGTAGGAACACTAGTTAGAAAATCCAGTTCCTTAACAGAAACTTAATATAGATGTGAAAATAAACTAAGCATGATTTTAGGGTTGTAGGTCCTGGATTTTTGTTGTTGTTGTTATTGTTATTGTTGCTTTTTAAATTATCAAGCCTTAGTGGTTGTGCCTGTCTAATTTGAAGGCATATGCTCATGGCAGCAGCAATGTGGATTTAGACTTCTGAAAAGAAATGTGTTGAGTGGAAAAATACATCAGGAATATGTGATCTTGCACAACATTAGGCTCTTCCAAAAAACTGTGGATACTCACTTGAATATACCTTCTAATCACAAGGACACAGGGAAAAACAGAGGCATAACAAGAGATGAGCACAAACATAAGTGAAATACCATCTGAGCCATGAAAGCAGGACAAAATCAAGAAGTTTCCCATAAGGAAGGCATGGATTCTTTTCTTTACCTGAATGTTAAAGCTGAATGTTGAAACACACTGATAAAGACACCCATGAGCCTTTATCAAATCATGTCCTAATGGTGCTGATGCTGCATTTTGAAAAGTTACATAATGAAGTGCAGAGAAACGCTGAATACCCCAGCTGACTGCTGGGTTGCATGGACACATTCCTCACTGACTGGTCAAATGCAAATGCATTTATCATTTCGGCATATGCTCATTTCAATAGTGCTTGGAAAGAGCCTCTTCCAGCTTGCCTCTGTGGTTGCTTGCAGTGTTTTTGATGAGTTACATAAGGAACTTGAATTTCTTTGGCAGGTACCTGGGTTACTTGGAGTCTGTCTCCCAGCCTTTCTGTGTTCCTCTGGTTCTTGTCGTTACAGCTGAGATTGTGTTGGGGAGATCTTGAAAAGAATGGAAGATATTCCCTTCTATACTTTAGAATTTCATCCCCTGGGAAATGTTCCTCATTTGGTGTTGTTGGGTTGGCTTTTTAAATTCCTTTTCAGAAATTGTAGTTTTAAAATTCAGCATCTCTCAGATAAAACGATTTAAGATTTCTGCCTGTACTTTAGAGTTACTAAAGACAATAGCTTTCCCAGAGATGTCTGTAGTAGTCCTCCTTCTAAGGGAATTTTTCAGACTAAATTGACAGCAAAGGCCATAGTCTTCATGACAAGTCAACAGGGATCTGACATCTGATTGTCTTTTGTGCCTTTGATGTTTCTTTCCTGCTAGCATTTGGGCTATTTAGTGATTTCCCTGCAGTGTACAACTGCAGCTGATTTCTAAAGTTGAGTTCTCCCTAAATCTAAGATGTAGGAAAGGTTCCTCCTTGGTGATACCAGGAGCTCTCCTTGAGTATACCATCTTCTTTCCATCACCTTTACAGTCATGTTGCCAGTCCAATGTCCAATTTTCCAGCTCAACCCAAATATCACAGGAGTGAAATCTTGTAGTTTGTCACAAAGATCTGCCAATTCATCTCTAATGCACCCAAAAAAGGAAACGAGGGATGATGTTCCATATTCCATGCATTCACACTGAACTTAAATTGTGGAATACAAAATTGTGAGGCATGTATCTTCAAAAGCCTCCTTCCCACTAGCCCTGGAAAGTGAACCTGTGGAGAACTCAAAGGAAGCACAAAGCCTAACTCATAAATGGAGCTTTGGAACAGAGCTGACCCCAGGATGTGGGAGCAGCTTGGTGGGGTATGATGGAGAGGGATGAAGAGGAGGGATGGCATTTTTCGTCTGGTTCTCTGCTACCATGGCACCACATACATGCTGTAGATAGCTAGCTAGTTAGGTTTATGTTGTAAGCAGGCACTGTGCTTGCAGCTGCTCTGGATCTCAGCAAATCCAGCTGCTCAGCAGCTTGCTTGGTCACCAGTTGCAGCTTCAAGGCAGAATCCTGCAGGAACTTCAGCAGGGTGGACCCTGTGCTATGTAACTGTGCCATTTCCAGTGCCTGGCTTAGAATTACAGCTTGGCTTTAAACTAAATGTCTCCGAGGAGCAGTGCAGAAATGCTTGTTTTTATCCCTAGAAGTAAAACAAAAATGTCCTAGTAAAATAAACAGAGCTAGTCCATGCCCTTGAACAACTTCTTGGTGAGTTCATTTGCAGGTACTTGCTTGTATTAGGAAGTAAGAACTGAAGCTGGGAGAGAAACTCAAGAGGAAAGTAATATATTTGTCTTATAAAATGTTGAAGAGATGCAGTTAAAAAAAAAATTAGTGAGAAGTAAAGAGAAGCTTTTAGGTTTGAAGTGTTCCTGTGCCTTTTTTACTGTCTTAAGAACACAGTTTTGAAGTGAAACACAGGAACATGCAGAGCACTTTGTCATCTAAGTATAAAAGTGCTGCAGATGAGAACAAATAATTATTAATTAGTAACACCACTGTATTTTGTTGCTCCTTCTTGTCTAATGAATGTCTTTTTCGTGAAAGACAGAAGCAGGAGAAACCTGAGATTATTTGAGGGGAATTTTTGTACACTGGAAGGCAAAGGAAAGATAAGAACAGAATCAGTTAAAGTCAGAAGGAGACAACTAATACGGCTTTTGAGGTATCAATGATGTATTTTGTATTATTCATGGCAGTGACTCCTGTATGGCTTGTAAGTTTTCTACGTTTTCATTTGCTAAATTAGGTGGAACATCACATAAGAGTAAGGTAGTCAGTGAAATGTAGAAAGATTGAGATCATCATGATCATGCAAAGGCATTGCAGATGCCTCTCCACAAAATGTGGTTAGCTACAGCACTGATTTTTATGTTAATTTACTAGTGAATAATTTAAAAAGACCTGTTTACTTTTTAATAAAAAGGAATGATATAAATTGGCTGAGTGTTCCTAATGTTACTTACAGCTGCCATTGAGCAGATGTTAGAGATTCTTAGTGGTAGGCTAGACAAAAATAAGTTTTATGAATAAACAAACAATTTCTTTTTACTACCAACTCTTTCAGGCTGATTCTCTCCCAAATTCACTGTGAATGGCTTTTTAAAGTCTCCTCATAAATAATTACCTTTCTTTGGCACTTTTTTCTAGGCACTTGGATTTTAATTACAGTGATGAACTGTTTTAATAAGTTGTTAAATAATTTTATCTTTTTAGGAGTGAATCCATTTTCTATTTCTCTTTGACTTCATCAGTTCCTGGGACTTTAATCCTTTTAATTCTTGCTAATTCACTTCATAAATTCATGCTGGAGAAGTAAACACCATGCAGCAGCATCATTTCCTTTTGAACTCTGTGCACGTACACCCACCTCAGCTTGCTGGTTATCAATGGTCTCCTGTTACTAGTAACCATTTTGTTTAACTCAGTCATTTGGATCACAGTAAGTATGAAAAGAGAAGTAATTAAATGGAGACAATGTGGGTTTGCTTTGGGCTAATGTCTGGGGGCCTTAAAGCCCTCCACGGAGGTGAATACAGTGCTTAGTTCGTAGATAAGGGATATGTAACACTGCTGTACTTCACCCCAGAACAGCATCTTCCAATGCAAATACTTATCAGACACCTTTACATGTGATTTGGTGTTGGGAAATGCTGAACATGGATTTCTTCCTGGCTTTTTTTGCTGTTTGTGCCAGCCAGAAGGAAAGGTGCAGACAGGGTGGTCGCGCTTCCCGGTGCCTCTGCAGTTTGGTACCTGACAGCTGAGCGAAACACAGGGGATGTTCTGCTTGACCACCTCTGTTCCTGAACATCTGAGTGAAGAAGTCATGGATGCCAAAGTGAGGCTCTGAAATAATCCTGCATATTTTACATAGATGGGTTTTGTTGGTTTTTTTGGTTTTTTTTTTTTTTTTTTACTGTAAGAAAGATATAAAACGTGCTGTCTCGATGAATAGTGACATTTAATAACTTGCCACTAAATACCTGAGATGATACATATATATACATATACATCTCGCATAAAGAGAGTTTGATATTCCATTTTTTTGACTCACAGTATTTCACTCAGTATATATTCACAGTATATATATCACTCAGTAAAAAGAGTGGAATGCCAAAGTTCAAAATGATAATATATATTTAGTGTAAGTTTTTAAAATTGTAAAATCTATATCCATAAAATGTAGATTTGAAAACTGGAATATCATCTTTGTTTTGCCAGTGGACTGGTGAAACCAGCATTTCCCTATTGGTTTCAATATTTTTTTTTAACCCAAACCCATGCAGTTATTTAATCAGATCGTTGGTGCTTTTGGTTTGAGATGCTCACCATAATTGCAGTCTGTGGTAAGATCAGCACATAGGCTGTTGACAGAGGGAGGTGGAGAAACAATCCCCTGGCATATTAAATACCTTTTTATGAGTTGCTCCCTATTTGTGATGGTGCTTACTGGTCTTTTTTGTTTCCTTCATTCAAGTAGTGTTCAGTGGATGTTATGCCAGAAAAATCTGACCGAATTTATCAAGCAACACACCTTCATACAGCATCCCTTTGAAATAAAATTGTTAGTTTTGCCATGTGAGCATTGTTAATAATGCAATGGGAGGAAAAAAGGATTTCTTAAAAAACCAGAAGTGTCTTTCCCTGACCACCAGCAGAGAGGTGCCTCCTGCTTCGAAGTGTGGTTGCACAGTCAGGGGTTTTGGTTTTTTTTTTATCATTGAAGGGAGCTGGCAGCATTTTTTGTATTCAGGCTGCCTGAAGAGTTTGAAACGCTGCAAAACAACCCTACTGTCAGAAAACATCTTTCTGTACCTGGAAGTTCTCACCTGCACTGCAGCCTTCGCACGTGGGCTTTTGCAGTTTTGCCGAATGCCGAATTATCAAGGTGGAGAAAGTAAAAGGAAACACTCTGAGGGGCAAAATTTCCTGGAAAGCAGGAGCTTTAAGTAAGATTTTTGCCCTTTACAAACAAGCATTGTGATGCCTTATATGTATAGGTAAGGCCATCCAGGGTGTTACCCTTTGGATATTTGTTGCATCAGGAGAATACAGGAAGTCCATGATAAAATCTATGTGTTTGCAACTTGTTGGTGTTGAAGATGTTCGAGTGGCCTGAAAAATAAGCTGAAAGTGCCTCGCATTTTCCTGGTAATCCCATGATTACCAAAGTGGGACATTCATTCCTCTATGCAAGCCCTCAGGAAATCTGTTCTACCTGATTTGTAAAAGCCAGGTGGAAACAAACAGATCGCAGATGAGTCTGGTGAGCTCTGGCACCTTATATTTTTTTGGCTTTCAGGCAAAGCCAGAAGCCAAAACATAGACCCTTCCAATTGCTCAAGGAAAACACCTTTGATCCTGGAAATTCCCCTGAAGCCTTCAGCTGTGCCAGCTGCCTTTGATTTTAGGGGACAGCGTGGAAGAGGGGCTGATGCTGCTGTTTGTCCTCTGCATGACAAAGAGACTGGATGGTGGATGGATTCTGACTGTGGCACTAAGACATGGACTTTTAAATCTCAAAAACTAATCCTGCCTTTCTCTGAGTTAGCGTAGGAACAAAATCTTAAACTGCTTTTAACATCAAGTGTTGAAAAACACTCAAAATGACATTGAAGTGTCATGATTGTGGCTGTATTATGGATGGTGGATTTTTAAAAATCTTTAAAATTCATAGCACCTTCTTGATAAAGTAGACTGATTTTCTGCTTGCTTTATTCAGTGTGGAGTATTTGCAATTTGGTTTTAAACAGCTATTTCTTCAATTTGAGTAATTTTGTTACAAGCTAATAGACAATACCTAAGTGTATCTGAGCTTTAATGTTAACATATTTGTTTCAAAGTTGTTATCAATGTTAAAAAGCACAAAGCTAAAGGTAGTTGCTAAAACATGGAATGCAATATGCCATTGCTGTGGTTCTGAGCCATCACGCATATTTATTATTTTCTTCCAATTGAAATTGCTATTACTGCTAGATATATCAGGGTTTTAGCCTCAGTCTGTAATATGTCATGTCCAGCACAACATTTTGAGAGGCTGAGATGTATTGATCCAAACCCAAGAATGCCAAGAGGGAAAAAGCCTGACCTAGACCAGTGCTGTTTTAATTATATCACGGTTTAAGCTAGTTTATCACTGTTTAGCTTAATTTAACTGTGACCAAGGAAGTGATGCAATGCTTTTCAGTGTTTGTAAAGGAGGTTTAACGCGAGAGGTTTTCGAATCAAGTCCAGTTTCTCCCACAGCATTTTGGTTTTTCAACCATCCTAACGAGAGCCTGTGGCTCAATGCTGAGAACCAGAGTGCTGAAAGGAGAAGCCAAGCTTTATGTTTCTTCATCAGCAATTGCGGGAAGTGGCCATGGATTTGGGAATCTGGGGCTGGAGCTGTGCCACCAGCACTTCCTCCTGCCCTGGGTGCACTGTGCTGCACTCTCCAGCGGTGCTAGACAGGAGGTTTCTACTGATGTCTCTTGTATTTTGAATCTTGCCCAAAATCAGGAGAGTGGCAAAAAATAGCCCACACAATCTCTTGTAGAGGAAATCAGCACTGCAAGAAAGCTGAGATAAAGGTCTGGTTTTTCCCAGTGATGGTAAGGTTAAGATTAGGTGTTGGGATGCCTTGATTTATTTCTTCTTTCTGCCTTTGGCTTGTCATGTGTCATTAGGCAGACTGCTTCAGCAGTTCCAGTGGTGCCATCTGCAAAAAGAAATAAGGTTAAAGTAGGTCGTACACTGTAGCACCCCTGAGTGCAGTATGTGGTACACCCTTTTAAAGAAGAAAAATGGCATCTTGGTAAAGAACCATGAGACTTAACAATACAGGAGTTCCTTAAACTTCCTTGTTGTCACACAACAAGCCACTCCTGCTGCTTCCTCCTTGGAGAGGAAGAGGAATGGCCGTTCCAGCAGCACGTAAGTGCCTGATCTCCTGCACCTTGGCATCTCCCAGCACTGCTGCTGCATGGCAGCATGTTTCCTTCTGGGTTTCAGTGTGGCTCCAAGCCAGGCGCCACCAGGGACAGGGGTTCCAGCTGTGGTCTTTGGACCTGGAGCACACGTCTGTCACATTTTATCTTCTTTTTTGTCCAGGTGAGGATTAAATGCTCCAGATGGTATTTCTTGTTCAGACTCAGATGTTTATTAA
>VZSR01001863.1:3059109-3199680 GCA_013398615.1 Brachypodius melanocephalos
ACAAGGCCTTTTAAGGATAAACTGTCCAATTAAGAAATGACATCTAAGTTATTTTTCCTTTAACTCCACAACCAACCACCCATGGCCCACAATGTGGACTCTTCTATGCAATTACAAAATACCACCCAGACCCATGAGGAAGAAGGTGAAAAAGAAGAACTTGGCCTATGCCTAAAACCTCCACCTTGCTTTTTATATATTACTATATTCTAAAACCTTAAACTCTTATGTTTTCCACCATGTGATGTTACACACTTCTATTCAAGCTACACACCCATAGTTCCAGTGCTGTCATTCAATTTTGGAAGCCTCTTCCAAGGCCTCAGGTCACATGCAATGTTTTCTTGGAGGTCACTGCCTATCAGCACAGAAAGCCTAAAATTCTCAGTGACCAGGGTTCTAAAACATGTAAATTATTTATCTCCTCTTTCTCCATGCCACTTAGGGACTGGAAGGAATGCTCCAAAAATAGCAAGTGCCTATGCTATGGAGCTGAGCAACAGAAGGTGGTGTGGCTCTTCCTGCTGAACCTTCTAAAGAAACATTTTAAATGAACACACAAAAAACTAATAGTAATTAAGTAATAGTATTCTGTGGAGACCTGTGGTAGATGCTGCAACAGTGCATCAGCAAGCTGTGCATAATTCAGCAATGCTGAATTCTTTCAGACATCATCTACAGGGAATTTTGCATAAGTATGGACTTGATAATTTGTCCTTTGTGTGCATGTGCAAGTGTTCCTAGGGGCATCATTTGCCCTGCAGAACCCCTGTTGCTGGAGGTGCTGTTCAAGAAAGGAAGCATCCACTCTGAGTCTTGGAAACCAAGCTGGGTTTTCAGAAAGTTGTCCCACTTGTAAACAGACATTAAGCATGGAGCCCTGTGATGAGATTTTTACCTTTTTTCCCCCTCTGTGCAGGCACTTTTTCGAAAAGAGTTGCGAAAAACGGGCAGTTCTCAACAGGCCAAGTTATAAACCAGCATTTTTCACAGGCATGTGAAAACACACACGGGCACTTCACCAATTGGTCTGGCAGTGTAGCCTCGTGTCATGGAGCTAAAGGTACCTGGTGAGCTGCTGCTAAAGTGAGTTGTCACAGCTTTGCAGTCTCTTCTCCTAGATGGCAAAGTTAAGCTAAGGGGGAATGTATTTTATCTTATTCTGCTGGATCAGGATAAGGACGTGTAATGGGACAATTAAGAATGAGGACACGTAAGTGGGACAATTAAGGATGACTCGACTGACAAGAATTAGCTGCTACATAAGCCTTTTATATCTTGCCCTGCCTCTTATTTTCAGAGGGTTGTTAACCTGGTCACCCCTCGTAAGGCTAATTGTGTGTGAATCTGAAGACCCTTAGTTTGGGTGCTCATAAAGTAGAAAGATGACTTGCTAATGGGACTTCATGCACATTTGATACGGTACTATTTTGTCATTGCTGCCTTGTCAGCAGAAACAGCAGGTGGGTTTGCAGGTCCTCTGAGCAGAATGCCACTTTTTGCCACCAGTCCTGGAAGTCTTGGAAGGATATGTGTTCTCCCTGTGTCACTGCATGTTGTTATATCTCAGTTGCAGCAAGGAAGATATATTTGTGCTCATTGCAGGTACTTACAAAGTAGCATGGCATAATTGTCCCTCTGCAACCATCTCTCTCTAAACTATTGTTTAAAACCACCAGCCACATCTTTGTTCTTTATTAAGACTAAGGCAGCAACACAGAGTCTGTAGGTATCAAGAGATAATCATTCCCCAAGGGCATTTGAAACACTTCACAACCAAAAGGTTGTGATTACTCCACGATTGCTATGCTGCTTATTATTCCTTATTGCTTAATTATGGAATCAGAGTGTGTTTCCTGGATGCTGTCATCTGACTAAGATTCTCCACTTCTCACGCTCTGCTTCAGTATTATGTGGACTGGAAATCTCTGTAGATGTACTGCATAACCTTAGGGCAGGCCAGTTCTGGAAGCTCTTCTGACCTTTTGGGAGACCAGAGCATTCATAAACGAGGCTGTGTGTCTAGAAGAGAAAAAATATAATGGACTTCCTCTGAAGTAAATGGCATGTTTGTCAACAACCTTGGTGTTATTGCACCCTGTTCTAACCAACTGACCTCATCCCATCTCCCTGGTTGAGTGAGTCTCACATGACTTGCTGCCTTGAGTGGAAATGCACTGTTGTGGCTTCACACTGGAAAATAAAACTAGGAAGTGTGGTCTTTTCCAGGCTCACCAGGCCTAGAAATGTACCCTGGATAACTGATTTTGTAAAATCTTGGATTTAATGCTTCACTGAATCATCATCTACTCTAAGCAAGGGGAAAGCCATTCAGTGTGTATTTTATCCTTAGCCTTGATTTTTTGAGTGTATTCATTCACAGGCAGATGAGAAGATGGGTGATAAAGCTCAGGTTTCTAAATCATCACCTAAATTTCCAGGTGAAACTCCTTCTGAACTCAATTCCTCAAACTTGTTTTTTGGAAACTTGAATAAGAAATAGACTGGGTGAAACTCCCTTATTATCACAAGGTTGGCATAAAGTTTGCTTAATGAGGTGCCTTTCATGGCAGCACTTGATTTTTAAATGCTCCTTTTCTTTTCTGAAATCCAAATGCTGATAGCACCTTCCACTGTGGCTCTCTGTGCTAGTGTGGGTCCTCCAGCAATGCAGTCCTGCCAGCAAGCTCTTGTGTCATAAATAGAATTTATTCTGGAAATAAAAATGTATTGTTTTCATTGTTAGAGGATGCTACTAAATTGGCTGTGTGTTTGTCTAATAATCACATCTAAAGCTGATTATTCTCGTAATAGCCTTAAGATATTATTTAAAAATAAATATATAAATGCACAACTTTTGTACTAATACTAGTTTTTAATCTCTTCTTGTTTCTATGAAGTCTGAATGAGATTTTCAAAATTGAATAATAATTTGATCCGTTAATCTTTTGAAGCTAGTAATTTTATTTTCCCCTCTTTGCAGTCTCTGAGGCTCGCAAATGAATAGAGCTTCATTACTGGAGTCTGCATTTAATAACCATTATCCATTATCTTGTAATTAAGACTCCCTGTAACGAATCATGAGGACAATGCAAAAATACATAGTACATTTCTTTAATGAACTGGAAAATGTTCATCTTGTTCTATTTAGTAATGAGTTGCTGAATAGTCGTTAAATCCACTGGAGAATAGAACTAGATGGATTTTGAAGACTATCTTGAGTTTGTGGTTAATCTATTAGAATTAAAATTTCATCTTCTATTTTTATCAACAGCTGATTAGAAGTCATTCTGTTTGACCAAATTGATTAGAAGACCATATACAAGGGCAGCTGTTGTTTAATGAAAGTTTTTAATGAAACTGTACCATAGAGACTTGTAATTATAAGACTTATAAAAGCTTTGACTTACCTTATAGCAGAAAAAATGAGAAGTATTGCACTGAAGGACTTTAAGTGCTACATTTCGAAAGGGAAATTAAAAAATATAATTTGGTGTTGTTGAAGTTTCACTTCCACTGCTCCTCGTTTTAATGTGACTATCAGATGTCCGTAGTGTCTCTCTGGGAGGGAGCAGCTCTGAAATGTGCAACTCAATTGTCTCTCCTGTGTGCTCTGTTCTTTGCAAAGCTCTATCAACTATTAATTGCCTCTTTTGCACTTTCTGTGGAGTTAGAACCTTTCTTGCAAATTTTTCTCTCCAGAATGGAAGCTGTCACAGGAGGGTCCAATTGAATCACCCCTGGGCTGACATGGTGCCTAGTCAGGAAGCCTACAGAGAAAACTGTGGTCTTAGAAACCCCAGAGTTGGTGATACCATCTGATGGTGTTCAAAAGCCACAGAAGCATGCCTGGCTTTGAAACCCCAGCACTGGTGGTACCATCTGATGGTGTCTAAAAGCCACAGGAACATGCCTGGCTTTGTGTTGCCTTGCCATCAGGCTGGGACCCAGCTGTGTGCCCATCAGCTGTGCCAGCAGGAAGGCACTCTCTGGAGGGTGCTGCAGCTCACAGAATGCCGTCAAGGCAGCTCCTTACTCAGAGCCAGTGCTGAAACTTCCCTTCCCTACCCCAGGGGATGTTGTAGAGGCATCATCATTCACATAAGAGACAAGACGGACCCCAAGCCAAATTTGAAGTGGAAGCAGATGCAGTTCCAATTGACTTAAGTGGATGATGCACTACTACATGATGTTTGAATTAGCCCTCTTCTTCTCCCAATTACTTTTGATAATTAATGATCCCGCAGTACACCTTTTCTAAGAAGTAGGTTCCTAGGGGTGAAGTGCGTCCTAATGAAATTAAAGAAGTTTTGTCATTGTGTTCTGTCAATGCTGGATCATGCAGTGAAAAGCACATTGTTTTTTGTTAGTTTCTTAGCTTCTTGTTACACTGTGCTTCAGGACTTCTTTCAAGCCAAGGCAGAACAGCAAGAATACACAAAAATGTTACACAAGTATTAAGGCAGTGGAGAATATTATTCACTAGTGAGAAAACAGGAAAAAATAAGCCAAGGCTAAGTCTTGTTCTTTAAAGCACACAGATGTTTTGACCTTGTTACTGCATTAGTAACTTGCAGTGTTACAATTGCAAAACGCATAAAAGGGGAGTTTTCCCTTGGTTCACAGTATTACCCAGCTGGTTTGGTAAACACATATGAGATATCTTTCCCTTCTCCTAGAAAGAGCTGCAGGAGATACAATAGCAGACTGTCAGACCTGAGACCAAGTAGATGCAAAGTTAAATGAGAAAAACCTGATGAAAATCATTTCTATCCCCAAAGATCCTTGTGGAAATACTAAAATGTTGATTTATGTAGACCACAGGGACATGAATGCAAAGGAGTGCTTCAGAATGGCTGTGAAGCAAGAGGGCATCTTTGAGGCTGTGAACCTCTATGTGCAGAGGGACTCTTCTTCTAAAACTTCTATAAAACATTTTACTTCCTTTCAGGTTCTGATTTTATAAAGACTTCTACAGGAAAGGAGGTGGAAAACGCGACCTTCCCCGTTGGCATAGTCATGATGCGAGCCATTAAGGAGTACTACTGGCGAACTGGCTACAAGGTAGTTCTCATTTCCTTTGTAGAAATTAACCAAACAGGCTAAAAGAAATAAGATTGTAATAGGATTGATTTGCTAATATTATTTTTTTTTTTACTTTTGTGTTTTCTCCCTCGAAGAACTGTTACTTCATTCCGTAAAAGCTCGTGCGATCAAAGCGTTCCCTGCTGCATCTGCATTTGAATTTTGTTTCACCCTTTAAGTGGCCATGTCCATCAGTAACAGGGCTGACAGTGGCTGATGTGCTCCCATAAACCTCAGCAGGGCTGTACAAATGTAGAGCCCTCGAGTCTGTCCCGGTGTACACAACTCTATTTTCTGACTCTGTCCCGGCAACCCAAGGGATACGTTTTGCTCTTTCCTCCCTTGCCAGAGAGGCTTTCCAAGGGAACAAGGAGGCAGATCCAGTGGTATCCCGTTGCCTGGGATGGAAGGAAGGAGAGAGAGGATAGGGGTTGGATGAACATTATGCTCTGGTACTTAATGTTTATTGATCAAGTAGCTGTCAAGCGATGTCAGTGGAGAGAAGGGGAATGTACAGCAAAGGCAGTGATGAACTCTCTGTGCATTCATCCTTTTGCTGAAACATTGAGAAAGGGAGGAGATTCCCAGGAGGGCTTAAGCCACCTCTCACTTCCTTTTTCCATGGGCAGGTGGGGGCTGCCAGTTGGATCTGGTGCTGCTGTTCAGCCGTGGGCTTTGTCCTCACCTTCAGCCCCAGGGCAGGAAGACACATCTCTAGCTAAGAGCCTCTCCCCATTTCTGGCCACCCTTCCCTCCTCTCCAGCTTCTCCTTCTGTTCCTTCTGCAGGTGGCCTTGCAAGGTTCAGTGTCAGGACATGGGATGAGCAGTGGGATGGGGGCTGAGATGGCTTCAGGGGCTGTGGGAGCTTGAGGAACGTGTGACACCAGGTTAGAGGTGTGTCCATCCACTCTCTGGAGCCATCAGGATGAGGCCAGCCTGGATCCCTGGGCTCTCCCCACTTCCCCTTTCCCCTCTTGCCTCTCTCTCTGCCACACAATAAATTGAGCAGCTGCAATAGCTGTTTCTGTGGGAGCACCATCAGTGCCCCAGCGTGAGGCAGATCCCTGGGGCCTGCAGCTCCCCACGGCACCAGTGCTGTGTGCCACAAGTTGGTCCCTGCTGCATTAGCGCAGCTTTGTCCCCATAATTGGATATAAATGTTGAATTCACCTTTTGCTTTCAAAGGAGGCATTCATGGTATGAAATGTGTTTTTAAGAGTAAGTGCTTGTGTCCGTGTGCATGTGTGTGTCAGTGAATTAGATGTAAACTGACTTTATGTACTTTTATTAACCCAAGACAATATTATCAGTGACAAGAAATTTCTAAATGGTTTCTTTAACAAACTAATTTTGCTGCTGTAGGGATGCTTTCTAGCAAGGCGTTGCCTGGGAAAAACAGGTTAATACAGAAATTAAACTTCTTCAAGGAAAGGAACAAGTTGCAGAGTAACATTTATTGACTGATAAGCTGTGGTGGTGATATGAAAAGTGTGCAATATAATGGGAAATAATCTTTTCCTGTCATTATTGAAGGACATACATAAATTGGTTTTTCTGTTGGGAAAACCCCCAATCCAGAAAAACTTATTACTTTTAATAATGTAAGGTGAAGAGAAAATTCTTGAGGAGATGAACTTATTAAGCAAAATAATGAAATGCTGTGAAACAGCAGGAAAGTGGTAGCTGGACTTTGTACTGCTCTTGAATTAAATTCCAACCCCCCTTCCTTTTTACCTTTTTGTGGCAGTCAGATGTGCTATTTGGAAAGCTGGTAAATGGAGGAGAGGACAGGCTTGTCTTTGTCAGCTTTTTTGGGAAAGAAAAGAGCTTTCAGAATCTGCTAAAAGGAGAAGGAATTCTGAATGATGGTTTTAATTCTCTTATTAACTCTGTTTCACTTGTTTTTGCCACAGATTATCTCAAAGAGATGTAGTATTTCTAGGAAGAGATCTAAATTCAAATTTCATTAGGATTTCTCTTCCTGAGGGAAAACACATTCCAACTGTTTTTGTTTATTATCTAGAAGATGCTTTTCCAGTTGCTGGGCTTTAAATTCTTTTTGGAAATCCAACGTTAACAGATGTATGCATACACTCACACAACTATTTGTCCATCCACAAAAACACAGTCTTCGTGGTTTGGATTTATCAAGCTTTTCCTACTTTTGTTCCTTTTAATCTTATTGGAAATATGCCATTATCACAATGCTCCAGCATGAGAGAAGGATTTATTCTGTGTTTGTTGGTCCTGAAATCACTATATAAAGGAGATTACCAAACACATTTAAAAACAGATACTTTCTGATTCCACTGTTATATCCATAAGGCACAAAGAAATCCTCAGTGCACTGAGGTTTAGGGAGCTTACATACATAAACAAAATGATAATTCTTGCAGAATGTAAAGGCTGACAGCAGAAGGAAACATAGGAAGAATCACTGTGTGCTACATGTTGTTCAGATTTACTTTTTTTGATGCAGGAAGAATTTTTCCTGATTCTCCTTGCTTTTCAAGAGTTTAGGTGGCTGCTACAGGCCAACATTTTGGCATTTTTGATGAGAGATTTTTCTAGCTGAGTGCCACAATTTCTGTCTCAGGACAAGATGTGTTTAAATGGCACATAACCAAAAGACTGGCATTAGGGGTGTATGCCAAGTGCACAGCAGGTCCATCATGACATTCATAACGTGCTTTACCTCAAAGATAATTACTCAAAGATAAGTTTTACTTGGTGTTTGTGCCTTATATGTGATTATATGCAGGTAGTCCAGTCCTGCCTAAATCCCTTGTACTAAAGGCAAAATATTCCCATTAGACCTCAAGCCTAGCTCCTGAGAAAGTGCACAGGGGTCAAAAGTATTGCTCCCTCAGGATAAAAATGTCATCTTTGGCAGTGATGGCTGAGGCTTGATGGCTCCCAGTACTAGTCCAGACCTTGTCCTGTTTGCAGCCAGGTCCTTACCAGGTGGAGCTGTTACCTCACAGGCACTTGGAGACTGCAGCTGTACAAACATTGATTGCTCTTCTAGGGTTGCTGATGGATGAAAATACGTATTCAACTACTTTTTTTTTTTTCTTTTTTTCTTTTTTTTTTTTTAACCCTTCTTCTTCTCTCTCTGAAGGTTGGATTCAAACCTGCAGGGGGCATTAGGACAGCCAAAGAAGCTATTACTTGGCTGATGCTGGTGAAGGAGGAGCTGGGAGTGGAGTGGCTGACACCGGAGCTCTTCCGCCTGGGTGCCAGCAGTTTGCTGGGAGACATTGAGCAGCAGGTTGGTTGTTGGCAGCTTACGACTCGTGCAAAGCAGAAGTGATCTTTCCAAATGTGCTGCCTCACTGCTTCTGCAGAAAGGGAACATCCATCTAGTTTATTATTAATGACAGGTTGACTTCCAGCTCAGTGTTTCTTTAAGTTTGAGCTGTCCTTACAGACTCTGATGTTAGGGCAGCTGACCATGGTCTAGGCCATGTTTGCAGTGTAAAATTTTACAAAATTTGGGCAAAAAGGGCTCAGTTTGTACACATACAGAGTCTTTTCAAATGCCTGGCAGTGCTCTCCTCTTCAATCCAGCTCTGACTGAGCCTGGTGGACCCCTTGTGTCCCTGTGCCACAACTCCTCACGATGTATTTCCATCTGTGGAGAAAGTCACATCTCACCCTACATGTGGGTGCTGCTGGTAGAGAATTTTTTATGTGTTGGTTGTTTCCTGGGGAAGAAGTTCCCAGTGGGAAGAAAGATTCTGACCTATCTTTCCATGATCTACATCAGTGGCACAGGGTTTCAACCCCAAAGGATGCAGTGTAGTGGGAACAGTGTAGTGTCACAGGAACTACCAAAACATGAGGGCTTCTGGTCTTGACTCTCATGTTCATTGAGCTCAGGAGAGAAGGTGATATTGCCTTTAATCAAGAGAAATATCTGAGAGTCATTATCCTGTTAGGAAAACATGAAGTATATAGGGTTTGGGGGAGGACAAAAGCACCAATCTTTTTCCTTCCCTCACCTTTCCTCTCAGCTGAAATACTGATATGTTTTAAGAACAGCTGAGAGGTGTCAGGTTAATATTCGTGACTGCTGAAAACCCCTGGCTCACTCCTGCAATGAGAATAATATTGTATTGTTCTCTCTGCCTCACTCTCAACCTAAAATTTTGTCCCTGGTTATGACAGAGCAGCATGAGCTTTCTCTTTGCCACTGCCATCACTGCTGGGTGTTAGAACACAGCCAGTGATTGTGTTGCACCATTTGTTCTGATTTCTTAGGGGCTCTGTCTTTAATCTGCCAGGGATTGCACAAATGCCCCAGCCATGACCAAAGTTCTTACTGTTCTGTGCTGTCTAAAAACATGGAAGATAAAATGTCCCAGTCATTATACTCAATAAAACATACATACTGAAATAGTCAAAGCCAGATGACGGAGGAAATCAGTGGCTTCTACCTGGCTCTTTTTGAAATCTTAGTTAAGAGCAACAAGAGTCTTTGCTTTTTTGCTTTTTCTTTCCAAACACAGCAGCAAGAGCCCTTAGTTTCATATCCTACAAACAAATATATTGAGGGATATTACATCATATTTTATGCACACTCACAAACAAATATGTATCATCCTCATCTGGCCTGCCTTTAATTTGTTACTTCCTTGACACTTGCAGCTTTATAGTTATATACAATTCCATCATAAATTTTCTTTTTTTTCTTGCAGATTTTCTATCATGTGACTGGCTCTTATCCACTTCAGCATGAACTGGCAATGTCTTAGGCACAAAACCATCTCAGGATTACTTTTACAAAAGAGGTCTTTAAGCAAACAGCATTCAGGAATCTTCTGACAACCAAGTGCACATGATAGAATTAAAGGCCTAATTCTCCCTTCTTCATATTTTATGGTATTTAAAAATATGCTCAAGTCTGCTGGTTGTACTTGATCCAAAAGCAGAAAAAAGTGGCATTTCTGAAATAGTTAAATAGTTAATACATACAGATTTACAAAGTTAATCTTGCAAAGTTCCTCAGACCAGCCTGAAAAGCTCATTAATGGCAACACTGAAATACTATGAAAAAGATTTAGGTGGCCTGGTAACACTTTGCAGTCACAGAATTTGAAATATCTGTGGAATGTTTCAGATTGCTAATTAAGAGCTACCGATCTTGGAATAGATTTCCATTGACCTCAGACTAAATCTTCTGGCGCAGATGTGTTGCACTATTAATTGTTCTGTTGATTCAGTTTCAACCATTGTAACAGGAAAGAAGAATGCAACTTGGCTATTACTTCTCTTTTATAAAATATCTTCTGAAGAAAAGAAAAAAAAAAAAGGAAAAAAAAAAAGAAAAAGAAAAAGCAACCAGACCTCTTTTTTATTTTTTGTATTTTCCCCCCCAAACTTGGGCACAGACATCCATATTTAGACTCTTGAATAAAAGTGGCTTGATTTCTAGAACAGCTGAGTATCCACAGTTGCTCCTGAAGTTAATGGGAGCTCTGGGTGATCAGAACAACTGAAAATCAAGCAGTCTCTATATAGGTGCCTAACTATGCATTCAGGGGCCTATTTTTAGGCATTTCACTCTTAAAATTTTAGTCTAACTTGCTTAGATGCTCCAATTCCTGCCTCCTGTCATTTTAAAACACATTCATGCAAATCTTTCCATTTTAATGTAGGGGGGGTTTGACTGTCAGTTTGCAAGTGTCACTGCTAGGCTGGCTGAACTTCAACTTTGCCATTCCAAAAAGAAATACTTAAATTTAAAAGATGATCTGAATTGTGTCCTACAGGGGCTTTAATGTAAAAAATGTGCTTTTTTCAGAGCACATTAAGAACAATACCCAAATCACCAACACCTTTTCAGTATCAGACTGGAGCTAGTAGATTCATTATACCAGAACTGCATTCTGCTCACTAACCAGAGTTGTACTAAAAACTTAATTATCTTATCATCATGACTAGTCTTACTGACTTAAGTAGGTCTCATCATGGAAGGAAGAGGAGGAGGATTTTGCTGTAAATCAAGCTACAAGGTGCATTTATTACAAAGAGATTTATTGTAAAGATAATAACTCTGTTATTTATCTGGCTGTACCACCTGAATCACTAGAGTGCTACAAAACACCTTGGACAGATAGGAAAGCTGACTAGGGAAAAAAATCAAGAAAAATAACATGTACAGAAAGAAAAATCCTATATGAAATGCTCAGGATTAAAAATTGGCCTTAATTTCTCAGGAAATAGTTCATCCAAGGCTTTTAGTCTTCTTCTGCTTTAGGTCTCAATACAAAAGGTGAGGCTGAGCTGTGACTCTGTTTTCATGTTTGTTTTCCTGAAAATGGCCCATTTATACCATGAGTTTTCCTTCTGATTTCATTGCCAATTTCATCAAGGAAAAATCCAAGTGCCTGTCTGCAGAGCAGAGGGGGAAATTCTGCTGCTGAGCTTTCAGAAATCCAGAGCCTCTTATAAGAAGTCAGCTCCCACCAGGTTTTTGCCACTCTGACCCTCTGCCTTGCCTTCCCAGCCACCACACACTGGATTTTGCTGCTCAAGCTCTGTAAATGTTATTAAATGTTATAAATGTCCATACTTTCATAATGGGAAGTATTGTGATGCCTTAAGTTTCAGCTTTCATGTCTTTCAGTCTAGGGGTGCAGTTCTGAGCCTCACATTAAGTGCTGATGAGCTCTTTTCACAGAGTAGGGAGACAAAACAAATCCTTTTCCTGCTGGAGACCAAGGGCAACTTTCAGCCCCAAAAGCACAAACAACAGTGGGCTGGAGGGAGGAACAAGAAGGATGGGACCTCACAACCTGGAGCTGTAATTGGACAATTAAATTTGCATATTAAAATATGCAAATGAACCAAAACATATAAATGTAAGACTTTGCAACTGTTTGTCCATTTTGTGACCATTCTTGGTCCACCTTGGGTGCAGCCCTGGTCAGGCTCTTGTCCTGCCCAAGGTGAATCCTGGAGGCCTTTCAATAAATATCTACCTTATTCTCCAGCTCTGTCCAGTCTCTGTTCAGGTCAGCCTTCCCAAAGCATCAAATGCCACCTGCAAACCACACTTTTTTGTTGTCAGTTGTCTTTTGGACAATTAGGGTGACGATAGAAGCTATTTTTTTTGGAGATGCTTTAGTTTCTAGGTGGAGGACTCTGTGTGGTTCCTTAAAATTAATGGAGGTCCAACTTTGCCCCCTCACTGTGTAAGGTGAGTCTCTGAGAACAATCTCACTGGGAACTGTGTTTATGAAAGAACTTGCCAGGAGGAATTCTGTCAGCAGTTTTGATGTGCACATGGGCTGCTGGTGGTTACTTCAGGGGTGAAAGCTCTGTTTGCAGAGGGAGAGGTTCCTGAAGAGTTGAGGATTGCCACTTCCCTTCTCCATGAATGTTAAAAACACACCTGTGTGAAATACTGTGCAACTCCAAGCCAACCATTGTTTTCAGAGAAGCTGGATTGGAATGTAGTTTATACATATATTTTTTTGGGTGAAACTTTTTGTCAAATAAAGAAAAAAAAAAGTAGCAGTCTGTAAACACATGCAAATAAAGATGATTCTGGAATGAGCAGAAGGCTCAGTGTCTCAGAGTTTTGTTTAACTCCTTGGTGATTCAAGTTACATTCAGATTGTCTGTGTCTGTGGGCCACCAACACGACCCAGAGCCTTTTCTCTCACCCCTCCTGCAGAAGCTGCTGGTACCAGCCAAGAGTGACTCTGTGGACAGCCCTGGGTGATGTGAGGGGTTGAACCTGGACCAGGGATGCCACCAGGAGCAGCAAGGGACCGGGCTGGTGCAGGGAAAGAGGCTTATCCAAGGGCTCTGTCCAGGAGAATGCTGCTACCTGAGCAGGGATGGGATCCATCCAGGGATGGGGCAGGGCTGGAGGCCAGCTGAGTTGAGTGGTGCTGCTGGGCAGGGCCAGAAGCATTCCTGGGCTTGTGCTGGCACTGTGAGAGAGCCAAATACTGGCACTACCAAACGTTCTGAGCTGAGCTTGGAGATGCCATGGCAGGATCTTCATTCCCACCCACCAGGGAGCTGGAACTGCTCGCAGAGTGGGCTCCTAGGCTCGCTGCCCTTCACCATAACCCTTCAGTGCCCTTTTTTCCACCTTTCCCATCTTTTTCCTGCTGGCCATTTGATGCTCTTCAGCTGTGGTCAGCTGAAGTTTGTGGAGGCTGCAGCAGCACGTGAGGCTCTGAACTCCTGGGAAGTGTGCAGCTTCATCGCTGCACAGACTCTGGGAAAAGTTCACATTTAGTTCTGTGCTTCAGGCCATTAGAAAAGGAACAGGCAATTATGCACTCGTGTCTAAATATATTTCAGAGTGTAGCATATGTTTTGTGCAAGTCAGTCTTGTATACTAATTTATTATTTTTATAACACTTATTCATTTAGGATTTTAAATAGCTTCATTTTGTAGGCCACATTACTTTGCAAAGAAGAGAATAAATTCAAGAAGAAAGTAAAGTAGAAGCTGCAAATCTAGAATATTCTGCATCAGCTTATTTACTAGAAGAGGGAATTGGGAGAGAGGGTAAGCTTTTTTCCTGGTTTGTAGGAAACAAAGATATTAAATAGTAATTATATGTGAAGTGCACATATCAGCTGGGGCAAGTAATACTTTGATATCTTTATTTCATCAGTCATATAAGTTCATTCTTTCATTTCCTTTGTGAAGCAGGGAACATACATTATATACCATAGCACATGCCACTGAGACAGAAAAACCTGATCTACTTTTAATTTTATTTTGCTCAGTTGGAACTTTGGCTCCTTGCCTCTCTTGGGGAGAAAAAAAAAAACCCATGAACAACAACAGCAAGTTTTATCCAAATCTTGGTGAGCTTTTGCTGAAATTACAGCTGGATGATATGTATTGTGTGGGGTAGGCATAAAAGGAGGGAACTGCTTTTATTTAGGTGAAACCTGCCCAGGAGGGAAAGAAAATTGACCTTCTGGTCAGTCCTTATGTAACAGGGCAACAAGAGAGAAGAGCATTATGAAAAGACACCATTATGTAAAGACACCATTGGTAAATCATAAATTACTGATTGCCTGTTAGTATTAAGCCCCAGAAAGTCAGAACCATGCTAAATTAAGAGGTGATAAGACTTAGAAAGAAACACCAATAACGTTTGCGGCCCTTGCACCCCCTAAATGCAGGAGTAAGTGGGTGATGGCTGCAGAAAAATACAGCAAAGCTTTCTTGAGGCATAAAAGTTTCAGATCTCTGAGATCACAGGGAGTGTTTGAAGACACTGAATTGAGGAAGCATAAATTTAAAATTGCTTCTTTAGCTGAGATGAAAACAAAGGGCTTTTAAAGAAATGTTAACAAACTGAGGAAGCCATACTGGAAATGACTACACTTGTTTTTTCAAGTCTTGCTTTCTGTATGGAAGGAGTAGAGGCATCACAGAATGGGTCTGGTTGGAAGGAGCCAGAACTGGTCCAACCTCGCTGTTCCAGCAGGGCCATCCCAGAGCACACAGCTCAGGATTGTGTCCAGAAGGTTCTGGAATATCCCCAATGAGGGAGATTCCACAGCTTCCCTAGGCAATCTGTTCAATACTTGGTCACTGCACAGGAACGTTCTTGCTCATATTCATGCAGAACTGGCAGAGCATCAGTTTCTGCCTCTTGTCCTCTGCTGGGCACCACCAAGCAGAGCCTGGCCCATCCTCTGACACTCTCCCATCAGATTTTAATGGACATTCATGAGGTCTCCTCTCAGTCACCTCTTTCTGAGGCTGAACAGGCCCTTGGCAGGCTCAGCTGGTGGAGATGAGCATCATCTCTATACACCACAGTAACCAAACCCTAAGATGGATGATAACTTGCCCAGAAGGATCAGGGAAAACTTCATAACCTGATTTTTCCATTCCAGTAATAGCATGAGCTCTGCTTTTATTCAAAGTCTTGAAGGAGTTCTCACCTCTTTACTGGTTAACAAGACAAATGAGCAGATCAGCCAAGTTCCCTCCCTTTGTGTGGGCAAAGGCTGTTTTGGCACTGCCTGCGCCAGTTTGTAAATCAGTATCATCCCGGGTCTCTTCTGCTGAATGTGCTCCAGAATGGCCCCTAAAAACTCACAATCTGAAAAGTGACCTGCCCTGCACCTGTTTAAAGCTCAAGGAGCTTTAAACAAATACCTGAAGACATACTGAGGCTGGACAGGAAGGCGTTTCTTGGAGAGCTGGCACGGGTTGCTTGGCCTCTTCAGGTCAGCCAATGAAATGCTAGGTTAGGAAATGTTAGGGCTGGGGGTCCCTGCCACTGTCACAACCTGGAGAGCAAGTGGGCTGGTGGAGGAGCTGGGTGAGCTTCACCTCTGAGCCTGCCAGCTGCAGCAGCCAGCCCATGCTCTCACTGCCTGAGAGGCTGCCCTGGGGCTGGAAAGTGCTGAAACCCTCTGTAGTGATCGCTGCTCCATCGAGAACTCTTCTTTATTCCACCCTAAAGCTCAGACCCGAGCAACCAGCTCCCGAGGAGAAGGTGAAGAATGCGTAATGCTCCGCGATTTAATTTAATTACACGTAAGATGATTAAGGATGTTATCTTCATTTCCAGGGGAAATGAAACGTTCAGCCAGCATCATGTCAGAAGGCTTGGCTGAAGGCTGGCACGTCTCAGTGCTGGCTGCTTTCTGCTGCCTTCTGCAGGGTCTGGGGCTTCCTTCAAAGCACAGGCTGACCCAGAGCGTGATTTCTTGGTGGAACTCTTTTAAAGGCATGAATTGAAAGAGAGCAAAGAACAGCCATCAGGGCTCTGAACAAGAAGGGCTTTGTGTTCTGGTTAGCACATATCTGTCCAACTCCAAAAAAAACCGCCCATGAATGCCTCCACCTCGTGTGATAGCTGCTGTAACGAGGCCTCTGGGACGGCCGTGATGGGAGGATGTAGATAAAGGAAAAACAGAGGGGGTGTAAAGAAAAGTTGTGAGGAGTAAAGGAGATCATTGCCACCGCTGTTATTGCTCCACTGAAGTGTAATCTTTTGTGATCTCTTTGGAACGGGAGGTAAATAATAAAACACAAGGGAGGGAAAAAATTAAAATAAATGCAGCGTACGAATGCATGTTAAAACAGATGTCAGATTAAAAATAACTGAAAAAGAAATTCTACTGTAGGGGAAAAGCTGCTTTTTCCTTCAACATTTTATATTCCACCTTCATTAGGCGAAAAGTGAAAGAGCTGTAAAAGGAAAAAGGGAACTTTTGTTGTTTCTCTCTGAATGTTAAGAAAAACTTAATGCAGGCACAGAGGGGAGGCTCTGTGGTTCATGGTGCTGGAGCAATTCTCAGGCTGAAGCCCAGAAGCTGCAAGGATGTTAAATAGATGCTCTGTGTGCCTAGCTCTGGGACTTGGAGCTTTAAACCTGCAGTGCTGCACATCCAGGTGGTTTCATCCTCTCCACTCTCCCTCCCTTAGTCCCTTCAGGGTTCACAGGTCCTCTAATGTTGTAAAGAAATAAACCCTGCATTCTGGTAGGATCACATCATCCAGTAATGCCCCTTTAACTATAGATCTAGGCACCAGGGACTGACTTGTAGTTTCCTCAGCACTTTTAAACGGGTTATTTCAGTGTTTGATGACAGCAGAGTGGGGAACATCTCTTTTTCCCCACATGGCACCCCATGGCAGACCACACCCAACCTCTGAGATAGGAAACACTCACAAAGTGAATGCCTGTAAATCAGTATCATCCCAGGTCTCTTCTGCTGAATGTGCTTCCGAATGGCCCCTAAAAACCCATCATCTGAAAAGTGATCTGCCCTGCACCTGTTTAAAGCTCAAGGAGCTTTAAATAAATACCTGAAGACATACTGAGGCTGGACAGGAAGCCACTATATTTCTTGGAGAGCTGACATGGGTTGCTTGGCCTCTTCAGGTCAGCTAATGAAATGGGAATCATCTTTACATGGTTCCCTTCTTTATTTCTGAGTGTGGAATGCAGGTTTAAATGAAAAAGGCACAGCTCTGTGACTAATGCCTCAGCTTACAGGAAGAGTCAGAAATGACAGATATCTTTGGCTGCTGTTATAGTGTGGCTGTCCAACATATTCAAACAGCCTGATGGGATCCAGTGTGAGTATATTCCTACAGTGATTGAGAAAAATATCTTTACTTTCCTCTCCCATTATCCTGAGCAAATTCCCACAACCCCTATTTCTTTAAGGAAAGATGAGGAGGTGAGAAGGAGGCAGCTGAGACAGAAGAAAAAGGTATCTGCAGCAGACTGACGGCAAAGCTGTTTCATAATTTCTGGAATGTTTCTTAAGCTTGCCCTGACAATGCCAGGTAAGATCCCAATGCAAGATCCCCAAGAAGAGCTGCTGATGAGCAGCAGGATCTTGGCATTGTGCGGGCTGAGGATTTGCCAGAAGGGAAGGAGAAGATGCTGCCCAAAGCAACTCCTCAGAGCCAGTCAGGGTGAAAGGGGAGTATTGGCAGCATGGGAGGGTACAGAGCTGCTTAAATGTGTTGTGTGAGACTGCAGGCAAGCCAGACATAGCATTTTCAGAGAGGATGGACAGACTGTCCTTGGAGACACAGCAGGGACCTCCCCAGTATCAATGACCTCCCCATCAAAGTTGTGCAGGCAGAGGTTTCCAGGAGGTGACACCTCTACTCTTCCCTCTGATCTGATTTCATTCACTTCTCACCCCCATTTCTCTAAAAAAAAAAATCCTCTTGACCTTCTGCTCTGAATAAACAAATAAATACATAAATAAAAGTCACTTCAACTGCAGAGAGGTATCTACCCACTCCTCACTGAGTATGTGTTCCCTGAGCTGCCTCCTCCAGTGGAAATTCCTTTGTTTAGTGTTAATTCCATTTCATTTTGCTGATCGTGGCTGCCATTGTCTCCATTAGAGGGCCTCAGAGCAGTGTGTTACAGTGTTTTAGCATTGGATTTAAACCTCTATATGTACTTTGGGCCTAATTTCCTGCTGTATAGCTCTCCTGAACTCAATGGGGTGTAAAACTGGTGCAACACACGGAGAGAGCAGAAAAAAAAAAAAAGTGCTGTGCCTAAGAATACATCAGTGCTTTGGGTTCTGCTGACGAGATTAAGAAGCGCTGAGATGCTAAGAGAGAATTTTAAATACACGTGTGACAGGTGAGGCAGATGAGTAAGTTAATTGCTGCTTGTGTGTTTGAACACAGCGTAATTGGTCAGTAGGGTATGTTCCCAGAGAACAGGAGTGGAGTGCATGAGCAAAGCACAAATAGAGCTTTAAATCCTTCCTCAGAAATTACACTTATTCCAGGCAGAGGTTGGAGTCTCAAACACTTATAAGAGTCGTAAACGTTTTATTCTCCATTATGCTCCAATTCTGGCACTGGTGAGCTAATTGCTTGGACTGAAATTTTCCAGGTAGGTGTCTTCCTTGACTGAACTTCCTTACAGAAGGAGTGTCAGAAGTTAAAGCTGAATAAAAAATAAGGAGTGGGCTGGGAGTTTTCAGCCCACACCTAGAAACTGGGGCAATGGAGATCTATGAAATTCCAGCGTTTGGGAGCATGAACCTGTGGCAAGGGGGAGAATGCTTGGGACCTGCTTTTTTGGTGTCAGTGTGGTGCCAGGCAGAGAGTAATTCCATCAGCAGGGAGGAGCTAGGCTGGATGGGAGGAAAGGCACTGGCACAGGTTAGAGGGATAAGGGAAACAAGGAGTGCCAGAGGGAACAGGTAAAGTGGAAGGAAAGGCGTGGGGAGGAAGATGACTCAGAAGCCCTAAATGCAAAGCAAGAGTGAGATGATCCAAGAAGAGTGGAAGTGAACCTGCCAGAAACACGGTTCCTTGGCTGGAGAGGAGGAATATTAGGACAAAAAGAAAGTGATTCACAACCAGTCTCCCATCAGTTTAGTTTTGGGAATGGCTGGGAGACAGACAGATGGACCAGGAAACAACATTGTCACTGAAAGTGGCATTTACAAAGGTTGAGAGATGATTGCACGGGCAACTTAGTCTGTTATAACTTTGAAATGCTTTGCCCTCCAGACCTCAGTGTTTATTCCTTGTTTCCTGTCATGTGTTGTAAATTTAATTCGTCTGGGCAATTACCTCATTGAGGCAGGGGTTGATTGTTTGGTCCTGTTTTCACACAGCCCTTGCTGGGATGTGTTGTGGTTCTTGGCTGGTGCCTTTGCATGTCATGGAAGCAAAAGTGTCCATGGAGGTAAAAGTGAATTCCAGCGATCAAAGAAAATGGTTTCATACAAAGTGCTGGGTTTGTATCAGGGGCACCAGGCAAAAATAACAAGTTTAGGATGAGTGCTAACAAGTCTTTCTGTAAGTCATTTTCTAAGATTGTTTGGCATCCCACTGGGGAGGCAGCAGGAGCCCCTCAGCTGGGACCCAACCCAGTGCAAGAGGGGCACATTCAGAAAGCACAAGCCTGCACAGTGAGGCAGATGGGTCTCGTGGGTCCACTCCATCTTTAACTTCTCAGATCATGCACAGCCATCCCCAAAAAGCCGGCACAAAGGAGTGTCAAAAGGCAGAATACATATTCATGGCCATTTCTGGAGCTGCAAACTATGAAAAGAAATCAAGTTGTTCTCATCCGTGGACTGAAATCGAGAGTACACTCTAATCCAAAAGGATCCCAGCTCGCAGAGTGGTGTATGAAAATCTTATAAAGCACTGCAACACTCCATAAATAATTTTCAAACAAGAAGCTTTTTGTTTCAGTGATGGCAATACTAAAAAGGGAGAATGGCAAATAGCCGTCAAGAAGAGGCTGAAACACTGAAGCACTCTGTGCTGATGTTAACTTTAATCACTGCTAGAGTTACACTCAGAGTTATCAGTCATTTATTAGAAGCTGCAGATGATCATTGCAGAGGTTTAGATTAACATGGACTGGAGCCTGGTGCTGTGCCAGTGGGGTGCCACGTGACGGGCAGCCCATGGAATAAACATCAGAGCGCTATAAATCCTCCAAATGAAAGAAATTAAAAAGCCAGGAGCAATTTTGAAAATGATTTATGATTGGAGGTGCACTTAGGGATGCTTTTATTGTCACGGGAACATCTCCTTTCACATCCTTAAGGTGACAGGCCCCCTCGGCTTCCCTCTGGATTTCTTGGGCTACCCTGTGGATGTGAGCACCACGGGAGAGTGCAGGGGGTTGGGGGGCGTGTGGGCACTTTAGCAGCATCCCCTGAGTTGTGAGGGTTGGCTTTGCACAGCTCAGGGGTGAGAGAACTGCAAATCCATTCTGACATTTTATGTATGAGAAAAAACACCACTTGTGGGGCTTTTTTTTTTTCCCTTTTACATCTATACCATAACCGTGTTCCTAAGTGCACATATAAACATTTTATAGCATGGATTTGGAATAACACTTGAAAAATAAACTTAAGAATAGTTCCTAAGCAGAAGGTATTCTTATCAAAATAGCAGTCTGTAGCAAGTCAGCCCTTTGCTCCATACGTAAAAGATGCAGCACTATCTGTTAGTGTTCTGCTGGCGTAAATATTGCTGAATGTTTCACTAAAATACAATTCTAGTGCTGATATAGATATGTTTTCTTAAACAAAAAGTGCTTCCACTGCAAAGTGAAAGGCGAAACACTCTGGTTTGCAGGCAGAGTGCTTTCTTGCTTATGCAAGGAAGAGCAGTGGTGATGGGGGTGAAAGATGGGATATCTGATAAATCCAAGATTTGAGCATGTCGGGTAATCCTGCCCCAAGCCAGTGATACCCTGGGCCATGGAAATAAAAATCCCTGCAGCTTTCCTGCCTGCCTGGCTTCTGCTTCTGTGCTTGGCCTTGTGCCTCTTGTTCTTCTAGGGTGGTAGTGGGTTGTCCCAGTGGGCTGCCACGCTCAGATTGGAATACACTCAGATTAGCAACCCCACATGGTCATTACTGTCCCCAAATGGATCAAAACATTAAAAAAAGTCAGGGTGGGTGATGGTTTCAGGTAAAGGCTTGCACATCTCCCAGTGTTGCCTGCCTTCTTTAGTGATTGTGGATACCTGTAGATATCGATCTACAAACATTTTCTCCACATGTTCTCACAGTTGACTCCTTAGAAAGGGTTAATTTTGCATCTATCTCCTGATCTTTTTGATGTTCCCATCCTGGGGCAGTGCAGCAAAACAACTTTTATAACTTGGTTGGAGGTCGGCTCTTCAAAGCCCAGCAGCTCAGGAGGTGCTTTATAAAACTCTGCGTGTGTTTGCTGAACGTGACTTTTCCTGTGCTGGGCATTCAACTCCTGCAAGGAGACCCCTGCCATTCCCAGCCCAGCCAGGCAAGGAGGGTCCCCTCCCTGTGGACACACACCCTGAGTGGACTGAGAGTTCATTTTAGGGGAACCTAAACTGCATGTGCAGCCTTGTGGGCTCCCTCTGCACCCTCATATAGGGTGAATGTGGTGGGAGCCTTTTGGAGATTATGTGTGGAAGGCTCTTTTTGAATTTACAGGCATTTCTTTACATTTTGAAAGCATCTCGTGTTGAGGTTTATCTGTTATGGTGCCAATATTAACCCTGGATTTATAGTTCATTGATTGCCCATTAATTACATGGTGTTAATAAATCAGTAACTTGCTTTGATCCTGATTTGCTCTAAAACATACGGATTGAGCAGTTTTTCCCTACAACAACACGAATCTTTCTCTGTTGACTTCTGAGAAACAAACCAATGAAGTTGTAAAGCAGGTCCCCTCTGCCATTCACCAAATCCAGGTATCTCCTTACACCTATCAGACCTCATCCACCACGGCTGGCAAAAGGGGCAGAATAGGAAAAAGAGGAGCTGGACACTAAGGGAGAAGCTCCCCATGGAAATGAAGGGTACAGCTGAGTGTTTCCCAGGGCAGCAATAACTCAGAGTGGGGGGAAAAGACCAGCAAGTTCTTGGAACACAGGGAGAGTCCCGTGAGTTGTACAAATGGTGCCAAACTGGAGGAGGTGCAGTTGCCTCAAACCCAGTGAGCACATAATGGGCTTTAAGCCACTCAGGACTGCTCTGTGCAAAGCCTGAGCTGAGGCACTGCACACTCCTGGCTTCCCTGGCTCTCTACACAGGTGTTTGCTCTGTGCATCCAGGCCACTCTTGATCTCTCTTCCCTTTACTGACTAGGCTGCTGAGCAGTGGCTGCTATGACATTAATAGATCCCTACTTAAGGATAAATAACCTGGGGGAAATTCTTTGTCTGCATAGTAGGTGAATGTTCCTCCCTTCTTGGTAATTTGGATTTGATTTAGAAATGCTAAGCCATAATTTTAACAAGGCAGGTGCTGCCAGAAAGGCAAGGTGCAAGAAAAAGTGTTTTGATCCTCGTGTTGCGTTTAAAGCAACAATATGAGTAGATGAAGTGAAGGAACTTTAGCATGGATGAGCTCCACAAGAGGTTCTCCATCCTAGGTGGAAGAGCATGTCTGAACTGTCATAAGGGCTGTGATCCCACCCTACACACCCCCAGTTTGTATATCAGCACTGGGACCTGAACTGAGAAGTGTCCATGGGTTTTCCAGAGGCTCTGCCCCATGAAATCTGCCCCAAACCTACCCGTGGAGGGACAGACAGATCTCTGCTCTTGGACAGAGCTCTGTGGGATGTGTGCCTTGTCTTGCAGGGCCCTTTCCTCCCTGCCTGCCTTGCCCAGCCCATCAACACCCCAGCAGGAGCAGGGGATGCCATCAGGCACAGTCATTAATGCACAATGCGAGTGCCATGTGTGATTGTCTGCCAGTGCTCCAGCGCTTTGTGCAATGCAGATTTAGGGATTTCACTGTAAAGTCGTCTTAAACCCTGAACTAATGGGTAGTTTGGCAACAGCTTCTATGTATGAAATCATTATTAATTCCTTTAGTACCATAATAACATTGATTTAGATGAACTCTTATAACATAGAAATTGTATAGTATTTAGCTGTAATTAACGTCCCCTAATTAGGAAATGTTGCCAAGTAGTTTTCTCTGCTGGCTCTGTTGTACTTAAGTGCAGCTGGATGAAAATTAACCACAAAGGGAACAGCTTGTGTTTTATGTGAAGTTTGCCTTTGATTGATTAAAAAACTATTCCTTAGTACTTTATCATCAAAGAGGGTGCACTGGATTATCAGTGTTACAAAGAGACACAAAGTCCACATGCCATAAACTACACACACATTTTGGGTAGCATTTAAGCCCAGTGACTTATCTGCACATTCAGAAAATTCACAGATTTATTTTGTCTCAATATGACAAGTTACCATAATAAAAACGAATTGATTTTAATGTGTCTGTCATTAAAAAAGTCTGTAGAAAATCAAGCAGAATTAGCACAATTTAATGTCCACTCAGAAGGAAGAGTCATGCACTGCAAGCTGAGAGGCATTTGTTGATGTGAAAAATGCTGACATTTTTGGAAATTCAAATTATAAATGAAATACTGCTGTCAGTTTACTGTGCAACTTTGTAGCATATGGTGCTTCTGCTGGTGGGTGTTATTTCAAAGTTTGCAAATCACACCATGAGAGTGTCCCTCTGGTGAGCTTTTGCAACGCTTAGCAACTGTGAATCAAAAGTGACAGTACAGAGGAAGAGGGACTAAAAAAAAAAATTCTCTCTCTCTAAGTTGGTAGAACAAAGTACACAATAAGTACACAATAATACATTTTTACAGGGAAAAAAAAAAAAAAAAAAGAGGTCAGCATGCCAAAGCTGAAGGAGATCAGTGCCTCCATTCCTGCTGAATAATGTACAAAGTCTTCTAAATTGTTAAAATAAAAGTATGGTTTGTGTCTCCCAGTCTCTCTGACTTTGCTATGACAAGATTATTAAAGCAACTGTCAGGTACAACCTATAATTATTCATTTTTAGAATTAGGAGCATTACTGCAAGACATAATGCAATCCCTTCAGATGGTCCAGATGTTTCTTTTATCCACCTCTGAAAAAAGTTTCTACAACCACAGAATAGCATTTGCCATTTGAAAACATGGTCCATCCGAGGTTGGCAACACAGAGGGAAAAAAAGAATCAGAAAAAAAATTAGGTTCTGTACTAGCCCAGCAGTGTGGATTCCAACTAGGCTGATAATTCACATTAAGGTAAATTTAAATAAATGAAATATGAAGACATCCTTCACCACGGTTTTCAAGAATCTGCCACTCAGTGACCCCTTTAATGTGCATTTCCACTATCAGGGAGTGAACTTAAAACTTGGATTCACTGTGGTTTGATCTGACCAAGGTTGCTTCTTGCTGTTCTGCTCCAGGCAGTGACTTTTGGCACCAAGGTGGAACAGTGGCTGTGAGATACAGACTTCATCAATTTGCCAATCAAGCTGGCTGAGAATAGAAAGTGATGGGGCTGTCAGTAGCAGTTCAAGCATAAGCAATTCTAAACTAAGCAATTTGGAAATTTAAATAGTTATAATGACCAAGATTCTCTACGTTGGCCCTTAATTACTGCAATGTCAATTCAGCTGAAAATTGCCTTTCCTAGGTAATGATAATTCTTAGAAAAGTCTTTGCTTATACACCCACCCATAACACTCATTAAGTCAAGCTCTTTCCTTTTGTCTGAAGAGCTGTCAATTTTATGTGACATCACCAATCATCTGCCATCTCAAAAATCTCCAGGCTGTCTAGCTGAAGGCAGGTTTGTTCTGTCTCAGCTGCAGTGCTCTGCATGGCAGCCCAGCCTGCTGTTAGGAGCAGTGTTGCACCAGATGAGTGTGATGAGCTGCTCCACTAGATGACAAGTGGCTCAGGTTTGGCTCTTGGCATCTGGGGTCCATGAAATGGCAGTGTGTGTTTTACATGGGCCCCCCTCTCTGTTCCACACACCGTATTTCTTATCTTTCTTTTGCAGCAATTTCCACTTTCCAATTCATCACTATCACAGCACAGCTGTCTGTGTTCTTCTACACCGGTGGACATCACTACTGGTTTTCTTTTAGCAAGAAAAAAAACATGAGAAAGAAGCAAAACCACCTCCATCACCTGAATGTGTTATCAGTGGTCCACTGTCATTGCAACCCATGTCAGAAACTTTTTTTTTTTCTTTCCAAGAAAAGGCCAGCAGCCCCTTGCAGCTGTGGTTGCAGAGCATCAATGCTTCTTTTCTCTCTTCCAGTCAGCCTGGAGCAGGCTTTGCCTTGCGTGCTCATGTGAGTAATATGGAATTTCAAGGAAACCAGGAAAAAGCACGAGCAGCTCCAGCACACAGTGCAGTCCTTGAGGTGTCCTGTGCAGGGCCAGGAGCTGGACTCAGTGATGGGTCCCTTCCAACTCAGCATATTCTATTCTATTCTATTCTATTCTATTCTATTCTATTCTATTCTATTCTATTCTATTCCTATTCCTATTCCTATTCCTATTCCTATTCCATTGAAAAGTGGAAATGGACTCCATTTTTGGTTTCAAAAAGGGAGAGAGTTTTTTACACACTGCTTTCTTGACCACTACTCCTCTCACCATCCCTGCATGCTGAATGTGCCATTCTGCCACACCTGTAAGAGCTGCATAAGGGTTGCAATCAAATTTTTGCAGTCAGAAGAGTTTCTGATGCAACTTGCTCACTTTTTCACCCTGCTTCTAATTCTTGGCTTGCACACAGGGAAATAGGAGGGGCCTTAGGCATTTAAAAAAAAAAAAAAAAGACAGACCAGCCCTCAATAAATTCCCTTAAGGGCCCATTTTAATTCTGCTTATGCTCTTGATGTGCAAGTTCTTACCCTGCTATTCCCCTAGAAGCAGTTTATTTCTGTCTGCCAGCCCTGCCAAAGTGACAAAATCCCCTTTCCCACCCACCATGTAATTGCTCTGTTGATGCCCTTCCCACACACGCCTGTAGAAAGAAAGCTCTCGCTGTATTTGCACTGCTGAAGTGAATAGCATCTCTTTCCTCCCTCCCTCCATGTGGCTTTCAAGCAGTCACACTGTCATTAGTCGTTTCTATTCTGGAGCAGCACCCCATCTGAGAGGGGAGCATGTTCCAAAGGAAGGAAAGCCAAGGCCTGATCTGCCAGCCCTCATGTGCCCACAGCTCCTGGAGCTGAGGAATTTGGGGCTTGTCAGAAAGGCAGAAGCAAGCATTACAAATAGGGAACGTTCAGAGAAAGGGAGTAAAGTAAGAAAACCAAAGGCTGCATTTCAAAATTGCTTTTTTTCTTACTGCAAAGGCTATGGGATAAAGTAGCTCCCTCTGTTCTGTGCTTGCACAGTGCCATGTTGTTAATTTTAGATTATGACGGGAAAACTATCCATTGGAATTGGGTTACTTCAACTTTTCCAGTGTCTCTCACTCTCAGTCTTCTTAAAGTAAACTTCTACTGTATGCAGAAAACAAAGGCAGTTCTAGAACCAGTCTAAAGCTATGTTTTAATTTTAATTTCTTTTGGATTTATTTATCCATCTACTCTAAAGGTGCACCAGAGATTAATTTTCCCACCTCATTGCAGCTGCCTGGTGTATGATTACTGAAGACCACAGCACCACTACTAGCTAAATCATCAGAAATAATTTCTTCAGCTTGCCTAAGGAAACTGACCCCAAACTCTTGTTAAGACTTCAAAATTTACTGAAGCGTGGCTACATGGAAACAAGAAATAGAGTTTCAGAACCACTCACCTCTAAGGCAAACGGCGCTCAATAAATTTATTTCTTAATAAAATTTTAAAATATAATAACATGGCCTGAGATAGAACGAATTTTTGCTTTAGACGTGCTAAGTTTTTCATGTAGTTTTGCTCCTCTGTGGTTTGGCAAGCTGAGATTGGTAAATAACCAATTGTTAAATAATAGGAGAGCACGGCTGTAACATATTGTGCAGTCAGCATCCCATTATATGCAGCTTTACAATTTTGCAATGTGACAACTCTCTTTGCAGGGAAAAAGTCCTCAACAATGGTCTAAATCACATATTCGCTGTTCCTCTGAGCACTGGTGGTTGTCAAAACCTGTTGCACTCTAGCAGGGGAGCTTTTTAGACATATTCCAGGGCTGGCTTCATGCAGACAAAATGCATTAAAGGCCACTCAAATGCCACATCTGAGGAATGACAGAATCCTGCTCATGCTCACACCATCCCAAGCAGCCCTGTGTGCCGTGGTCAGCTCTCCTCCTCCTCCTCCTCTGCCAGGCTCAGCAAACACCAGGGCCTGGCTGCAATCCTTTTGTATTTCTTCCTTAGGATGTTTCTAGGATATCAAAGAGGGTGTTACCAAAAATAATGCATACACCAAAGTTAGGGGAAAATGGGAAGAGTCTCATTTTAGTAAGAGCATGATGGACTAACCTGTCCCTCTCTGGGTATCCAGACTTTTCTCTGTGCTGCTTTACCATTTCCCTCTGCTCTGGTTACTTCCTCTTAAAGCAGCCTACTTGTATTTGAACTTCTGTTTATTTAGAATTAATGAGTTAATTTTTGAAGCAGCCAAAATGTATCTGTGAAGGAGCTGTGTTGATTCCCATTCTCTCCCTGGGCTAACTCATGGGAAGCTGTTCTGGGGGAGAACCTTATGCAACTCACAATGCTCTTCTGATTGTGCTGTCATGCTAGACACTGGCTCTGCACTTTTAGGCTTGGCTTTCAGTCCTTCATTCTGCTTTTTTATCCCCAACAGGACCTTCCCTTTCCACTTCAGGTATTGTCACATCTTCATAGCTGCACCTGATTACAGCATTTTATAATCAGCTCTAAATTTTTCCATTTAAACCAGAGCAGCATGGATTTGTTAATGGCAGCCTGCAAATAAGAGCCTTTGTCATAAAGCCCTGCATTAAAATTTTATCTTTATGGAAATATTTATATTTGAGTTTGGATAAACAGAAACCAGTTCTGCTGTGAGTACAAATCAGTGCTCCTGCAGTGCAAATTGAGGGGATGAAAAACATGAGTGAAGATGAGACTCTGCAGTATGCTCCCCAATGATCTGCAGAATGCCCCCAAACCTTCTTATTTATTCCTAGACAGTGATTCCAAAACTGAAATAAAAACGTATTCCTCAGAGTGGTTTTCGATTGGTTCAAAGGTGATGTTTCCATCAGCAGAGATTTATTTTTCTCAGCACTCCCACTGATCCAGCCCTTCTGAGAAACTCAGGGAGGAAAATTGGGCTCACCCTCGCCACTGTCGCCTATAGGGTTTCGCAGTGTTACAGCACTTGAGGACACTCAGCAAATCCAGACATGTCTTTTTTCACTGAAAGAAGACCCAGATCTGCATGTCCTTCCCTCAGCACCAAGGCACAGCCCATCAGGGGCATGGTGACCCTACAGGTGTGGGAGTGCTCTCCTGTGTGCCATAACAGCTGTGGGTGAAGGTGGGAGCTCCTCTGAAAAAGCCAAGGAGCTTCTGTGTGAATCGAGCTGGGAAGAGAGGACAAAGAGGGTGCATAAGCAAGGAGCACATAATCCATGCAAGAGTATTTGGTCCCAGTATTTGATCACTCCTAGGGAGTGATCTCTTTTACATTGCATGGATTTTACACAGATAAAATACAGAAAGAGCTGGGACTGGAACTCAGCATCTTTTAAACAAAATGCCACAAGAACACAACTGGCTATGCTCTCCCTCCCTGTTGCCCACTAAACATCTGCTGTGCCATAGGACAGCTACCCAAAGGGAGATTGGAAAATGCAGCCCTGTCCTGGCAGCTCAGACCCACACCTTGAGAGGAGAGGGGAGTAAACAGAGTCCAGGGGCTCCTCCTCTCTGGACAAATGTCCTACCACCACGCCACTCACAGGACCAGAAAATCCCCAGTTTAAAAAAGAACTTAAAGGAAAGCAAAGATTTCCATCATGATTTTCCATCATATTTATGGGTCAGCATTCCCAAAATTTTTAGATTCCTCTAGGGTAAGCAAATGTATTGTTTGGAGATCTTGATCAGGCTTAGGCACAAAGATAGGCAAAGAGCTGGTCAGCCATTTCAAGGTTAGGAAGCTGATGTCTGTGCATCAAAATCGATCATGAGGTTTTTGGGAAGCACAGAAGGGGAAAGCTGCCCATAAAAGATCAGGAGTCACAAGCTGGGGGTCCAAATGAATGGAGCTCAGTAGGACTGCAGTTTAGGATTTACTTGACATTTAATGGAAATAACACTTAGGCATCCGAGTTCTTTTTCTGCCTTCCCCTTTGGAGGCTGACACAGGTCCCTGAGCGGCCCTGGAACCCCGTGCAGCTGACGAGGTCACAAAGTTCCAGCGCTGTATCCAGGCCAGTTTTGACTCCCTCCTGTTTGAAGCAAGCCTGTGTGGGATGAAAGACAAGCACACATTTCTCAGGCAGAGGCATTTTAACTTTTGGCTGCGCGGCACAGGATGAGAGACGCGCTCAACCTCCCAACTTCTCGCCTGAACTCGCGCCTCCTTCGCGGCTGACATTTCTCCCCGTGCCAAGTCAAATCAAGCCCCTCTCTCACTCACAGCCCTCCTGAAAGCTGCATTCACAACCAGCCCAAGGCTCCCCAGCCGGTGCCAGCTCTTTGCACGTGTCAGAGTGTTTGGGAGGGAGGAGAAGGGCCTTGTGAAACACACCTGCTTTGATTTGCTTTGCTGGGCGAGAGCCTGTTCTCATTTAAGAAGCCAGGCACAACGCTTGGGAAGGCACAGGAATTATTCTAACGCTAAGCACAAGGGCAAAATGCATCCCCCTGTACTCATGCAAAATGTAACCCCTTCCTTTTGCCTTTAGGATATGCTACCACTGGCTCCAGACTTGCTCTGTTGTGATTTAAATCACAGTTCTGTAGGGTAAAATTTGGCTCGTGATGCCCTGTACTAATTTAGGAGGAAAAGAGGGGCCTCACTCATGAAATATTTCAGGTATAATCAGGAAATTGTGGTTACAGATGCAATCCAGGAGCGTTTTGGGTTGGTAACCAAGGCAACACTTCTTGCTTCAAGACACACTTTTCTGTTGATAATCTATTGTAATGCCAGTAATTGCAGCTGACAAGGCTCTGTTTGTTGTGAGAGATAATTAGCACTTGAAATAAAGTAACAGATTTAAATAAATTGGGGGGAACTGAGTGGTGTGACCTGATCGCTTCAGAAACAAACAAGAGCTTTGGGGGCCTACACACTGTGTGATGTTAGTGGTGGCCTCCACGGAGACTGAACAATACCAACATTTATTAGGAGTTGTTTAATTGGGAATTACAGTTGCTTTCATGATGAAAACAATTTTTCTCTTTCTCATCCAGCTTGTATTTACATTATAAAACACGTTTTAAAAAAACCCACACAAACACCTCTACCTACCTTACCAAATGAAACTACTGATGTTCTCGTGTGCTTGTTATTTTGCCTAGAATTTGATTGAAAGACAATGCTTTAAAATAAGTGGTTTCTTGGACAATTGCAGGGTTTAAAGGCTTCATGGATGATTGTGCTCAAGGGTGTGGAGGGAGCACTATCCATTCAGCATGTCCCAGGTGTGTCCCTAGGGTCAGCTTCAGTTTGCTCTGGTTTGTTCCAGCCCAGTATTCATGGCTTGGGTTGTTAACATGGCCCCTGTTGTTGTCTTGGTGTTGTATCCAGAGCTGGACAGGCAAACCAAGGCTGCTGCCTGGTGTCAGTGGGATCCTATGTCCTGCAGAGGATGTGTGAGGTGTGGGGTGAAAGCCAGAGCAATTCCCAGAAAAGCCAGCCTAGATATTATATTTTTCTTTCTGTCATTGTAAGACACAGCTACTTGGCTCAGAGGATAGCAAGATGAGGAATACAGTGCTTAATAAACTTTCCTGCCACGGGGAATGGAAATGTTTTACATAAACTCGTAGCTGTTGAAATGATGATGCTTCTGTGATGGAGCGACACAACGTGTGCCTGCATGCAGCCAAAACTAACCTGGTTACGTGATCCCCTTTTCCACAGTGCCTGAGCATCATTTCCACAGATAAAGAGAAAATGAGATTTCCTAACAATATGAAATCAGCTTGTTTACAAGACAGGAATGAAGGCTCAGGCTGCACAGCCTTACCCAGGCTCCCAGGCAGACACAAGGCAGGTTTGCTGTCAGGGTGGTGAGGCCCTGGCACAGGTTTCCCAGAGAAACTTTGGATATCCCATCCCTGGAAGTGTTCCAGGCCAGGCTGGATGGGGCTCTGAGCAACCTGACCTATTGAAAAGTGTCCACGTCCATGGCAGGGGGACTGGAACTGGATAAACTTTAAGGTCCCTCCCAAATCGTTCTATGATTCTGTGATCAGTGAACTGAGTCCACGTCCCACAAGGTCAACAGGAGCAGCTGAACCTGGAGGCCACTTCTGTCTTCTGAAAGCCAGGCTTGTTTTGGGCTGGAGTGATTCATCTCCTTCACAGGATGTCACCAAATCTGTGAAACCTTCTGGTCAGGACATGATATCATATCTAGTGTCAAAACAGAGGCTGTCACACAAATGAATTCATCTCAGGGCTGGCCAGAAGGCAAAATCAGTCCCCTCTGGAGATTTAGTCATGTAAGATATTGAATGCCTAACTCTGGCTAGTAATATAATTTCTTTCTCTAATATTTCATGAAAAAGGCGACATCTCTGTTATCCTCAAGACAACAGCTGCATTATTCCTTCAGCAAACATTAATCAACAATTCACGTCAGAATCACACATCTATTGTACATTACTATTCACAGCCCACGTCAGGCAGGATAGTGATATCCTCAGGGGTCCAAAACTGCATTATTACTTTCCTTCTAAAAGTGAGGTCTGTGGTTAAAGATACCTGAACCGTGTTTCCTGCTGTTTGCTAACCTCTGCTGAAGTTACAAACGTGGCTAGCAGAGGTGACCACACTGAAACCCAAGGGGTTTCATGCTTCTGAGGTGTTCAGGCTCTCCCCCAGCAGCTCCCCCATTCCCTGTTTTCCATACAAGTTCTTCAGAAGCAATCAGAGAAAGGTGCTGTGGCAAAAGGACAAGCTCTGCCCACGGATTGCAGTTCTCTTCTTTCTTTAGTAGTCAAGAATTGACTTCCACCAGCTAACGATTCTGCTTTCTAAATGCTCTGAAACATGCAAAAATGTTGCATTTATAAGTTATTTAAAAACCCACAAGAAATAATGAACTGCAGTAGCTCCCCAGGAATTCAAAATTGCTTGCAATTTGTAGTGTATGCAGGACCTGACCACAAATCCTATCCCAGCCCTGCTTCTAAAGTAGCTCATAAAAATGGCCTGTTTATTTTCTAAAACGATCTGCATAAAAAAAGATTAAGCTTATTTATTGTAAAAATTAACATCTTGCTGAAGCAGTAATGGCTATATCACGGAGGAATGCTCTTCCCCTGTGCGAGGAGACCTGCATTTATGGTCTCCTGGAATAAAGTTAATGCTCATAAGGCTCCGCTCTTGTACGCCCACAGCTAAATCCTGGGATCTAGCAGATGGTGTGTGTGTGTTTCCTAATGCAGTGCCTTGTATGTGTGTAGTTGTCATAATTAAATAATAACTCCCAACACCAGCTCATGTAACAGGAGAGCCAGGGCCATATTCCCCCTCGGAGGGGAGCCATCAAACCCAGCCTGTGGGTAGATGGAGGAGGAAGGAAATAAGAAAATAATACCCACAGTACCCCATCCCCTCTGCTCACGGAGAAAACAAGTTCTGCTGCGTGTGACCAGCCTGTTTTTAAAGGTAAATAAAAACCTCTCTGCCCCCAAACTGGCAGAAAATAGGGTCCCAACACTTCTGAGGTTAGGTAGTCTATTATTGTGGGAGAGGAGTCTGACCTTATGTATTTGGGATTTTCCCTGCTTTTCATGGTCATCCTCTTGATGGAGGAATTGTGGACATCTGCAGGAGGAGTGCCTGTGAGATGAGGCAATTTACAGTTATCGTCTTCTTAAGATAAATGCAACAGCTGCTTGTTATATTCCTTTCTGGATGGAAGACAGAATGATAGGTCTCTGCAGATATTCATTCTTCCCTTGGCTTAGGGAGAGAATTAAGTTGTTGATTACGCCCAGCAAGAAACATCACTGTTCAAACTGAGGACAAATGTGACTTATTTTAAGGGTACGAGTTTAACAATTCCACTATTATCCTTCACTTTGCTGTAAAAAAAAATCCTTTTGCTAAGGATACTATAAATGACTTGAACAGATGAAAGGCATTTAGCCTTTATTTCAGACTAAGAATTAGAATGTGAAATCCAGAAAGGCATCTTTCAAATTTGAGTGCGCAAGTTAAACAGGAAGAAGTCAGAGCTATTTACCTCTTTTGTGTGAAAAAATACAAGGACTCTTTGGCTCCTGTTTCCTGTGGGAAGGCAGGGCTCTGTCCCCAGATCAGCCTCTTGCTTCTCCTGCCCCAGCAAGTCACAATTCCCATCAAACAGACTATTTCTTGGAAGTGGAGGGGCCGTGGACAACACCTCCCTGCATCTTCCTCTTCTGTAAGATGGGACAGTAATAGCTGATCTTTTGTTCTCTTCTCTTCTCTTTCAGCTTCAGGAACTGAGAATTAAAAACAGAAGTCAGTTCTAAACTCTGCAAAGGGTCTCCACCTCTTAACAAACAAATCACTCCTCCTCTGTCTTCAGGATGCTAATATCCTTTTTTTGGCTTGAAAAATTGAAGGCATAAATTTCTAGAACACATGGATGACTAACTCAGTATTTTATTTCATGCTATGATCATTTTGCTTTACATATGTGAGGAAAAAAGAAAAATTCCACCTTTAAATTTCACATCATATCCTCTAATTAAAAGGCAAGGTGAGCTATTGCCACAGGAAGCTCATAAAGGCAACAAACTCACTTTTAATTTTTTCCCAAAGTTTACACTATCATAAATATTCATGCCATTCTCCCTTCACAGTGTAACTGCTAGAGAACACACTGTAATCTGTTTAAGAAGAACATGAATCAGACTGATAAAAATAATTGGTTGGATTTTTCTTTTAATTTTTTTTAATGTTTTAAATAAAGCTGTCAAAGGTTCCTGTGGCAATGAAGAGCTTTGTTGTTATGACAACTGCTTATTCCTTTTCCTTTGAAGAAGTCTGCAATTTGATAGGTAAAAGCATCAGGAATAATTAAAAAAAAAAGTAAGTGAAGAAAAACATCTGTTAGGACAAATCCCCACCCAAAACCTCAGCAATCATGTCATTAGTGAAGTGACAGTCTTCAAAGTGGAGTGTTTTCACATCTGCAAGCACAGGGGTGTTCAGCAGCTGCTGGGAGTTCAGGTAAACCCCCTGTTAGAAAACTCCTCTCTTTGTCAGGGGCACACATGTTGTTCACATAACTCTTTCTCTTCCTCTCCAAAGTCTATTGCTATTAAAAAAAAAAAAAAAAAAGCCCTTTTAGAAGTTAATTGTGCTTCTTCTAATAATTTATTCTGCTGATCCATTTCAAAAGCAGCTCTTATTTAAAGCACGGCCCCCGAGCTTTTGGCAAAGCACAGGACTGGTGTCCCCTGCAGCAAATTCTCCTCTCTCCACAGCTGGTGGGATGCACCAGGGCAGGAAGCAGGGCTGCCTTTGGGAAGGAAGGTGGACATTGAGAAGAGCCCTCTGGAGAGGATGAAGCACTGCTCAGAGTGGCCATGGCTGGGTGGGGGTGGCCATGGCTGTGCTGACCCTTTGTGTGAGCAGATGGGGCTGCCCCACTGCAGGGAGGGCCAGCAAGCAGCCACACACACACAGTGGTGGTGATGACACACAGTGGTGACAGCCACACAGTGGTGACGGTGACACACAGTGTGGTGATAGTCACACACACAGTGGTGGTGGTGACACAGAGTGGTGGTGACAGCCACACAATGGTAGTGACAGCCACACAGTGGTGGTGACAGCCAGACACACACAGTGGTGGTGACACAGAGTGGTGGTGACACACAGTGTGGTGATAGTCACACACACAGTGGTGGTGGTGACAGCCACACAGTGTGGGGGTGACAGCCACACACACACAGTGGTGGTGGTGACAGCCACACACACACTCAGTGGTCCTTGAGACACATCCATCAGAATTATTTCTGCTGCCTGGGATCCCTGTGAGATGCCAGCGGAAAGCACACCACCAGAACTGCTGAAAACTTGGGAAAGTTTTCCCCAAAGTGATTTCTTCCCCTGTGCCGTTGACATCTCCAGGGCTGTCCTTCCCAGGAGACATGTGACTGTCAGATTTTAGTAATTTCCTATGTATGATAATTAGTCTGCTGTGCTTTGCAAACTGTGAGCCTTCACCTCGTGGATGCAATGTGACAGAAGGGATACAAATGCACGCTCCTGGCTCTGTAGTGCTAATAAACCCAGAGTTTGGCAATAAGTTGTAATAATACATGCTGCTTGGAGGCTGGAATTGGGAGTGCCAACATTCCTGCTGTGCTTCTGACTTCATGAGAAATAGGACACTTTGCAGTAATTTCAGTTTCTTTGCATGCCAGCTCAGATTGCCAGGCACACCATGGTCTCGTTTTGCTGTTCTTTGTGGCACACTCTGCTCTCCATTTCTTCATCCTCTTGGAAATAATTCAGGGCTTTTAAGCAGCAAAATTTTAACCACTGTCTCGCCTTGCCACTGACATTGAAGAACCTGCATCTTTCATGAAGTTCCCTCTTAATACCTCTGTGTTCCTCATTTATTCAGCCAAGATACCCCTTCTGAAAGGGAAAATTTCAACATCCTGATTAGGAAAGGTTCTTGATTGCTGCCTTTTTCTGTGCAGAGAGATTTGAGACATTCTAGAGAAGACAGTCACGTTAAGCGATAGCAGGATTTGGAAATAAAAGCGTTGTTTCAGATGGTACAACTGTAGACTTTACTGAAGGTGCTGTAGGAGTCTGTGCTAGCTTAAAAAACCCAGGAAAATCCCCCTGAATTTTCCTCTTTAGGCCACAAATGACTGGAATTCCCACGTTAAGGACGTCTGAATTGCCAGGCAGGTCACTAGGTGGTGCTAGGACAGTGGTTTGTCAGGAGATTAAGTAGGAAAATTCGGGGTGGAAGAGCACAGTAGGTTGCAGATGGTTACTTGCCAATAAAGCATTTGCTCTGGTACAGCTAATCCATTACTAGCTGTCTGCTAGGCTCACCCACCTAACTGGACACCATTAGCTGGCAGCAGGAACACCTAATGCTGCCTTTTGCCAACCCTGTTTCCTGTGCATCTGCAAGCTGTCAGAGGCACAGGGCTCCTTTCACAAATGTCTTTCCTCTCCTCATTCTCCCATCTCCTCATGGGAGGAAAACAGCCTGGCTGCCTCTGGAACCAAGAGAGAAAGATGCTCAAGAAGTTTCCCTGATGCTCAGCTGGGAGGGAGGCAAGTGAGTGGGATTATTATGTGGTCACCTCCTCACCTCCTGGCTCATCCCATCCCCTTTTGGGTGGATGTGTCTGGGAGCTGATTTGGTTTTAAAACAACAATTTCCCACCATGTCCCAGAGTTAGGGTTTTTTTCAGCTGGGCTGGGTCCGCTGCCCAATCCAGCACAGGGTCAAACCTGCTTACTGCAACTGGCCAGGAATGTGCAGCCAAAGCCACCTTGGCAATCTCTCCTGCTAATGAAGGTACCAGTGATGCCTTAAGTTTTAGCACAGATTCTGTGCTGTCTAGGGGTGCAGTTCTGAGCCTCATATTCAGTGTTAGTCAGCTCTTCAGAGAGTAGGGAGACAAATCCTTTCCCTGCTGAAGATCAAGGATGACTTTCAGACCCAAAAGCACAAACAGCAGTGGGCTGGAGGGAGGAACAAGAAGGATGGGACCTCACAACATGAAGGTGGAATTGGACAATTAAAGCCCAATATGCAAATGGACCAAAACTTATAAAAGTATAAGACCTCATGACCACTCAGCAATTTTGTGACCATTTTGGGCCCACCTTGGGTGTAGCCCTGGTCAGGCCCTGTCTTGTTCAAGGTGTATCCTTAAAGGCCTTTCAATAAATATCTACTTTATTCTCTAGCTCTGTGCAGTCTCTGTTTCAGGTCAGCCTTCCCAGGGCATCATCAGAAACCACAGAACCACAAAATAGTTTGGAAAGGATCCTCAGAAGTCACATAGTCCAACCTGCCTGCCATGGGCAGGCACATGTTCAAACAGATCAGGTTGCTCAGAGCCACAGGTGACCTGACCTTGAATGTTTCCAGGGATGGCTGTTTGCTGGGAGTGGGCAGCACTCAGCTCTGCTCCCTGCTCTCCTGAGCAGCCCCCAGTGCAGGACAGAAAGGCTCAGTGCCCCACAGGCTCCTCACTCCCCTGGGAGCCTTGATTCCTTCACAGACATGGCACACACCCTCCTGCTCCTGCAGGAGTTTGGTGCTCCAGAGCAGCTGCCACACCCCACAGACCATGAACCTGAGCAAGCCATATTGAGGAGTGCTGTGCTCCCAGAGGTGTGAGTGAATCTGGTGACAAGAGGAATAAACAGCACTTAGAAACCAATTAGTGAGAAAGGCTTGCTTCCTCTGATCTGGTTTTGACACCCAGCTGAAGTGTTTCTCCTCACTTACATGAGTGACAGACCCCTCATCACAAGTCTTCCCACCCCTCTCCTCCAGCCTCCAGGCAAATTTCACCCCCTTATGTACAGACAGCAAATTAGATTAATTCTCTGAGGTCAGTCAGGTGCAAACTGGACATAGCTTGGCTGTACAATAAATATAGTCAGAGATAAAGAAGAGTTTGAGAGAATAAATCATGGAGTCTTAATGATTGGGTGAAAAATTCAGGGACCAAATTCTTTCTCGTGTTTAACTACAGCAATTAGGTTGTCTCTGCTTCAGCCTAAATCCTTTTACCCAAAACATTACAAAAGTAAATGGGCTTCTGAATTTGTAAATGGGACTTCTATTGTCACAGAGTCTATTTGGAAAATCACGACTAGTTTAATGCAAATTAAAAAAACCCAACAAACAAACCCAAAACAGCATCAAAAAAGCACAGCAAACCTTAAAGAATAAAATGCAATTTCAGAATAACTAACAAGACCCAGCAAATAAACACTCTTGTGAGAAGTGCAGCAAACCTAGAGATGATACCTGACTTAAGGTACCAGTACAAGGCCTATTCCCATTAACACGAAATACATTACAATGTATGATACACAAAGCAAGGAGCTGGGTTTTTTCAGTGTTTTTTTTTGTTTTGTTTTGTTTTGTTTTTAAATGAAAAAGCACCACTTCGTGGCAACCAGAAAGGTTTTGGTGAGAATGCTCCCATTTCTATATTTGTCTGGAATGAAATATCTAGTCTGGAGCAAGCAAGCAAAGATTTGAAAGTACATTTCCTGGTAAGGGTATGAGGGTTGTAAACATAAGATCACTCTGGACACATTTTGAGTCCAAGATTTTCCTCAAAACATTATCTAATAGCCTGCAGATGTTTTGGGGCAGAGTGGAAAGACCTGAAACCTCAGAATTGCAGAATAATGCTGGATTCACCCAGGAAAGGCAAACAATAAATTTAGCATTTTGACCTTTTGGTGCTTGTGTTATGCACAGCATGACACCCATCCCATCCTCATCCATCAGGTACCTGTGGCAAGACAAACATCCTTCAGCAGATAGGGCAGGTTCTGGGATTTGGCTCCAGGCTGAGTCCATCCTGTCCCAGTTAACCAGTAACTGAGTGTGGGGTGGATATTTACAACAGCTCTGCGAGCAGCTGTGTATTTCTTGCCTTTCCCTACTCCACTCTTGCTCTGTATTCAGGGATCTTTCAAAACAATAGTTTACACACATTAAAAGTGAATTTAAAAAATAAAGAAGCAACAGTGACTTTGTGGCTATTTTATTATCCAAATAAGCAGTCCCTGATGACCATCTTGTTCATGCACACTTATAAAATATATCACCCCTGCTTGGTGGATGTAAAATTAACACAGAGATTTGTGGGTTCTGGCAGTTGCTTCTTGCTCAGCAATGCTCATGCATCTTGTCACAAATATAAAATGTAGATTTTTTCTTTTTTTTATAAATATATAAATATTTTCCGCTTGGCAAAGTGATTAAAGACCGAGTATATCTATCTTCAACTATCCAAAGGTATAAAAATGAAAAAGGGAAAATATTAGCAATAATTCACAAGGGAGTGTGTCAGAGGACTCAGATGTGATCATGGTTTTTAGCCTTTGGGGAGATAAAATAAATGTGTCTAGCCTGAAAAGTACTGGTCACCTGTGACTTCAGGAGCATGCAGTAAGGACCCTGTCCTCTTCTGGCAGTGGACCAGGGTGCTCTAAGTGCACTCACGAGGTGGACATGACCCATGGAGCAGCTGCCTCATCCCTGTCCCACCAAATGCGAAGCTCCGTGCCGTGGTCCAGCTAAGCAGGGCTCCTGGGGCCGCTGTTGCTGCACAATCACACAGGTTCCAAGGGCTTCCCAAAGTGTTTGTCCTGGTTTAGGACAAATCTGGGAAGAAACTTTCAAAGGGGTCCCTCTAGAAAGCAGATTCAAGCGGCCCCTCCCCACAACTGGTTTGGGAAAAGATTTCCTTGGAGAGAAGTGGGAAAAAAAGTTTATTCAACAGGCAAAGTGTCCACAAGCATAAAAAACCGAATAAAATGAAACAATGGAACCTCTCGCTGTTCTGAAGTGGTGGCAAATTCAGAAAGTCCTTTCTGTGGGATGTAGCTCAGCTCCCTCAGTCTCTCATCAGTCCCTCCTGCCGTGGAAAATGCCATCCTGGGGCCCAGTGGGTCACAGGTGGGAGCTCCCCGTGTTTTTCTGGGCTTTCAGTCCAGGGCAGGCTGATCACTTCCAAGAAAAAGAAAAGCCACTGTCTGGGCAACTTCTCTGCCTCAGCTGAAAACTACCTAAAAGCAAAGGAGCGCTCTCTCCAGTTGCCTGTGCTGCAGACAACAGAGTCTGTGAGAGAGAAAGCTGAAAGCTCTTCTCTCTCTGTTTTTGAATACAGCTGCCCCAGACATTCCTTCTCCTCCTCCCAACCTTCACTCTCAGATCTAGTTTCGAAGGCGCAAAACTTATTTCTAGGCTGAATAGACGAATGAGGGCGTTACAATTCAGCATCATAAAGTCACCCCAGGACGGTGGTGCAGAAGTGCATCGTAAAGTGCACACCAGGACCAGTGGCTGACAGAGAGCAGCCAGAGAGGAACAGAATACACACCCAGGAGCAGGCTGGAGTGAAAGTGCTTCTGGGAGGAGAGAATTGCTGTATGATCCCTCAAATTAGCCCGAGACAGAGAGAACAAAGATAATGACACAAAACAATAATACTTGAAGTCCTTTTGGTGATAACCAGTGAAATCAATGCAAACGTGGCTGATGAACATTAGTGTGGAGTTGCTGAGCAAAACTTCGGGGCACAATGTGTGGATCCTGAGGCCCCAGATGAGTCACTGAGAATGGATTTAGTGCTGATACCCAGCCTGCTGCGTGCATTTGCTGCAATGCATGTACTTGCAGCAGGTGACTCTGGCCTTGGCAGGGAGGGATAATAGTGTCCCTGAACAACTCCTTGGAGAGCCTCTCTTAAATGCCTGCAATCCCTGCTTGTTCTCTGCCTCCCCTTTCAGGGAAAGAGCACAACTGTGCTGTCATTCCAGGGGATATTTATTAGACAACGGACAGCAAATCACTTTCATTACAGCAACCAAAGGCAAAGCCTCGAATGATGCGAGGATCTTTCAAGTTTACCGGCAGCACTTGCAGAGGGAGAGAAAGCGGGTGCAAATTCAGTTTTGTTCTTCTCATCCTGTCATCCCTCAACATCCAAGGGCTTCGAGCTTGCTGCAGTCGGACTGTTGGGGACCCCCACAGATTAACACGAAGCCAGGAGACAGCAAGAGATGATCAGACAGCAGCAGCAGCAGCAAGAGCTGCTGGAAGGAGCTTTTCATTCTGCCGGGTGACAGCCCCGATATGCTAATGGCAGCGATGGCTGTGTCTGCTCCTGCCGCTTCAAACCGCTAAAGCTTCATTTTCCACGCAGGCACAACAAAAATAAAAGTCCTCTTCAGAAGGGTGGCAGTGACCTCATTCAGACACACTCGTTTTCGTGAAAGGTAAATATGGCAGGCGAAGTAGTGATGCGAGAGGTTTGTTCCCGGGAAGTGGGGAAGGGGGGGAGGAAAATCATCACAGAGTTTGTCTTTCCACCAGGCCAATTTCCTTCAGCAGCCTGAATAAGCAATTGGCCACTAGCCAGCTATGGTGAATTTGTCCCATGTTTGCAGGATCACTCAGTGAGCAAAGCTGTTTTCAGTTAATAAATATTTGATTTACAAGGTACAGTAAGTAATAAAAGGGGAAGGGAGTTTAGCTGCTGGGAGATTTGTTTAGCACTTTAGTGGGGATAACTAACAACCAGCTTTGGTTGTTTTTTCTCCTTCACACGGCCAATAGGCAACCAACTTTATCAGTCTTGCTGCATTACAACTGCTACTGAGCAGAACCTACACACTGAGCAAAACAAGTGGACTGGGACATACACCGTGCCTTGACAGAAAAACAGCTGAAGGGAACACTCTTAGATTCTCCTTTCTTCTTCTCTGCAAGTAACCTGTGATAAATATTGCATTTCTCAGTATCATTGGGAAAAATCAAAACTGTTTGATCCTTTCCATATGATATAGGTAGCTATATATGAGAGGGAGAAGGATATAAAGTAGCAGGTACAGAACAGCCAGCAGCATTTTATCAAAGGAGAAAAGACCCCAGAAGACACCAATCAGCCGACTACACAGTCCTGGGTATTTTGGATACAGCTGGAAAACAAAGTGGGCACACACGCACAAGAAAACAAGGAAGAGAAAAACATATGAAAGGGCTGTGTTTAAAAAAGAACCCCAAACCAGCTATGATAGAAGAGGTAGCTTTTTTTTTTTCCCCCCACATTTTAATTTCTTCCTAGAGGACTGAACCTCTAGGTGGGGATGTGGTAATGTGGGCAAGGCAGGGCAGAGAGCATGGGGAGGCCTGCGGGGCAGTGCTGAGAGCAGGTGAGCTCTGCATGCTGAAGGAGCAGGGAGGGAGCAGACACTTCTGTTCTGTCTCTGGTGCACAGCAGCCCTTCCTCCCTCCCGTGTGACAGTGGGCACATCACCGAGTCTGTCAGATCTCCATTCCCCCAGCTGGAAAAACACTGACTCTCCTACCCCACTGCTCAGGCACATCAGGTTGTTTTGTGCAGGCTCTGAAAGGGAATTTTGAGTTGAGTTGCAGAATATTATTGTCGGAGTTGTGGCTGTTCATCGTAGATCAAGGACTCCACCAGAAGAGTATCGGCCTCCTTCCAGAGGCTCAGAACAGCAGAAAGGGTGTCCACACAGCCTCACCAGAAATACCAGGAGCTGCTGATGTCTAGGCTGCTGTCAGGAGTTTCTTCCCAGTAACTACCAGCAAACAATTTTCTCTGCAAAAAAATTCCTGAGAGTTCAAACTTCTCAGTCTATACAACTTTACACTGTTTTGTACTGCTTTGCATTTGATCCTAGAGGTATTCCAGGTGTTTGCTTAGCAAGGACACAAAGCCAGGCCTGGGGAGGGACAGACCACGGTGTTTCAAAGCAGGCTCTGGAAAATCAGCCCTTTCTGCATTCCCTACCACCCTGAGAGGACTCAGCACCCGGAGAGGACAGCAGAAGGCATCCCTGGATACCCCCAGGCTGCTGTGGAGGGCACTGGTGCTCTGGCAGGGGCTGAACAGCCCAGCAGAGTGACCCAGGGCCCCTCTCAGCCACGGAGGAAAGTCCGTGCTCACTTCTCTGCCAGCACAGAAAAATCTGCCTTTAAATTCTGTCCCACGCTTCAGGAAAACTTCGTGCCAGGAGTTTCATCAAAGCATATGCTTCTGCAAAAGAGCTTTAATGAATCAATGTTTCCTGACAAAAAATAGCTTTTGCCAGAAATCCCGTCCAGCTCCCCTATTCAGTTATCTATCTCTAAAGACCACAGTCCTCCATCTGCAAAACAAGGATAAGAATTTTACCTTGTTTTTGTGAAGCACATTCGGATCTAGGGGTGAAGGGCTCACAAAATAAAGAGCTATTAAAAACTGGTGCTTTCACATGGGTCTGAGAGCTGCCTCACTCTAAGATTGGACAATGGTATTCAAATGGGCCAGCCAAAGCAGCAGTTTTGGCATGAACAAACCCACATTACATTATTTTAAGTTATGCAGTCATTCCCCTGCAATTGAAGTCCAAGGGTGATGCCAAGTGCTTTGGGGAAAGGAGGGAGCAGGAGGATGCTGTATCTCTTTCATATGTGCTTTACTTTTTAATAGCTGTTGAGATACCTGTTAAACTAAACTGCAATAGCTGTTTATTGTAATAACAGCAACATTATAAAACTGATCAGCTTCATTTTCAGAAACAGGCTGTGCCTCTGTTTGTTTTTCTGTTGAGGAGGGACATGTCCCAGAGGATCTCCCTTTGGGGACCCCTGTCTCAGCATGAAATGAGTAACACGATTTATGTAGACACTGCCAGCTTCTTTCCCTCCTCAGACAGAAAATGGCTTTATCTAGTCAGGTAATGTCACAATAAAGTGGTACAGTAGAAATTTCATCACTGAATGGTCTAAAAGAGACAGATCACCCAATCTATATTTCCACAGGCAAACAACTTGCTGCACTCAAATGGTAGCAAGAAGCAAAGAGAGAGAGGAAAAACCCCAAACAACCACTCCTGATGCTAAAACACAGATTTCAGGCCAAATATTTTCATGAGGGATCAATTATAGCATTATCAAAGTTGGATAAATAGGAATAAGGACAATGCAATGTGCTGATCAGGTTTAGACAATCTGTGAGGCTTGCTTTTGGTGAGTTTTTCAAAACAATTCTTGATTTATCATTGTTAAACCACACAGGGTTTGAGTTCAGAGGACAGGGCTGACAAGCCCCAGCTAACAGCACTCAGTAGGATGCTGACACCTCTCCAGCACACCTGCACCCATCCCACCTTTCCACTCCAGCTCAGACTGGGGCTTGTCCCACTGTATTTGCACATGCGGAAATTATTATGGGGATTATCAACAGCTAATTTTTTAATAAAAAGGGAAACATAGCCAAGTGGGGGTTTTTGCTACACTTCTTGCTTTAATCACATTTTTCCCAAGTCAGAGCCTGGTGGTGGGTACAAAGCTCCCTGTCCAGGCAATGTCCAGCAGTGTCACTAATTGTCACTCCTTGAATCTAACCTGGAACATCTCTCTCATCTCTGTGTCTAAATAAAGCACTACCACTTTGATGTTGTCATGTTTTTGAATACCTGAATACAAAACCTTAAAAACCAACCTACAGCCACATGAAGTACATAATGCTATGGTCACATCAGTGTCCTGAAGCCCATGGTTTCAGCATAACAAGGTTTCTCAGTCTAAGAAAAGACCCAGTGGATGTAGTTTTATAGAAAAGAACACCATGTACAATGCAGTTGGTTTGAGCCACTTCTGCTTTGTCAAGAAAAGACTAATTAGTGCCTCAGAAAATAAGTTCCTTCCAAAAAATCCAGACTTTTCTTGCACCTCATATCAGTAACTCTGTACCAGTGCCAAAGAGAGGTGGGAATGCAGGAACTGGTGATGAGATTTAGTAAATGAAGGGAAAAGAGGTGTCACCACCACAGAGATTTTTGCTTGTTTTCAGAGGTGTGTTTACAAGCTCCCTGCCCTCAGAAGTAAAAGCAGGTATAAAACAAAACTATGTAAGTCACTACTGTCTCAACTGATTTAGGCAGCTGTTGTTGCTAATGGTATTTTTGCATCTCAACATTCATGAATAAATTCCTTCATCTTAAACCTTATAAACATACAAGTTCATGAAAGAAACCCATATGACTCCTTTTATTTTTAGGAGACCAAATAAAATATTTATATCCCTCTGTGTCCCAAATATCAATTACTTCCTTCACCACAAAAAGTGTACATGCAATGTGATTAAAAATTTACCCTACTACAAAACAATATACAATTAACTCATACATTTCCAGCTTTCCTTGACAGACAGGCTGCATACATCCACATCCATCCTGTTTAAAACCATGCACACCATCAATTCAGCCTTTCAAATCTGACAGGTAAGTAAAAAAATACAGCTATTATCAGACAATGCATCCACATGATCTCCTGACAGCTACAAGCACACACAGCAGCTACTACTGGAAGAAGTCAGCATCCACTAATGTGTGTTGGATACCAGCCTGATTTCCCCAGAAATTAAGATTTAAGATTCCTAAAGTATTTTAGTTTCAGAATTAATTTTTGTAGGAATTTAGACAAACACAGATTCTGAAATGTCCATCTATTTTCTTCCCTCTTCCAAAAAAGAATATCCAGCAAAACCCCTTAAAACTTTCTCCCAGTAAAGCTTTCAATTTTTTTTCTCTTCTTCTGGAAGAAAGAACATGAAATTCAACAGCAACATTTGCTTCCATCACTGCAGTTTACAGGTGAGAGATGAGGAAATTAAAATTTTACTTAGAAATGTTTTTTAAATGCTTCTGTAATAATCTTACAATAACAGCCATGAAAATCAGTGGTATTGAAAAAAAATTGCATTAAAAAATACCTAGTTAAAAACCCAATCCAATCAACAAATCCAACCAGGAAATCAATGCTCACAAAGCAGAAGCAACACTGAAAAGGTGTGTTGTTACTTTTTCTTTAAAATCCTACATCATCCTCAAAATGTTTCTTTTTAGAAAGTGTCCTCAATCTCTCTAAAAATTAATTTTAGTTCTCTTTTAATATTCAGACCTTAGGAGTCAAGAAAGGCAAAAATCTATAATGAAATATGCACTGAAATGCCATTTATGAAGACCAGATCCTGCAGCAAAACACAACAGACAGCCAAAATTTGATTTCCAACCCAGAAAGCTAAGGGGTTATTTCAATTATTTTTTAAAATTAAATAGCTGTGCTATAATCAAGCGTCAACTGGTCGCACTTAAATCAGCATAAACCAGTGTAGATCTTCTAGTGTGGAAAACCTTTTAGAGAACGCTTTCCTTTGTACCAATAGGAAAGGGACCCTACTTCATTCACGTGAGACATATTGAAAGAACTACACATTTCTGTCTTCAAAAAGTGCTCCAACTTCCTAAAAGTAAAGATTTTATTGGTTTGGGTTTTTTTTTTTGTCAGATACTTAATGACATCACCTTGCTAAGCAGAGCCTCCAGGAAAGTCCCCATACTGCATCTGTCACTTCTGCTGCCCTCTGAGATGTATTTTTTGCAGTTAATAAGGGCTCAGACCAACATTGGATGAACCACGGGGTTTTCAAGTAGAGGAAAGCAGAAAAAAAAAACAAAGGGAAATGGAGAAATAAAACGTTTTTTGAGAAAGAAACTCCCCAAGTCCGTCTGCTGATTTTCATCCCTACAGCCACCCACACCAACAGGGTGTTGTGGAATTGGTTCCTTAGTTGTGGATCTGCTGTGGCCATCATTTCCAAGATGAGAGGAGCTGCCTGACCTCTTGGATACTCCCCCAACAATGGAGAAAAGAAACATTAAAAAGCAGATCAAGGCTCACAGTAGGACGACTCTACAGATAAAACTGAGCTACTGAAGTAAGGAATAAGTGAAACTTCTCAAGTTCTCATGGGAGGGTGATTACGTTCCTCTTGCATTCAGTTTTGGAAGATGGCAAGGCTGTCTCCACTTCCCTATTTCTGGCTTCCTACAGCCTCTGCTAATATAAAATAGAAGGACTTCCCATCTGGATGGGTCTTCTGACAAGCAATAACAACATATGACTCGATGATTTCCAGCAGGAGCATGAAAGAATGCACAGTGGAGAAATGTATCTTTGAATTCAGCATTTTGGAAGTTTTTTCCATTCTCATTCTATGAAAAATTCATCTGTGCTATTAAAAACTGTTATGGCGGGAACCCAAAAACCCAAGCCAATTTCATAATGGAAGGCAATTAAGTTGATTGCTGAATGATAAACACCGCATCTTTCTTCAATGGGATACTGTTTTGGAGTAAGCAAACTGCTTTTCTGTTCATGATTTTAAGAGAATGCATCACAAATCTCTCTCTCAAAAGTTCAATGGGAAGCAAACATTGATTAGAGTGTTCTCTAAAATCTCAGCCAATTAAAGAGCTTATATACCAGTACTGGAGGCAGAAAAAAACCAAAGTTACTTTCATGCAAAAGTATTGGAATTAGGAAAAAGTAACTCTATGAATCCTGACCTGTGTTTTTGCTTTCCAGGTGTCTATTCATTTTTAGAATATCTTCCTCTGGAATCTGTAGGCTAATTTAAGACTGGAATGAGGAAGTTACTACAAAAGAAATAATTATTGCTTTGCATATAATTCAATGGCAAAGTTTATTTCTTAAGCAGGACCACAAATGTGCAACAGAAGCTTATTGATTTATTCCCTTGGTCCAGCCTATGTGAATTGTACAGGTTAAGATTCTTTATTCTGAAAACTAAACCAACCCCCATCAAGAGCTGATACTACCAACCTAGGAGTTAATACAGAACACAGATAAATTTAGTGCTAAGCAAACCTGAAAAGAAAAATACAAGATTAAATCTGCAGCAGAGATCAGTTTTGAAAATAAAGTCAGGTAAGGGTTGGGGGCAATAATTATTACTAGCAGATTCATAGACTTCAGGATTTTTCTGCTGCAGTAAAATCGTCAATGACAAAATGCCAGACCCTACTTTGATTTGATCATAAAAATCTAAATTTAGGTCTTATCTTCTGTAAACCATATACATGACAGGTAAAATGTAGGAAATGTAAAAAACCCAAACCCAATAACAATAAAAACAAAACCTTATGGCAATGTTAGGACTTCATGTGGTTGAAAAAATTCCATAGATCATACCATACTATGGAAAAGACCTCTTAGACCATCAAACCCAACCTTCAGGCACACCCTGAATACTCATAAATTACCAAGTCAAGCCAGGCAGCAGAATAAAACCAGGTATTAAACCCCAAATAGTGCAGTAATGATTCTCATGATCTAGAACAGCACTCACCAACAGCTGAGAGGAAGCTCAAATCACATGGAGTGGTGTTATCAAATGGAATCAGCTGGAGAAAAGTTTTAATTGGTTGGGATACGTGATATTTCTCTCTTGTTTCTCAGAATTCTGGTTTTATTGTTTCATGAGGCACCGACAGGTTCCTGAGGTTACTCACTCTCCATCTGCTGTATTTGAACAATACACAGAGAAGCCAACCCTGCACATAATCTGAATCCTTGGACAAAATCCTGAGGAAAGCAACAGTGACACTAAAAAAGGGTGAATATTCTTAGCAAGCTGCTCCTTCCTTCAACTCTCTTCTGTTTAGGTGAGGCCGAGTGTTAACTAAAAATAATTCACTATTTGAAAAAAATACCATTTTACAGTTTCATCGGGAAAACCCAAGGTTTTTGATGCTTAGCAGTGTCAAGAGAGAGGAGAAGTGCATTGAATTATGTATTTAAAAAGAGACTAAATAAGAAATATTTTGTGAAGCCATAAATGTGGCTGGGACGTGGAAAACAGTTAACAGGACAAGCTGCAGTAACCACTCTCAGAAAAGCTACGGTGTGCAGAAATACTCGATGACTAAGCACAGCAGATTGCAAAGATGATGTTCCAAGACTGGAGCCCCAAAGCCCACATGAGGATAGGATCATTTATAAAAGCAATCTGAAAATGTTTTGTGGGAAATGCTGGCTTATCATGTGCAGACAAGTGGGGTCTGGATGTCTCACCAGAGCTCAATTTTCACGATGTGCTGGGAACTCCTTCAGATCACACCTCCTCTCCTAAAGGGCAGCCCAAAGGGGCATTTTGACTGTAAGGTCCTGCCAGAGCCAGGGAAATGACCCTAGACCTCCCCCTCTCATTAAAGTGGCAAATTTGAGGGAGATCAGTACCTTCAGCAGCTCAACTCAATCTTTGAGTTGAGCATCTCTTTCAAAAGACATGCTTCGATGGCATTTATTTTAACTAACTGCAACCCTCTGCAAGCTGCAGCTCTCTCATTAGGTTTCTCTTCGGGCAAAGACTGGTCTTAAGTAGTTTGTGAAGCTCTTAAAAGACAAGCAGTCAGATAATTAAAAAAAAAAAAAAAAGAAAAAAAAGTGTGGCAGCCTGACATGACTCAGCAGTCAAATATTTTCATTCAGAGCCATTTAGCATTAAAATTCAAACAGACTCAGGTGCCATTAGTTATTTATGAGGGAAAGAATCTCAATTAAGTATCCTTGATTTGCTCAGAATTGAAGTTACAATGAAGCTTTTATTTCCTTTTAATTGTAAGCAAACAATATTATTAGTGCTCAAGGCAGACAAAACAGCAGTACTATCATTATTCATTCACCATTATTACTAAAAAGTAACAAGCAAAAGCAACAGAAGCCCCCCAACCTCAATCTCTTCCTCCACCCCTCAAGATATCCTTTCTAATCCTATAAAAGCATCTGTCTTTGATTTCAAGTGGAGTACCTGCTGTGCAGGATGCAATGCCAATCCAATTTGTGTGCAACAAAACCAAATGGGTTGAAATGAACTCTGCATTTTAAAGATGTTTTTGTTTAATCATTACCGTCACTCCTCTCTAATGAATACATTAATCAAGCAGAACTTCAAGCGCAAACGGAAAGGCTCATCTCGAGAAACGAAAAAAAAAACAAACAAAAAAACCCCCACCCCCCCAACCTTCACGGTATCCACTGCTACTGTCAAACACTGCTACATTTCCCTTTGGCAGGGCTTGAAATGCATATTCCTGAGGGTTGTTGGGAGGCATTAGAGTGGGAGCAGCAGAAGGAAGTGGAGGAGGAAGCAGGTGAGCTGCCACAGAGGCTCCGCTCCGCTCCCGAGCTGATTAATGGCCTGCTACACAGGATGTGCTGCCCAGAGCCTTCCTGACACCCCCTAAATGTCCAGGATCCCACTTCATTTTAGGGAAATGATAACTCAATCTTTGCAGTGTCAGCTACATGGAAAGGCCACGTACATAATGTTTGTTCAGACCTTTGAAACGCATTTCTTTCAAAACTCGGTATCGGTAGGGACGATTCACCGCTCACAAGGTTTCCACCGGACCGTAAAAGGCACAGGACTTTGGCCTAAAGACAAAGAGGTTTTTTAAAAGTTAGGCTTTGTAAATGCTCGCTTCTGGCCTAAATTCAGTCACACCCATTATTTAGCCTATGATGTTCATCCATATTTTTGAAGTAGGTATTGAAGATGAATATGCTTGGGAAAATACCAGCAGGGAGGAGGAGAAAAGGAGAGAACACCATGGCTTTTCCAGTCTGATATTCCCACCATCTCCATCACCCAGGAAAAATTCTGGATTTATCGAAATTTAACCGTCATGGTACACTGGAAAAAACACAATTTATTTCACAAATAAAGTGGAGGCAATTCAATATTATTTGCTTGACTGTCAAATGCATTTTAGGTATTTTTCCTTCCCTTTATATGAGTTTGCCTTGTTGAAATTGTCATACTCTTCCGCAGAGGCAAAATTTAAAATCCATGACTTCTTTCTTGCTTCATTTGTGCATCATATTTTTTTCCAAATGATTGAGGCATTGTGGCCAGTCACCGCCACCGTGGTACCACATGCAAACCTGGGGAAAAGAATTGCTGTACCAAAAGTGCAGTGTTCCTTTCAAAGGCTTTGTTCCAGAGCTAGACCTTTTCCAGGAGGAATTATCATGCTGCACTCCATTAAAGGATCATAAAACTTTTAAAGGCATTTTATGATTAGGCCAGTGACCTTTACTAGAATTTCTCCCGTGGCTTCCACAAATTTCATCTCAAGGTGGAAACGGTAAACAGCAGAGGAACAACCACATTGTTTAAATTAATTTGTAATTTGACAAGAAAATAGAGGCAGTCCTTCCACTATTGGACGGACTAAGAGAAGTGTAATAATATTACACAAGATTATAATAAATTAATTTTAAAATAAGTTAAGATTTTTATGTGCTCTCTCAATCCCTAGAAGACTCCTACTCTTTTTAAATATTTCTGAAAAAAATGAGGGAGCAGATTTGACCACACTGATGCAGAGCAAAAAGACATTTTGCTGCTAAGGTCAGCTTGTGCCATTTTTAGAGTTACCAAGAGAGCAAAGGACAGTAGGATTTTCTGCATGGCTATACAACAAATTAAATATATATATATTCAATTAATTTAAATGAATTAAACTTAATTTAACAAATTTAATATATATATATATATTTTTATATATATATATATATATATATAGTACAAATTTAGCAGAGCAGGATAAGAAGCATCTCCCATCCTCTGATGGAAAGGTCTGGAATTCACAGTTATGCTATATTTTGACAACCACAGAACAGGTCTATTTTTATTTGTATATTTTAAAATCTATCTTGTTCAGAATCATTCCAGAAAAAAACACTCAGTTGGGAAAATGGGAGGCTCTGTTTCTGAGACGAGCAGGGACTCAATCTGATCACTGCCAAGTTCAGAAAAGGGAAGGAGACAGCTCCGCTCAGCCTCATTACAGACGCCAGATGAACCAAGGTGCACATGCATTATGCATGAGGTAATTTGAAAAAGTTGTATAAAAAGTTTAAGTTGTGATTATTTGTCATCACTTAAAAAAAAAAATCCCTGTCACCACCAGCAATAACATTTATTTACCAGTTATTCCAGTGTTATGCATTCAAAAGAATAGCTTGTATTTTCTTTACTCTTTCTTCCAAATCCTCAATTTGAAAAGCAATTAAAAGATATCCCCAGATATTTGTCTGTGAGAGACTCAACTTCCTGATTTCTGCTGCTGATAGATACGAAGCAACATCACATAAGGGGAAGAAAAAGACGAGAGAAAACAAGTCATCCCAACCTTCTGTCAGGCACTTTACAGCATAATGAGCTATGATGAAAAACAAGTCAAACGCCGAGAAAACAAGAAAGCTTGGAAATTTGATCTCCCTGACGGGATTGGGAGTAATTAATTATAACCCATGTGACCACTGGATGTCCCCACTGTTCCTGGAATGCAGCTCAGACTCCAATTTCCTGGCAGCCCCAAAATGATTGATGCCTTAGGAGGGCTGACCTGAAACAGAGACTGGACAGAGCTGGAGAATAAAGTAGGGATTTATTGAAAGGCCTCCAGGATTCACCTTGGGCAGGACAGGGCCTGACCAGGGCTACACCTAAGGTGGACCAAGAATGGTCACAAAATGGACAAACGGTCACAAAGTCTCAGACTTTTCTAAGTTTTGGTCCATTTGCATATTGGGGTTTAATTGTCCAATTCCACCTTCAGGTTGTGAGGTCCCATCCTTCTTGTTCCTCCCTCCAGCCCACTGCTGTTTGTGCTTTTGGGTCTGAAAGTTGTCCTTGGTCTTCAGCAGGAAAAGGATTTGTTTTGTCTCCCTACTCTGTGCAGAGAGCTGACTGGCACTGGATATGAGGCTCAGAACTGCACCCCTGGGCAGCACAGAATGTGAAAAACATGAAAACTAAAATTTGAGGCATCACCAGGGGACCTGAGAAGGAGCCGTGAGTGTGCAAGGACACGGGCAATGATGATTCCTACAGAAATCAAATTCCCAATGCATGCAAAGGCACATGTGGGAGCAAAGCAGGGGAGCAGCAGGTCACAAACACACACACAGAGAAACACTCTTTGAATACAGCTCCCACCAGGTTCACTCAGTGTCTGCTTGGTGGTTAATAATGCAGCGAGTGAGGCTGGGTGACAGATCCTCAGAGGGAGCCGGGAAAGCTGAATTACTTCTGAGGAGATGTGAAAGAAGCCTGGATTAGAGCACTGCATGCCATGGGGCAGACAAAAAAAGACCCTTGTGCCATACCAGGTGAGAGAAAAGGTGAGCAGGAGCAGAGATGCCAGCACAAGGCTGCTGAGAGTTGCCTGTCAAAAGCAGCCAAAAGAGCTGAAAAAACAAGGAGAACATCTGTAACACCATGGGGTGCTCTTCATATCAAAGCTTAGAGGGCACTGGTGGATGAAAGCTGGAGAAGGCAAAGGAAAACAAAAACAAATCCCCAAATATCCCAGGAAGACTACTTGTACACATCCTTCTTTTGAGGTCAGGTCGTGAAAGGTTTAAGTCCATGTGAAGGTATAGAAGCCAAGGTGTTAGCATCAACTCATTTTTATTTATTTTCTAATGTGACAAAAAGCTAGACCTAATTCTTCCATCAAAGAAGACCCAAGTGCCTTGCTTACTATGATAAAAAAGAAAGATCTCATCCTAGTTTTAAAGGAAGGAATTTCCTCCAGATAGATTCTAAAGCTAACTTCAACCACACTTCTGTTTTGTGGGCTTAGGAAACTCAAGCTTCCGTAGCCTATGACTTATTTCACTCTTGTAATGAGAGGCTGCAGCACAAAAAGCACAATTTCTGTCCCCACCTCTTGTCATTAGCACAGCTCCCTGACGTTAGATGTTGAACTACAAAGCTATGGGAAGGGCAGCAGTGGCTCAGACAAAATAACATTTGAAGTGTGCACTCTGTGAAGGTGATGTGCAAGTTTGTTCTCCCTCCTCCATCCAAACTCCCCTTCCTACTACTTGTAGAAGCCTCATCAGGGAAGTGTCTGGCTCACAGCTGGTTTCACCTTGGACTTCAAAAAGCAAGGCACAAAAATCCCACAAGCAGAAGTACTAGCAGAAAGATACGAAAAAGTATACTGAAAACAAGCACCTGAATTGGACATTAAACTAGAGGGCACCAAACTGGCAATTAGGATAATGTTCAGCTATTGTTTGTATTCTGATTTGTTACAGAAGCTATTGGGATGGCAGAAACACAGAAGTAAAGGTATCTCCTTCAGCCTGGGTTCCTCAAAGGGTTTACTCAGAAGGCTTTTGTGTTTTGTCCTTTATTTTTCCCCCCTCACACACTGTGTAAAGGGATGATTGGTCTGACACACTGTGGATATTCTTTTGTTCAGATCTCAGATGTTCACAAAACAGAGCTGTGCTGAAAAGGCAGGGGTTTTTAGGGGGAGAGCCCTGAGGGAGAGAAGTACATGAATATATTTGAATAATAAACTAATTTGAGGATTTAATGGTTTGCAATTAAATTAATTAGGCACTCTGACTTACTGGACAGTGTCTTCAAGCTCGTTCTACTTGTTTTGAAGTGATGCATATGCACAAATGTGCCGAGAAACCTCAATGGCTTTTGTTCCCTCCCCTTGATCTCACCTGTACTTTCAGATCAGTGGCTGACCAAAATACAGACACTTTGTATGAGGAATAAAATGGATAAAGTGATGTGTTGCGATTTCACAATAATAATAAAAAAGATATTGTTACCTGTTAGGCTGACTTCTGGTAGTCACCACTCTCTTTTGCAGCATGTTGTCTGACAGACAGAACTCATTGTGTACATCTCAGCCTTCCAAAAAGTAGAATTACTATCGTGGCTCTCCATCCAAAGATCTGAGATTGCTTAAAAATGTCAGGGATGCTTTATGACAGCTGCTCAAATTCTGAGCAGTTTCTTTATAGCTTTTGGCTCTCAGAGAAGATAAGTAACATATCTAATCCTGAGACCTGATTACTTTCCCAGGTTTGAGAGGGAAACTGTGCACTCTCATTTTCAGGCTCACTGTTGGAAAGCTGGTTCTCTGGCACCTCCTCCAGTCTCAGAACATTACATCTCCACTTGACTCCAAGCTGAAGCCAAGTAAAAGGGCCTGGCACTCCTCAGTGCTCAGCCTTTTGCATCTTAATCAGGTGCTACAGTTGCATAGGCCTTCATTATGGCTAACTTATAAATTTAGGAGAAAATAGCAGCAAAAACAATTGCAACAAACAGTTAAAATCCCTTGAGCCAAACATTTCGGACACAGAAGTTCAAGATCCCATCCAGTCTCTTGGACCTACAGCCCAGAGAAGGAAGAGTTTAATTGCACTTATGTAAGCAAAACAGGGATTATTGGGGCATTGCTAAGGATCCTTTCCAATGCCACCGCAGGAAAGGTTTTACCCATGCAAGCCAATGACAAATGAATGCAAAAGTATTAAAAGATGTCCAAAAAAGAGAAACAAAGGCAAGACTTTGGCCTAGTTTAATCACCCCTTTATTCCGTGGCATTTTTTTCTTTATCAGTCATTAATTTAGCAGAGAAAAATTTGGTCCAGAGTCGCTACATTGATCTCTGATTAATCTTTTAGCTAATTATCTTCCATCTTTCCATCTGATATAAAATTTGTGTCTGGAATGGCTGTGTAGCCCAGCCTCAAACACTCACACTGCCTTCCTAGAGCCCTGATAAATCAGAACAAGGTTACAGTAAATCCTGTCTTGCACTAAGGAGTCTCACAAATCCAGTTTTGATTTTTATAAACAGATTGCTTCTTGAGTTGTTATTATTAGTGTGAGCTGGACAGCTTGAATTAGAGAATAATTTATTCCCTGTGCATTTCTAATTACAGAAAAGAGGTTTACTCACTGACACACTTGTCCGTCTTGTTCTTTCCTGTCTTTCAGGCATGGCTGATTGCAGCTAAATAGACAGACCAGCACAAACTGCATGAGAAACACAACTCTGTCAAAAAAGGACTGAAGTGTTACCATTAATTATTCTGGACCATGTGCTCATTTACAACAGATCTAACATGAGAAATATTCTCAGAGGTGTCAAACAGCCTCAGTTTCATAGGTGCATGGGGGTAGCACTGACTAAATGTTTGACTGACTGGTAGGATGTGACCTGCCAGAGACCCTTGAAGCTTGGGGATTTCATGTGCAATTTGTGTTTCAGCATTCAATAGATAATTTAAATTGGGCCACTCTCTCCAAGCATTTCTGAGGGATCTACATGCCTGAGCCTGTGTCAGAACTGCACAAGTATCTAAAACAAACCCCAACAACCCCCCCTGAAAAGCAAACAAACAAACAAACCCACCCCAAAACACTTATGAACATCTGTGCAAGTGATTGTTTGGAGCTCACTGCATCTTGAAAAGGCTTGAAGAAAACGAAAATACCATTTAGTAAAGAATGTTGAAAGCTAGGTGTAACCATCACTGGGTGCACAGGAAGAGAGCTTGAAAATGCTAACTGGAGAAAAAGGGCAAACCCCAAATCACCTTGCTTTAGTTAACCCCTGTTACAACAGAGGCTATTGTTTTAAATAATCGAGCAGAGAATAGTCCTTTTCAGCCATTAATCAGATGAACAAACTTCACAAAGGCAGGAATCAATTGACTGGTAATTCACATTTGAACTGTCAGGAGAAGCAGCACTGGATTTACTAAATTATACTCTTTGGCTATTCAAGCCAGAACCACAAAAGCAGCCTTTTTCTGGTAATTTTAAAATAATAATAATGAACAAATAGATATTTTAGGTGTGCCCTCACTGCCACTGTATTTAGTCTTTTTAACACCTGTGCAGTCTAACAGACAAGACCTTCCTCTACTCTCACATATTCTCATAAACATGAATTTCCTCTCCCAAGGACCAGCTTCAAGGAATGAAGTAACATCATTTTCAAATGGCTAATAATCACCTCCCTCCCCTCTTGATGCAGTTTGCTGTTCTCTGTTCTTGAAATGTTTGCTTATTTTTGCAAGGCCTGCATAATTTCTGTACTTGTATCTCTGCAGTGAAGTTTCCTCCTTAAAGTCACAGACATTCCCTAGCTCTTTTTAGCAGAATGTGTGAGGCTGAACAATACTTTTGCTGTTAAGGTTTTACACAATATTCTCACCTTTAAAGTTTAGTTTACAAACAGCTTAAGTTTAAAGAGCATTTCCACTAAATGACAGCTCTTTATAACCAGTGACAAAGCTTGCTGAGGGGGTTATCATCTGTCAGCATGATATTAAAATCTCTCAGGCTTTTCTCCTGAATACTTTGAAAGGGAATGATTTCAAGACAACAGCAAAACTCTATGAACTAAGGTGAAGAAATTCAGAATTGCATGTAATGCTGGATTCGCTTTCAAGCAGCAGCCTCTTGCAACCTTTGGTTTACTATTCAACATTAGTTTTGAATTAATTATTTTGCTTGTTATCAAAGGTTGCTCCATCCTGCCAGCTAAACAGGCAGGATCTTCATATCACAGTCATTGACCATGCAAAAAACGAAACTGAGATACCTCACTGTGCCTTTTTATTGAGTGTTACTCTGACTACTACCCCCAGCCTCATGGCAGTCTTGCTTCTGAAGTTCACAAAAATGACAATAAAAGCATTCGGGATCTGCTTTCAAAAGATGCTTTTTACCAGGCTACAAAGCAGGCAGGACAAACATCCATTGCTTTAAGGTTTGTTTTTCTGCGGATGTCCCCACTGACTCCTCCTTGGTGCTTGGGTATTTCGGATTGTTTGCTAAGTGTTTCAGCTTTCAAAACATTTCCTCTGATCCAAAAGGAAAAAGAATATATATTTTCAAATAATAAAAGGAGAACCCAGAAAAGATGCGCAACCTGCATTCAGCTCCAACAGGCCAGCACACTCTGCTGGGTGTTTCAAAACCTCTGCTCAAAGCTAAGCTGTGGCACTGCAACCACCTGAACAGGAGTTTCCCATATTAACAGGAAAGAAGCCTAACCCTCAAAAATGTAAACATAATATCTGCAGTGTTTTCTAGACTTGGGCATTTTCTCAGAAGTGAGTTAGACAGGAATGAGAACACTTTACACAGAATTGTGGTGATGGTAAGGTCGTGGACTACTCCCCAGTCAATTGTAGATGTACATGCTCCAATTGCTTTATTTGAGCTGGGGAGAACAAACAAAAATTCAGCCTCAAAACAAAACAAACAAACAGACAGTATCAAAGTAGGAAAAGATGCTGGTCATACAGTATTAAAAAGAAAATCTGCCAATTTTATTTTTGAAATTAAAAAAAAAAATCTATAGAGTGTATTCACAACTTGGTAGTCTTAGGGTGCAATATCCAGTACTCTCTAGAGATGAAGTATTTCCAAAACACTGAAAAATCCCTGTTTTTCTTTCACTCGTATTACCACTGAGTATTAGAACTGATTAATTTTAAAGAGTCATCACCAATACTAGTAGATTTCATAAGTTTTAGATGTCAACCTTCTCAGATGCATGGAAATCTATATTTAAGTTACAGACAGAGCTTGAACCTAGAATAATTAAAAGTACTACATCACCAGAATATGATTTCTATGGTGAGACTTTCTAGAGACCAGGTAGATAGAAAGCAAAAGGTAATTTTTATTTTATTCAGAACAGAGAAATCATGAGGAGACTTGTGAATTTCCTCGTTTTTGGGGTTTTTTTTTAGATGAAAAAAAAAAAAAAAAAAAGCAAACTTCCAAAACATCCTCTGGAAGGCAGCTGTATTTGCCCTTGCCAAGGCAAATCTAATACATGTTATAGCAAACAGACACCAAGTTTAAATTAAAAGCTTTAATTCTGCTCTGCGGTTCTGCTCTATAACACCACAAGGAAAGGATTCTCCCACCTCACCTTTCCAGCTCACAGTTCCCACAGGAACTGAACAAGACTGATTTTCATATCTAGTGGATCATGCATCTCTTGCCTCCATCCCTGGCAGAAAAGAAGTGATTCTAGAAAATTTAAAAGAATTTTCAAGATGCTTCAAGAATTTTCAAGTAGCTTCCACTAAAAGAAGGGAGAAGAAATCCAACATAGAACAAGACAGCTCAGTTTAGGGCTTTAAAATTATCTCCAAGGCATTCTGATCAGACATTCTCAGAATTCTTTACCAAACAAAAAAAAAAAAAAAGTTATTCTTTATTTTATACTTAAGGAAACTGATTGAAAGGAATTAAATGACTTGCACAAGAATATTCAAAGCCTGTGTAATTATCTAGTCTGAGTTCTACCTTCTGACTACCACTGCTGAGCCTTAACAACTCCCTCTTTCCTCCACAAAGCTGCAGGCTTCTGCAAACAAAGCATTCCTTATAGCTAATTGGTATTACATAGGAACTCAACTGCTCTTATTTACAAAACTACAGATTTATGTCAAGCAAAGCCAATTATGCTTAATGTTTAAACTATTGCAGGTGCTCAATGACATTGTTGCTAGGCAGTAGAAGTGAAATTGCTCTTTTAATGCATCTTGTTCCAACTGGGAGCATGTGTTTTATCATCAGTGCAAACTTAACAGATGGAGATCTTAATCCCCACCCCCCGTCGAGTTTTCTTCAGCCCCCTCCTCACACAAAATGCTGTCCCATGCATTTAGACTTAACCGAGATGGTCCATGAATTATCTGGGACAGAACTTGTAATTTTATTTTGTATGTGTGTCCACAAATACAATATAAAACACACATTTAACCACTAAAAAGACACCCCTAAACTGTATCAGCTGTAATCAGAAATAAATCTGGCTATTCAAGGGTAGTAATGACCTCTGATGAGCACAGCACCTACTCAGTTATAACCAGAGCTGCACAAAAGCAACTTCTTCCAAAGTCAACTCTCAATCTAGAGTCCTTTATACTAATTTCACTGTGCTGGGAGAACAGTTGGAAAATTTAGTCAGTAATCAAACAGAAAACTGAACTGGAAAGTTTCTGGTCACTCCTAATCTCATCTAGGAGGCCACTTTTTCCACAATACGTTTCAAAACTATCAACCTTTATGGTGAGGGTTAAAACATGCCAAAATATCCTAAATTCACTTTGTGCAAAGCAATGCAGAATAGCAACAGGTGACCTCAAACACAAGCAATCAGTTCTGAGTGCTTTGTGAAAACTGCCATAGATCAACAAAAGAAGGCTCTCCTAACATTTTCCAGCTGTTTATTGCATCATTTTGTATGCACACACACATCTTTGTTTTTTCTGTCGTCTGTTTTTTTTTAAATGGAAAAAGCCACTAAATTTTTCAGAAGGGAAAAGCAGCTTCCTTCAAAGTAAGGACCAAGCCTTTAGAGTCCTTTATACTGATTTCACTGTGTGCTGGCACAAGATTTCTATAATTTAGGCAGTGCATACAAAGGATTCCATCAGCTTTGTATGGAGCCCTAGATGCTGCAGTTCAAGAAAAAATCCTGTCTGTTGGTTTTAAGTGCTAAATTGCTCTGTCATAACAGTGAGATTGATTGATAGATTTTTGCATGCAGATTCCTCTGCTCCACCCATTGAGCTAAGCCCAAATTCAGCAACCAGTGCCCCCTTTTCTTCTGCCATCCATCTGAAAGGCCAAACTCTTTATTAAATCTGATAGAAAAAGTGTTCCTCCTGGCCGTGTGAAGAAGGCAGGGAACTTTCAATACTCAACTCTTCATCCCAAAGCCCATTCTAAGGAAGTCCTATCCAGGGAGTTAACTAATCCTCTTTTTCTTGCAGAATTATCTTCATCAGACAATTCAATTCAAGTGGCTGCCTTCTGTTACCTGCTGTCATCTATCCTCATGTTTCAATTTCTGAGGACAAAAAGAAATCCCAAGAAAGTGGTCTTGGGAAGTTTGAGGCCATTCAGCCTGAGACTGCAGCAGACTAAACATTTTACCTTAAAATAGAGTTAAGTTTCTTGTTCTTGATGTAAAGAGTTCCAAACTGTCGTTACTTTTGCAGTTAAAAAAATCATTAGTTAATAAAAAACATCTACAGTCCAATCATATTTATCTGCACAAAATTTAAATATTAGCCTTCTATTACATAGTTCTTCTCATTTTGTGTATGACCCTCAAATGCATTGAGAGCAATCACATCCCTCCTGTCAGCAGACTCCAACCAGCATTGTTGTAGCTTTTCTGTGCAAGGACAAAGGTCAAGTATTCAAGAATTTCTCAGGAAAGAAATGAGTATTTTTCATGGCTTAAACCTGGGTCTATTGCAGTACAAATATGATTTAGAAAATAATACCTTACAAGAAAATAACTGTCAGGTGCCATGGATAAAGTTACCAAAATATGTGGAAATCAGCCTGTCTTGCATTTTCCAGTGCCCTCAGAGAGATCCTTCAGCATTTTGCTGTCTCTCCTCTCACAGCCCCAGCTCCAGCCCAACTCCTACAGCCCATTTTGGGGAAATAGCCTGTCCCTTGCTGGGAAGGAGTGTATTCACTACATTTTTCTCCCAGTCCCACAATGGCCAACCTAAAGGTACGGCATTCAGTGTGGTTAATGGTGCAGAAGAGATTTCCTTCACCAGCTCTTTCACAGTTTCAGCTCACAAACTGTGGCACTTCAGTCAATCACGTCCTTTCAATGTAGCTTCTCCTGTGGTGGATTCTGACTTAACTGCCCCTTCTGCTATGAACATCTTGGTATCAAAGTGCTCCCCTAGTTCTATATGTTTCCTTACCATACAAAGACCCCACTTCCCTCATCACTCTTTTTTAGTTATGTGACTTTTAGAAAGAAAAAGGTTAGATTATCATCCCTCACAATAACAAAAATCAGCCAAGTTTGGGAGTGTTTAACACTATGGAAATCTTTAAACTGGAAAGCATTTTACTAATAATTATTTCCCCATCTCCAGCTGCACCTACCCTTTCCCAATCTTCTTTCCATAATTCCCTTCACCCCTCCTCTTCAGATGGGCTGCAATTAGTAACTTTGATGCTAATATATTCCACTCTCCCCTTCTCCTATTAGCAATTTTCTTTATATCATCCTTTAAGAATGGCAAATTTGACGGTGTTGCTGCCAGGTGAGAGTGGATGCCTCAAGCATCAATGTTTCATGACACACCTTATGGACTGATGGCTGGTCTCTCATTTCTGGTGTATGTTTGGTAGATCTCAAAGCAATTTGCAAAGAAGGTTGACATGCTTGTGTCCCTTTCACTGACAGGGAAACTAAAGCAGCACCTTGCTGAGTGTTGGGGAGGAGATCAGCAAGAGCAAAGAGCAGTACACAAGGTTCCCACCATTGCAAATATCAGCCACCCAATACCAGATTTCAAAATCACTTTTGGAATAATCTAAATTATACTGTAATAAAGTAATTTGCTAAACAAATCTCTGCATGTTTATTAATTTCTGACCACTCCTAAATACAAATTTTTGTGGATACCTATTTCCATATAAAGATTAAAAGCCTCTCCCCCATCAGGAGATGTGGAGAGCAATGGATGGCAAGCAGTGAGCTCTCCTTGACCTCAGTGTGAGTTATGACAATGCAGCCTCCTTCAAGGCCAATTCCTATGAAGAATGCTATTTTGTTAACTTATAAATAACATTATCATTCATCAGATAATTCATAAATACCAGGCCATAGTTCCACTTCAGTGCACTGGGTAATTTATCATTAGAGAGACAGTGGATAAAAAAATCAAAATTTGGTCAAATGAGGGTGAAATTTTTTCAGGTTTTCTCCACAAGAGACAAAATGGGAGAACTTTCCAGGACAGCATTATAATGCTTCATGGCTTTTTCGTTCTTCAAAAGTTTTTCTTCAGGAAGACTTCCTCTGAACTCATTGGTGCAATCCTCATGCAGATTGTTATATCTGGGGGAGATGATACAGAAGGAAAATAGAAAATTTTTTGGGGGTAAACCTTAAATTTTTTAAGGTATTACCTTCACCCATTGTTTATACACACTACTTTTTAAGTTACAGTCCCTTCTGAGTCCTGGACTTCAAGGCAGCAAAAAAAAAAAAAAAAAAATCGGGAAATACAAATATGCATTTTCCTAGGGCCTGTCAGAACTTCAGGATGAGAAATATCAAACTGGGTGCAGATGTTAATAATACCTGTACTGCATCCTTTAAAAGAAGTTTTAATAATTAACATGATTTTTCCCTCAGAGAAATTTTGATGTACTTTTTCTTATTCCAAGTTTTAAAGTCTGTTTTCCTCATCTGCCTAAATCAGTGTTTATCTAAATAGTCCTCACTCTTTTTCCTGCCTGCTCAGAGAATTCTTATTCATCAAAAAGTGAAACAATTACAACTAATTTAAAAAAAACCATATTTCTAGAAAGTCAAAATTTGTATCATTGAAAAATGAGGTATCTTGATTATAAAGGAAAATGCTGATTTGAAATCAACTTTTTTTAATGTTTGGTTTTCTAGTTTTAGGGCAATTGGAGATCAACAGATTTCTTCATAAAAATGTTAACCTGTGGCAGATTTTTTTTTTAAGTTTAAAGCAATTTTATAGTAACATCTTGACAACCAAAGCCTTTTAGTTTAAAGTATTAAATGGCACAAATGAAAATTTCAATTTACAGAAGAATAAAATCCCACATGAGGAGTACAAAGTACAGGAAAAGTGTTTTTCATTGTGACCCAGTTCACATTTAAAAGAAGAGAATCATATTGGAATAATCAACAAGATGCTGCAGTAAACTTTGGTGCTGCAAAGTTGGTGCTATATGAAATAGATAAAAACAACATTTTTGTGAAGAGTTCTAGAAGTGCACTGGCCTTGGAAGTTTTCTATTGCTGTCATCATCACATCCCTGCTTCATCAAGGTTCCTGGAGGATTTCCACAGAACTGCCTCCCAACGCCTAAGAGCCACTTTGAGGTGACCCCTCCCGCTTGTGATGGCACAAGCTGCTCCCCTCCCTCTTCTTGACTTCAAGGGTGACTTATAATGCTGACAACAGAAAGTTTACTGGGATTAAATGTAACTGGAGTTGTGAGTTCCTTGCATTTTACAGGCAAAACACAGGCATTAAACCTAGGCTCCACAGGTGGCAAAAAGTTGCTTCCTGTGAGGGGGCTGAGAAATTCTCTTGTCTCCAACAGGAGGCTGCTTTCCTCCCATGCCCAGCAGAGAATCAGAAAGTATTTGAGGGTTGTTCTGTTGCAGCTGCTGCACACAGCATTAACTTGTAGTGATGCTTTCTCCCTGCCCCTCTGTCCCACACAAAAGGTGTGAGCTCACTGAGAGAGCAGCAATACTTTCTATAAATGGGTACAAACCCAAGGGCAGTGGAGGTCAGTTCCACGGCCAGTATAGCTTTGTAAACCAACTAAACTTCATGCCAACATATTTAGACCTTTCTAGAAAGAATATGATGTTCTTCTTTCTTTAGGGATTTTTATATTAATAAGACCCCTTAACTATTTAAGGTTAATTACATCAGTCTGTTGCAGGGGTTTTTTTAACCTCACCACAATATTTTTGCTGTGAAGTCTCTCTCCACATATGATCTATCACTAGCAATTCTTTATAACACACTAGTCCACAGGCTTTACAAGAACTTCTACCTGCACCTACAAATGAAACATCAAGTTTCCATTTTCTCACACGTACCTGTGTGCAATGGTCCAGAACCCCAGGGTGTTCACCATCATTAAGGAAGCCAAGAAGAAGAAGAATCTCTCCAATTTACCTTCATGCAGCAAGTGTGGAAACCAGCTGCCTGGTAAAGCAGACATTTGCAGCAGAATTAGTTTGCCTTGCAGCGTGAGAGGTGGCTCATGTGGAAGACATGAAGATAACTTGGTGTGAAACAATCTCCTCGGGTGCTCTGACCCCCCCCGTAGCTGTTGATACGGATTTCATTCTCACAGCATCCGTGGGGGTTTCTGAGTCTACTTTTGCTTTGCAGACAGGCAACAGAGATATAAAGAAACTAAAGAACATCCCTAATAAATCTGAAGTGTGCTGGAAACCTAATCCTACAAATCTTTGTCTGTATTACCCTGTGCACACAGCTAAATCAAAGTCAGTTGTTAAAATTTGAGAACAAGATAAAATTAAGGTGGGCTGTAGAAATCCTTACTGGCATCTCTCATGCTTTTAATAGTCTCTTTTTAATAGAAAGAATTAAAAAAAATTAAAACTCAAAATATTAAAAACATTCACTCAGTGCCTTGGATGGTGCTCCATTATCAAGATACCATCTGACATTTTACTTTTCTTTACAGCTGCCTTTAGCCATGAGCCTGGAAGGTGTCCTTTTCTCTCATTCAGTATTTATTTACACAATTCAGACCTTTTTCAACCGAAGCTTTTGGCAAGAGTGTCTGGGCCATTTTGGCCCTCCATTCAGCAGAGGACAGTACCACCTACATGCACACAGAGACTTCCCTGCCTTTGTATTCCTCTGCACTCCAGTTTGTGGCTGTGCTGCTTTCGGTTCACTGCAACCAGTCTGCAAACAAGCTCAGGTGGCAAATAACCATAGAAATTAAAATAAAAACAAAACCAGCCCCAGTCAGTGTGCAGTTGAAGACAATCAGTACCTGAAGTGCCATAATCAACTACAGCAAAACCATCTCAAACCAGGATGAAAAAGAAGTTCCAGTAGAAACTGAAGTTACAAAATGTCAGAGACTTATACAGTGCTGTAATGGCCATGTACATGATTTGGGAATACAGGATATTTATTGGAAGAAGGCAGATAGACTGTCTTCATTAGCAATTAATGAAGAAATGCAGAGTGTGAAACAGCTGGCGCTGAGAATGTGATGTCCACACTCTCCACAGCTTGGGGGGGTTCACATCGGAGCAATTCCCATTAACAGCTGGAACATATCAGACATGAGCTTTTTTTTTGTTTTGTTTTTGTTTAGTTCCCTCTGAAAAGAATTCAGGTTTTTTTCTTTTTTCATGCTCCAAGATCATTCTGTGACGCAAATCAGAGATTGTTAGGAGATTGAGATGAAAAGCATAGCCCTGATCTGAACTACACCAGCATCAGCATGCCCAAAGTCACCTTTCTCTGCTGCATCAAAGTCTGGTATCAAATCCTGCCCATTTAAACAGTGGAGCTGTTCACCCCTTGAATGAACTAATGGCGAAAGGAAGAAAACCAGCCTTCTTACAACAGCTGTACTGTAAAATCCTGAAGGCCTAAACAGATCTTTTGGCCAGTAATGCCACTTTTACACATTGATTACCATTCTTAGATCGTTAATATTTTCCTAATTAGAGACAAAGAGCAGTTCCACAGCATGGGAGAGACACCAGTCAAATGATTACACCCTGCCAAACACACATTCATATATTTACATTTTTCTCTTCCCTCAACATCTGAGTTATCAACATTTCTTTTCAGAGCTGCTGCCTTTAGCTCTCCAGAGACCGACAAAGAACAACTGCCATCAGTTTTCCTAAGTTTCTCCACAGGTCTCTCCACGCTATGTCACATTTTGCTTGTCACAGAGCAGCACCACCACACCTCTGCCTGCTCCCTTCCTTTTGCAGCGTTATCTCAGAGCCAGTTTTAAAAACTCATCATCTAACACTGTAAGCTGACTGAGCTCCTAGGTGCTGTAACTTCATTTTAGGAGCTTATAAACTTTTACTGTCACCATTCACAATCAGGTAGTTTTTCATTTTGCATCCCCTGGGGGCCAATAGAAGGCAGAGACAGAGCCTGTGGATGTGATGAAAGAGCAATCATGCATGGGGGTCTGCACTGCAGCTTGTCAAAGCAGAGCTCACAGTGCCTGCTAGGTTATTCACCTTGGCTAGGCTAACTACAGGAGCACAGGAGCTTCCCAATAGAAGCATTTACAGTGGAACCTGAACAGAAAACACATACTCAAAAAGTTAATAAAAACAATTTCACAGCTTCTGAGCCTCAAAGGTCCATTTGTACCATTACGTGTCTTGTCACTGATAAAGGCACCAGCTAAAAGCACTGAAACTGGGGCTGGTTGGGTCTGTGAGGGTGGGATGGCTGCCTGGCAGGCAGGAGATCTGGAGGCTACTCCCACTGGCCTGGGTCAGAGATCCTTGCTCTGTCTCCTCCCTGCTTCTTTTGGGAAGTGTTTAAACAGTGAGGGCAGGATAATGACAGAGAGCCTCTGGAAAATCCAAATGATCAACAGCACAGGCAGGGACAAAATCAGATAGGATATGGTGAGGCTCCAGCTGCCATAGAGCACATTTTGCTCTCTAGTTTCCTGCTCTGTCCAAAGCAGGAGATAGGATCAAGTCTTTTCCTCTCAGAGAGGGACAACAAGGTTTGTTAGGAGTAGGCCTACCTCTACAAAGGAACAAGGATGGCAGCAGTTCTAAGGATATCCAGGCTATAATCCTTCCAGTACACATTTCATCAGTGGATGCAGCAAAAATTAATATAACCATTTCCTACCTTCAGCCAAAAAAAATTACTTCTCACTCTTTTTTTTTTCCATTACTTTTCCTTTTAATTCTTTTCCCCCCATGAAATAGGGGATAAACCTGGACAACATTTACCTCTACTTATACTCATTTTACAGAGAATCCTCTCCTCTGATTGCAGGAAGTCTGGAGAGAAGTGTCACCAGTGCTGAAACTTCACCCACGTGTTCCAGGCACTAAAATTCCCTTTAGATGCTCTCACCCCTGACACCACCAACACCCCCCACAAGCTGTCTGCAGACCCAGCACCCTCCACTGGCTGCCTTTGGGGTTCATACTCTCAGGATATTACTCTCAGCCATGAACATCAGGGACTCCCTGGGCCAGGTTTTTGGTTTTGCTGGAACCGGGCACTGCTGTGATTGAAGAGTCCAGCACCTTCCTATTCTTGCCTCAACATGCAACATGCTAACAATTCACTTTTCCCCAAAAGGTACTGCCTTTGGGCTCTGTGCATCCTTCACTTTTCTGTGGAGATTGCCAACAGAAGTGGCAATTACAAGGTTGGTTTGTCACACAGATAATTGCTCACTGGGAATTAACTTTCCACAGCAAGCTCCTGATTTCCATTTTTATTCCAACAATAGAAATACGTAGTAGCATGAATCACCACAAAGAAACAAAAGCTTCCTTTAGGTGCATTATTTTAAATAGACTCTCTCTACTGGTTAGAGGTGAGTTGGTTATGTATTTTATGGCAAATTTAGAGCAAGTTAGAAAACGAAGCCTAGGCAGAGTCTGTTCCTCAAGTCTGCTCTACAATCATGGCAATAAAGCACCTGGTAAACTTCCACTGATATTTTGGAGTCCTATCAATTTCACATCAAAATTGCTCAGTTAATACAAGAGAAGGAATAATTTACAATACAAATAGGAAACAACTGATCCTACCAAAACAGGCAGAGGTGGAGGAGAAGCAGAGATTAGGACATGGAGAAAAACTTTCCTGGGCTGTTTCTGGTGGGTGAATGACAGCAAGGAGCTCCTGGCAATACCAGCCACTGAACAAAACCTAAAAAGGGCCAGTCTTTGACAAATATTGGTGCATACAACATAACTATGGTGGCACCCTCAGAGAGCTCAAGGGAAAGTTGCACAGGGAGGCATCCAGGATTTTTTGCTGAATAACACCATCCTATTTTATTATGGGGAAAACCTTGAAAAAAACCCAAGACAGTCACATGCCAGAAGTTACCCTATCCCATACCATTTCTGCATTACTGCAGTTATCCTGCAACCTCTGCTGTGATTATAGAAAAAAATATATTTAAAAAGGTTTGTATTGTTTTCCTTCATTTCATCAACTTAGTGGGCACATATTTAGCATTTAATAATATCCAAATTAAAGTCTCACTCTGCCTCTAATCCCTATTAGCTAAGTAGGCACCAGTGGCCACCACCATCTGGACTGCAAGAAATATCCTTTAGCTTTATCATCTTTGGTATTTAGAATCACACAAGACTAAAATGATAAAAAAAGAACCAAAAAACCCAACCTAAAACAAAACCCAAAAACCTCAAACTCAAACCACAATCCCCACAGTGATTCTCTAAATGCAAGCAGGAAAAGCTGTGTCTGGGACAGCTTCCTTCCTCTGACCTTTTTTATTTTTATTTCTTTCTTACATATTTATATTAATATTTTTGGAGCAATATATTCTGAAATGATTGGCATAAGAGGACAGGTTTTGTCTTGCATCTTCTTCCGTTAAAATGTTAGGAGAGGTAAGAGATCCAAAAGAAAGCAGTTTCCCAGCTTGTACTGAAAATATCACTGTCACCCATCATCTGTTTGCACTCGTCAGATTTTTTAAAAAAGTCTTATTTTATCATATTCACACCATCCTCCATAGATGCGTTAAAAATGATTAATGCAGCTTTGACTGTGACTGATATCTGATCAACTTTGCCAATAAAAACCCAAATAAAATTCTAAACGAGCGACATAAAATGGGATATAAAAATGTTTAAATTTTGTCAACACCCTCTGTGCTTCAGCACTTCAAAATACACAGTGGAGGATCTACTTCGCTGCAGGAACATGGAAAACATGGTCTCACTGCTCAGAGATGGGAGAACCAGAAATAGTCTTGGCTCAGGTTTTAGTGAAACAAGAACCGTGGGACAAGACAAAAGCATTCATAGCCCAAGAGTCACTCACTAAACCTTGTTCAATCTTACAGAATCACTTCATCAACACTATCCTCTCTTCTTCCAATATAAATAAATTAGTAAATAAGCTGAACTTTTTCTTTAGGAAGAAAAAAAAGTCTTCTGGTTGGTTTGCTTTACTCTCAGTTTCATGTATTGTCCAGATACTGAATACTTACAAGCTCTTTAAACAGATCTGAAAAAAAAGTGAGTAAAAAAAGCTTAATTTGCATCACTGGACTGTAATTTGACTTAAGGGAGGCCACAGATTTGTTCCCTACAGCAGTCATCTTCAGGGGGTTCATTAGGCAACCACTAGGTTTTAATAAATTAAAAAAAAATTCTTTTGCTAATGGTCATGAGCACCAAAGTGCACTGTAAGAAGAATGATTGGAAGAAATACAGATGGAACAAAAAACCTGTGCATATAACATTTCCTACCAACCTAGGAGGAAATCAAAACTGAGCCTAAAATGCATTCTTGGTTTTGCTATAGTCTATCCCCACCTACAAAAGTCTCATCCCAAACCTGCTTTGATTTAGGAGGCAGGAGGACAACAGCCTGGGATGAGCAGAGGAGAGTTAGAACACAATGAACTTACAGGGATATCACCATCATTGGCAAGCTGTGAACTGAGTGAATTGTGGTAACTTGGAATTATTCATCTTATTCATGCAAGGAACACTGGGAGAGAGACACCCAGTGAGATTCCAATTATTTTTAAAAATAAAAAGTGAGAGCCCAGTAATATGTTGTTTACATATTAATAGGGCAAGTAATCTCTAACACTCTTCTAACTAGAGCAACAGAGCAATCACTAAGCATTTTTCACTTTATTTTCCCTAAAGCTTTTCAAGTTTTGCAGAGGACTTTTCTTGCTTGGCAGTAGTCATCCCCATTACAGCAACTTAATCTGAATACAGACTGTCACCAATTCCCTTGGAAATTTCAGAGTGACTTTTGCTCAGGATAATGGTGCAGTCAATTCCACCTACAGGAACAGCAGGTCTGACAAAGTTAAACAAAGACAGAAGTTACAGCTTTGGAACAAGGGAAAAAGAAAAGTTAAGCTGAGAAGTTTGCCACCCAACTTTCTAAGAGTGAGGAATATTTTAGCCAGGAAACTTTCCAGTTTGCTCAAGAATCCTGAGAAAAAGGGGTTAGAACGTGACAACTCCAGCCTGTGGAGAATTTAGAGTTCAGCCTTCTTGGTCTCAGCCAGGATAAGAACTCACAACCTCTGTTAAAACAGTATTTCTGGAAAGAAAAGAACATTTGCTTTTTTGAATCAATTAAATGATTTCATACAGGCTTATGGAAAAAGGATGAATAACCTTGATAGAAAACCAGACAAAAATCTACTGAATCTGCAAATCAAATGCAAAAATTGGTTTCCTCTATCACAGAGTACAGAAATACTCTGTAAAGAAAGTAATTATATAATAGTGACACAACACAGACAAAATCATTTAGTGCTGATATCACACTTAATTATTTAATCATTTCCAAAGTCAAATATGTCAGTTTTACTAAATATTTCAATCTCATAAAAATTAATAGTTTCCATACTTTCAGGGGGAAAGAAAAAAAAAAATCAGCAACACAGTCTGTCTTAAACTGGTTGTTTCATTTACCCCATACTACACTGAACTCACAATAACGAAAAACAACTTTTTCCACTGGGGGATATTCAAGGAGCTGAGTTCTCCACATTGGATGGCTTGGTGCTAACAGTTCTTTGCCTGATTCATTTGTGTAAACAGTCCTGCTCTTTACCCATCTCCAGGTGATGTTTTATACCTTGTAATAAAATTTTAATTGAATTTTTAACTTGTGTGTCAAAGCGTTGTTTGTTTTTTCAGATCTTGCGGGTAGGAATAAAAAATTTCTTGTCCTACTTTCAAAACACCCACTTCTACTTGTTTTTAAATTGATCCTTTACATGATCCTTTACACAGGGAAGAGAAGAACCCAAAACTTTAACCCTGAACAGTTATCAAATCCTGCAGCCATGGCAATCGCAGTGCTGTCATGCATTAGGGGCAGCAGTTGTGGTCTCTAAAGAACAGTTCTCTGTAAAAGTTCCACCAGAGCTCCTCGATGGCATCTTTAGAAATAGTCCTTCAGCAAGTGGGACCATTTCAAATTTGTGAACAAAGGGATGGATCTCAGTCCCTCAGTGCAAGAACTCAAGTGCTTTTCTTGTTAAATTTACTCGTGGAACATCACCAGCAAAGGAAAAATGACTTTCAGAAATTCCTGGCCTGTCTTGAAAGGCAGTAACCCAGGAACAGCTCCAGTTCAGAGTTTCCACTAAATACACCTCACCAGGCTGTACCTGAACTAACTCTTTTTGAAACAGGGAGTTTTCTGGGAATGGCAGCATTCATCTGGGAAAGGACAAGCCCACAGTGAGACAGAATTGTCACAGAGTCTGGCTGGGCAAAGTCAGAGGGTCCAGGAGAGTGAGCTCCCCAGACAGTTTTGAAACCCTCAACCCAACCTCCTGTCCCCTACAGACAGAAACGAATATTCTCCATTCTTTAAAGCACAGATCTCTCTCTCAAAGCCAGAGGTTTCCATGTAAGTGTGCATAACATGAATGTACTTCTTCATTAACACAAAAAGTGTTCTTCCAAGCCAATTTATTTTCAGTCTCCCAGAACAGAAGTACAGAGATTGGACAGGAGGACTTCCTGCAAGATGCCATCCTCTAATTACTCCAACTATCAAAACTAAGATGACTCATTAAAATTGGATGAATACAGCTGGAAGGCTATTTCCTATCTTAATTCCATCTTAATTGTGAGAGTAAATCAATAAAACTTTGGCATCCCTTTTAATTCTGCTGCCTGATTCTCCAAATCAATAAAATTAAAAAAACTGCTCAAGAACAACCATCATGAGCATATTCTTACCTTGAGTGCCTGTGTGGGCCATCTGAACAAAGAGAGCTCCCATAAAGCAGCCAGCTCCATTAAAGAGAGCTAAAAAATGCATGGAAATCCCTCTCATTCTTTCAGGCACAAGCCAGAATGAAAGTAAGGAACCTTAGGAAGGAAGCACATACAGTTACAAGTTAGGGGTGGAAGGGGGGCAGAAGAGGTGACAGAACATAGATAACACAGAAAAAAAATTCAAAGCATCTCTATTAGTGAATTTTCATATTTTATACAGAGCATGTATTTGCAGAAGAGCAATCAGATGTACCCTATAACACAGCATTATCTAAACTGCTGAAATGAATATCTGTACTAAACTACCTACATACAGCTATCCATATTCCACAAACACAGAAAGATCTTTCACCCAGACTTTTGCTTGCAGCTTTTAAAATCTCAGGCATGGGAAAGAGCAGAGAAACACCACAACAGTCAGTGAGTGTGAAGACAATGGATGTGATATTTAACTCAGAACAGCAGGACCTTGGATCTCAGAGCCAGTGCAGCACAGCCACAAGTAAATACTTCCAAAATCTAGAGCTCTGCCTTAATTTGGACACTTAGCTTGCTTTACCTTTAGGCTGGACAATGCTCCTGTTCCCTCGAGTGCAACCCCCAGGCTCACTGGCTCATTTTTAAGATCTCATTCTTCACTTTCTTGCCAGAAGGTGAAACCAGAATCAGCAATAGCTTTGGTGGAGAGGGGAAGCTGTAGCATGCTGCTGGAGGATGGCTGACTATAAATAATCCCACCAGCTGTAATTTGGCTGTGACAGCAAGACTTTATGATAGCTGTTCCTTTTCAGTGCAATTTTCACTGATCTTCAAGAACTTTTGTTTCCTAATTGCACTCCTTGAGTTCTCCTCCACACTTTTTCTCCCAAGCCCAGAGTCTCCCCACCTGCTTTATAAGTTGAATTAGAATGACCTCCAGCTTGAAAAACTTGCCAGAAGAGGATGCTGTTTGGATGCTGAGTTGCCTGAAGCACCTCTGAATACAAATGAAACTTTGCAATCACCATCTTTCACCATTTTTAATTTGGATGACCAAATGAGAATTTTGAAAACACATGAAATAAAAATATCATGGACAGTGTTTTCTTCCTCATTCACAATAGAAATCAGAAGCCTGAGGGCAAGAGAAAGCAGGTGAGCTTTTCTGGGACAGCAGTCTGAAGCATTGTACAGCTAACCTGAGACACTAAAAGACTTAAAAGTTTCTGGTTGTTCCTCCCTTCTAAAAGCAGGGGTGCAAAACATGCATCTTGGTCAAATTCAGCCTGGGTAATTGCATCCTACTTACCTAAATTACCCCTGCTGTTTCAACAGCCTGCTCCAACCCTCTCTTTCCCCACAGTGCTGCTGGGAACTATTAAACAGCTGCTGCATTTCCCCCTGGAGACTATTGCATTTCACTGGTGGGCAAAGCCATCCCCAATATATCCTTTATCTAACAGAGCTGTAGTTTCCTGGTTTAAACCAAGCTAGGCTTACAAATTCAGCCTGTCAAAGGTCAGTGAGATCTTTCTAGCACTGTGAAGGAGAGCAACACCATTGTTTTATTTTATTTTTTAAGACTTCCTTAGTGGCAGATATTATTCTAAGAGTTGCTCGTGCCACCTGGAGCAGGTGATTATTCAAAACTCCTATCAATAAGATAATGAAATACATTGTATAAATGCAGTTCTAAGTATCAGGGACAAAATTATAGAATAGTTTGGGTTGGAAGGGTCTTTAAAGGACATCCAGTTCCAACCCCACTACTATGGGCAAGGACACTTCCCACTAAAGAAGGTTACTGAGAGCTCAACCTGGCCTTGAGCACTGCCAGGGATAGGAGAGTCACAGCTTCTCTGGGTAGCCTGTGCCAGATCCTCACCACCCTCACAGAAAATCATTTCCTCCTGATGTCTAATCTAAACCTACTCCCAGTCTGAGGCTGTTCCCCTTTGTCCTGTCACTACATGCCCTTGTAAATAATTTCTCTCTTGTAGGCTCTTGTCAAGTACTGAAATGACACAATTAGGTCACCTTGAGGCTTTCTCTTTTCCAGGCTGAGCAACCTCAATAAGAGAGGTCCTAATGAAGATAAAGAGTTCAATGTGTCAGATCTAACTTCTCTAACCAAGATTTTCAGAAATGAGATATCTCCTTTCTTCTCTCTCCTGAAAAGAGTGAATATTTCCCTCTTCAGCTTGGATCATGTACTTTCAGGTCCAATAAATTATTATGATAATTGACTTTGACCTTCTGCATAAAAAAGGAAGTAAAATGTCAGGAAAGGTGAGACAACTCTGTAAGTGTCTAGGCTGTCACTAACATCCACAGAGATCTACCAAATGGTTCCTGAACATAATTCAGCTCAAATCGAAGTAGAAAGTCAAAGCCCAGCTCAGAAGCCTGGATGCAGAGCCTGAGGGCTGCTGGAGATGATTCAGTGGACCTCAGCCATCTGCACTGGGTTGTCTGATACAATGCAAGACCTGGGGGAAACCCGGGCTCTTCTCCAGCAGCAGCTGGAAGTCCCAGACTGCAGAGAGCCTGCTTGCCCTGCCTGCACAGCCAAGACACTCCGTGACAAACAAGGCCAGACACCAATCTGTGCAGTGAATAGAGGCCTTCTTCCCCATCAGCTACAGCAATATCCTATTTTAGGCTCCCTTTAGCTTTTTATCTGCAAGTCTCATGTTCAGACTCAGTCCCATTTAGCTGGGTTCTTAAGTCACACCTCTCACTGCAGCTCTGAGCATGATGCTGAATCTCTGCTTAAGTGGGGAAGGACAGCTTTTCTTCCAAAGAAATTCTAACCACAATCCTTTAAAAAAAGATCTTAAAAAAAAGGGAAGAAAATCCCTAAGATGGAGTTTTATTTCTTTTCTAAAGGCTAATGCAATCTTCCAGTCATTGGACTCCAGTTGTGTCCCATTGTGCTAGATTAAAAGGCCTTATTCTACCAGAAATATTCTTCTCATGCTTTTGCATGAGAAGACTGTAAGCAAGTCACCTCCTAACCTTTTTTTTTATTAAGCTAAACAGAGAAGGTCACAGTTTTCAGTTACACTTAGCCTGTAACCTAGAAACCAAATTACCTGCCTAGAAACCTGTCGCAGTTAAGTACTTGAGAGCTATCAGATGAAGAGGCATTATGAAAGTGCTAAGTATTTAAAACCAGGGAAAATTACCTTTTCAGTGACAGACTGTGACCCACAGCTCTCAGTAGTCTCAAAGTATAAGAATGAAGCTGAGACACTGAAGTTATTTCCTGCTCTTAAATAAAAACCTGAACATTTCTGGGGTTGTACTGGAACAAGAGACACTCAACTCATAGAATTAAATGCCTGCAGAGATCAGCCAGCCAATTACTTTACCTGTGTCTCTAAGTGAATGATGCTTAGATTATTTTTATAATACTAACTTTTTTTTTAAAGCTCTTCAAGGTAAAACACTGGTAAGCACTCTGCATGCTCCTCAGAAGACAGTAAGCCTCAAAAATGTCAGTGTAGACACAGAAAAGTAAATTATGGAAAGCAGAAAATGTTCAGACTTACAGTCAAGAGTATGACTACATAATGTGTGGATGGCAGGCAGGAGTTGAGGTTCTGCCTGAGCTCTGGAAAACAGGAATGTTCATCTCTGGCTTCATGTCACATGCTAAGACGTGGTGATCTGTGGAGGCATGTTCTCATGACTCCTGATTGGAGAATTAACAAAAACCTTGCAGCTGTCTACATCATTAACTAGGTTAACCTGTCACTATTACCTGCCTACATATGCTCTGTGCCAGTGAAAAACACATTCTAACTCTATTAGCTGGGACCAAAAATGAAAATATTCACCTTGTTCTGACCGTGAGGTTGCCACAGAGCATAACCACAGCTCATCTCTCGTGTTTTTGTTCCATCTCAATAAAATCATCACAGAGTTCAGGTCAGAAAGGGCCTCAGGAGCTCAGCCAGCCCAGCCCCTGCCTGAAGCAGGTTCAGCTTCAAGACAAAACAGGGTATTGTGCCCCCCAGGGACCTGACTGGACTGTGCTGCCTTTTAGTTAATCTGGAACATCACTGCTTGTCCTGAGTTACAGCCAACAAGACAAATTATGTTTCTCTGAAGCAGGTAAAGCACAGATCTGCTCATTAAGCCCATGGAAGAGAGCCAGGGATAAAATATCAGATGACAGTAATTATTTTTAGGAAGCTGATACAGTTCTCTGAGAATCAGGACACCCTTGCTTTAGCCTATTTGATTTTACTTACAGGAGGGAGTTACCAAGGCTTCAGCCACTCCAAGCAGGATGTACTGAGGAGCCAAGTGGAAACAAGGCATGGAGGAGACCAACAGAACCTCCTGGGAGAGAGTCTGCTCCACCTGAGGGAAGTGTTTTCGGTGCATTTCAGAGAAGCCAGCGACCATCACGGAGAGGGCAGCAGATAAGTGACCTACAACTGGGTAAAGAGCACAGAGAGCATCCACCAGGGCTGAATTACAGGGCCATCATGTGTTTAGAGTGGAGCAAACTCCTAAGAAATGCAAAATACGCTTCCTGCGTATTCCGCCCACGCCAAATTATTTTTTCTGAACACCTAAACATGAATAAAGAGTCCTTGCTATGCATATATGGCAAAAGAACTGAGACAATTTCAGAATAAATGAGAGGGGAAAAACTTTTCTGGAGACCAAAGTCACAAAAAAGTCACAAATCTTTTTTCTGAAGATTGAGAGAGAAAAGGAAGGAGAAAAGAAAGAGGAGGCAAATGTCCTTTCAGATAATACAAGTGAAAGGGTAGGAACAAAACTACCAGGCAGCAGGAAATTTTTTAAAAAAATAGGATGTATTATAACCACCTCATACTTCACCCATTGCATAGAGGGTGCTATTAAAATATATTTTATATTTCTTGATGTTGGCAGTATGAAATGGTTGTATCCTCTCAGAAAAACACAAAGAAAGCAAAGTTTCCAAGTAAGTCTCAGAATCTGAATTATCTATACTTCTCATGGTTTGAGATCCCATTGATTTTGACTAAAATTCCAATTTGCCAGCATTTCTAAGCCATAATGTGAGGACAATTTGGTTGCTTTTGACAGTTTTAGCTCAAATGCTCAAACTATGATTTTCTCACCATGCCTTCATGACTGGTAATTGCTACACTTATTAGACTGGACATCAAGAGCCAAAAGCTTTTGTTTCATATTATATTTATAACATATATACAACTTTTTCTTCTTTACTGTCATGACAGCAGAGATGAAAAACTCATATAGCTAGGTGGCCTTAGCCTTGCTGTGTTTTTGCAGGCCTCTGTGTTTCTTCTCTCAGCACCAAACTCTCACACCCTTCCCATGGCAGAGTTTTCCTGTATGTTCTCAGCTTTAGATATCCTTACCTACCCCTGCCTAACCTGAGCTTCGGAAGCTGTTTTGCTGTTTAGGCTCCTCTAGTGCTTAATGAGCATATCAATGAATTATTGCTTGAAAATTGATGACAGGAGGGAATTCAACAGCATTTCCTGGCCAACACACCTTATCAAAGCCAGGTATAAAGCCCTCAAGGAGCTTCTTGTAGTCATCCAAAGTAAGAGTTCTCCTAGTGAAAAATTATGTTGGTACTAAAGAAACCTCCAGCAGTTCAGTATTCCTAACAGTGCAACAAACTTGAAGCATTTTCCTTTACTAAAAGCCAATGCATTTCAGAAAAAGTAACCTCTGGGTGCTCAAAAATGTCAATTTTTTTTTTCAAGACTTTATGTGGCAGAGGAAGAAACCAAGAGCTTTGGAGATATGGTTTTCATCTTTGCTCCTTTCAGTCCTCTTTAAAACGAGGGGCTAGGAAAGACTGTCTGAGGCTTTGATTTTACAGGAGAACAAGCTGTTTTAGTAATATTTAGAGGTAATTCTGGGACAAGGTTCTTTATATTATCTAGAGACTAAGGTTGTATTGGACCTTTATGAATAAGCCAACAACTATAGAGAGAGTAACAAATTACAGGTTTAATGTAGACCTTTGATACAGAGCAATCAGATACTTCAGTTGTTTGTGCAGTTCATCCTTGAAAACTGTTATCCTTAACACGCTGAAAATTTCCAGAAAACTATTTAAATTTCTTCTTCTTACAAGAGTTGAATTAAAATATAGTTATAGGCTGGCTTAACACCAACTGCCTATTTATACTTCCAATTTTGTTGCTGAAAATAATTGAGAACCTAATTAACTGTTGGCAAAAATATTGGCACTTAGAGGCCTACCACACCTGCAGGTGCAGTCATATACTTGGATATCTAAAGCCATTTCCTGCACTCACAGGTATTTTTATGCCTCAGGTAGTTTATCACCCCTAACAGGAGGCTATTTTGATAAATGAACCTATTAAGAATAAACCACTGCATATATTCTACTGCTGTTCAACATAACAGGATAGAACATTAATACTAACTTGAAATTTCCATGGTTTAAAGGAAAATGATTATCTGAATGTGCTTTTTGTGTTTTAATGCAGATGTTATTTTAAAAACTAGGCTAATTGCAACCTGCTGTGTTATATGCTTCTGGTTTGTATAAAACTTAATAACACTCTTAATTAGGCTAATTTAGTCAGATTAATACCTCTGTGTGTGTCAGTACTCACTGTGCTGCCTGCCATGGGGCACTGAATTAATAGCAGCACACTGAGAAAGTAGTGGTTTATAAATATTTTCATCTGAGGTTTGCAATGCAGACTGGAAGATAAAAAATGTACGAAGTTTAATGAGAGCATCTACGAAAGGGAACAGTTTTAAGTGAATACAGAATGGAAACTGCTTTACTGCTGGTACTACATGTAGCTGATGTCTGAAGGGTGTTGCAGACCCTAGAACATAAGAGGTTTGGGGGTAATTAAAAAACAAATAAATAAAAGAAACCATACCAGTGTCAAGAGAAGGTAGCCCAACTCCTATCAAAGTTATCATTGCTTCTAGGCTATGAATTTCTCTGGAATGAGGGTCAATCTACTACAGGGAAGACTTCCACTTACCACATCTGTGAGAAAGGGGTAACACTTCCCCTTTGAAGATCCCTTTTTGCCGTGACTGAGGGTAGGATAAGGATTTTAAGAGTGCAAATACTAAACACTTGAACAGTTACCTCCTATTAGACATTCTAATGAAAACTAGTGCTGGGGAGGAAGGCTGTACCTGTCCAAGTAACCTTCTACTTGTGAAATATTCAATGGGAACAGCAGCCAGTGATACACACCCATTTGTTTTGCATAGATTTCTGCATGTTCTCTTTTGCTCATCCATTGTGGAAAAAAAAAAACAACAACAAAAAAACAAACCTACTGCACATACAGAATTAGCTTAGATAACTTAATTTAATTTATGATGCCACTGCAAAGTCTGGAAGAAACTGTTCTAATGGTAATACAATAATTTCCCCCTTATGAGCTGCAGTCCTAACAATAATGCACTTACAGCATTAAAAAAATCACAGAAAACAAAGCCTTTATTCCTGATTTATCTGAATCCAAACTCATCATTTTGAGCAACACATTTCTCCAGTATTAGACAGCAACTAACTGAAAGGATTTTTAATTTCTAAAATTTAATTTCTGAAAAAGACGTATTGTAAATTAACTTTCCAAAATCCTATGGATAAAGAAACATATAGAAGACCAAGCCAGGGTAATTACCAGGCATAAACAGTTAATATTTCTCTCCAATACCAATTCCAAAGGATGGAATTCCCTAGTTATTTGTAAGTGTGCCTAAAAATTTTTATTGGTCAGAGGAGTTTGTCCTACACAAAAGGTATACTTTTTTCTCACTATCTAGTAAGTGTTATCAGGACTGGGTTTTTTTTTCAATAATTCCTTTGAAACAGGTTTGCTTCTGAGCATCATCCGAAAACAAGTCCATCTTAACATTTATCATCGGATACCATTGCCTAGGATCATTCATCACACTGAAATTTCTCTTTCAAGACCAGAAAACATATTAAAGCAGTATAAACACATTTATTTTTTCACATACCAATGTAAACTGTTGGAGAATGTCCACTGTCCTTGGAGCTAAAGAGCCATGAGTTAATGCACTCCAAAACAGGAACAAGAATCAGTAGTGGCACGATGCTTATCACGTTCATTGCTGCAACTGGCAAGACAAACCCACCAAAGTGCAAGTTGGAATTCATGGTTTGGAGATAATATCCCGAAGGAATCTGTATTAAAGGATAAAACCACAATCAATTTCACTAGATTTGGAAACATCTCCAAGTTTTCCCTTCTGAAGAACTCACATTAAACCAAATTCCTGCTGGCAAAAAAGGAATGAGCATTGAGGAAGAAACCCTTTCAGATAGTGGCAATATTGTTCTCTGCCAGAACAGTTCCCTTTTATTAGATTTTCTCCTACATTTAACAAATTAAGCAACAGTCTAAAGGTTTATTTGATCACTGCTAATTAGAGCCATCAGCCAAGGTACTGCATAATTCCACCCAAAACTTCGGTCACTTCACCCAGACAGTGTTTAACAGAACAGAATCTTAAAATATCAAAATGCAAAGTGATTTGATTTTACAATTGCAAGGCACAGAGTGATTTTGGACTCATGATTGTGTGCTCAGGGTAGGAGCACTTTAAAAGCTACAGGGAATGAAGATTTGGGTATAGCCTTAGAACCAGCTTAGTGCAAATCACAGTCAGAGCACCTATAGAGGACTTCCTTTTACCTGGGGGAACTGAAAACCAAAGACAAAAAGAAGATGAGAACCTCCCAGTGGCAGTCAACAGGGTACAATATTAAGTAGATTTTTAAGACTCTCTCACTACAAAAGCAAGTAATTCCTCCTGCTTGTGTGAGGCTGTACAGAAGAGCTGTTGAGCTTATAAAAAAGTGTAAAATCAAAATCCTGAAAGCTTCTACCAATAGATTCACAGGTTTTTCAGTGGAGTGGGTTTTTTTTGTTTGTCTGGGATATTTTTGATTAACTAATTTAATGTGCAGCAGGCAGCCATAATCCACTCTATTTTACAGACTGGCAAACTCCAACTTGAGCAATTTGCAGAGCACAGTCATGACAGAACTCAACCTTGAACTGGTTTCTTTACTCTGTATCTGTTTTTATTAACTTCTGGATTCTTGCAGCATCCTGCACACTCTCCAGTATGATCCAGAATTTCAAACCCAGATAGAACATTGCTGCTTTATAGTTGTCTGAAAATCAATATACAGTTGTTAACTGAGCTTGTGTAGGGTTTCTCATCAATGGTTATGGTCAACCCTACCCACTGTGAGCCTGTTCAGTTCTCAAGAATCACTCAAATGCTAGCTCTTAACAAAAATACTTTTCACCTTAATTCCACCTCCAAAAGGAAATATAAATTGTAAAAGGGAGAATAAATAGCAACAGAACTATATATGTTTAGGACTGAGTCAATTTTTGTTGGTTCCTTTTTTCCAATGCTTATTGCAAATAATAATTGACTTCTTAATAGGAATTAAAATATCAACATGAATCACAGGCACTGAAAGCTGTTAACTTAATATGAAGAAAATACTATTAATTTTTACAAAAAAGATAGTGATCTATCTCTGAGTTTGAGAAAGAGCCTTAAACTTATTGGAAATTCTGCCAGAGGATTAATTTCTTTCAGCAGTGGAAAGACGTCTATTTTCCAGATAAATACTTACTGATAAACTTGATAAATGATAATATCTGTTTAATTTTCATGTGGTCACTAATGCATAACCTTGGACACGTATGTATGTTTGTTGATTTTGAATGGGCTTTTTTTTTGGTCTGCTTGGGATTTCTTATGCTTTTGGGGAGAAGGGAGGACCTGGGGATGGAAGAGGAGGAAGAATGAGGCAGAGGGATGGGAACATGGAATGATGGCATGAAGAAGCATCAATGAAGCAGTATCTGCCACATATTTGTAAGAATTTCCTTAAGCAGCATTTTAACACCAATGAGTAAAAATGAATTTCGGAGCTGGCTCATCATCTTGTCATTCCAGTTGCCAAAGGGTAAGCTACCTCCAACTCCTGTTTAGCCAGGATCATCCAGACAGGAAGGAATCTGAAGGAATTGTGTCAGCTTAAGGAGCATCTTGGTACATTTACATTTTATCACACACACCCTCTCAGAAGTGAAAAGAACCACAGAGCCTGGCAGAGGGGCTGTGAAGGTACTGCTGCTCTCCACAAATGGAAACACACCCACTCCCACTGTAGGTACAACAGCCACACAATCCTGTCAAAACAGGAGGGGAAATAGGCAACCAAAACAGCAAATAAAGATTTTCCACCTCTCCCCAAAAGTGAAGGAACATTTAGAAAACTGGAAAAATCCCACTTTTCAAGAACACTGAGCCTGAGTCTCAGTGTTAGTAACAGTGACACGGCATCATGAGGGGAACAGGACTCTCACACAAAGTGATTCAGCCAGTAAAAAGGTTCCAAGAAAGGAGTAGCAAGCACTCACACAAGCTTCTTAATGAGTCTTGACCAAGTCAATTTTCACTATTTGAGGAGCTCAGAGGCCACAGCAAGGTATATTCTTAGGCAATTAAAGCTACTTTGCAAGGCTGCTCAACTGGCAAAGCAACAGTAAGAAAAAACACACCTAGAGAGATAGCATTAAACACATGTCAGAGTCTATTTCAAGGTTTTTCTTTAAAAGCTGTGTACCCACCTGCATAATGCATGTTCTGTACAGAATCTGGAAAGTGAACAAGGGGAAGAGTCTGGTGAGTGACTTTGTGCCCTCCACCTGGCTCTCACTGTAGTGCCCACCGTGGTTCTCTTTGGCATGGTCCAGCCAGCTGGCCAGGGCTGTGCTGAAGTAGCGGTGCCGCACACAGAATGTTTTCAGGGCACTAAAAATGACCCCAAAAGTCGTCAGCAGGGAACTGTCTGCAAGCAATCAGAGACGTTAGACATTGGTATGTTGTTTACCTGCTGTCAAGATAAACAAGCCAAGACAAAACACTTTGGGAGGGAAAATATAAGCTGGTATACTCACCTTTATGTCTTTTTAGGGAGGGGAAAGGTAATAACTCTGGATTTCTCTAAAAAAATTCTTTTTTGAACCAGTTGCTACAAAAGCAATCCTGTCCAACAGCCATGGAGAAGAATGCCTTTTATTACAAGTTATTTAACATACCACAGTGTGTTTCTCTGGTTGAGCAGGTAAAGTATTAGTTTCCTTTGTTTTTTCTTTCCATTTATAAAGTGTCTATTGAATGCTTGCTGAAGTCCAGTAGCAAGGGAAGGGAAGTGGTGAAGTGAGAAGGGAAAGGAGTTTAAAAAACAGTTGACAACTTAAGAAAATTTTCATGGATGAATTTCAAGGCCAGAATTATCATCTCAGATCTTCCAAACAGTATTCAGGACAAAAGAGGAGTTTCCAGTCTAGTACTTGGTATATTAAAACTTATTGACTGGCTACAGTGTTCAGGATTTGTCAACTTGATTCTCAGATGAAACAGAAGCAGAATGAGCACAAAACTGAAAGCTTCAGGCTTGGGAATGCAGGTTCATTTACCTTTGGCAAATTGCCATCCACACAAATAGGGGTTATGGCACTTCTATGCTTTTCAGAGTGCTGAAGCACAACAATAAGTTGAGTATCTATAAAGAAATACTTTCCAAAATCCAAAGTGAACTAAGATTGCAGAATGAAAATATCTCCCTACTATCTCTGATGTGGAAATGATTTTCTAGAAATATCCTACTGGAAGCACTTGCTTTAAAGTACTAAGTAAGGGCATTTTCTTAGATTAACTAATATTTAAAACTCCCTGGCTGTGTGGTATTAACTTGCAGAATGTTGTCACTATGGAAGAAAATCTGAAATAGCATACCAAAACCTGAAAACAGAGAGTTGGTAGAGTTTTTTTATTTTTCTATAGGACTGTACCAGGCAACTATTCTCATCACTCATTGTAAGTGATCAAGTTTCAGATTAGATTATTTTAAGAGCAAATCTGAAGGCTAAAAGAAAAAAAAAAAGTTCAGAATTCCAGAGTGAATTGACTAAGAAGCTAGCCAGAAGACAAGTGGCACTCTTCTCAAAGCGGGGTTAATTTCAGAAGTAAATAAAAGATAACAGGAAATTTGGTATTAGCTCAATTCATCGGCAAAGCTTGTAATGAAATTTTTCACATTAGAGAAATGTTATTTTGCTTTGCCCTACACTAGAGATTAGACCTTCACAGAAAGGGAGTAATAAGCTGTAATGTGGTGTTACTGCTCTGCAAGGGTTTGAACCCAGTCGGGTTTGAAATCAGATGTACCAAGTGCCCCAGGACAAGCCCAGCAGAGAACTCAATAAAGCAGCAGCACAGCTGTGTCCCGGCCCATCTGACCTGGTCTCCAGGATAGTCATGGCCATGGCCTCTCCTTTGGAATGTGAGGGGTTGGGCAGACAAAAGGTTGAATGAAACCTGACCAAATCAATTCTACCAACAGCAGGCATATTACACCTCTTCCTGCACTGCAAAGGTTGTGATACATGCCCTGACACAATAGAAAAAAAACATGAGTCTAGTTATCAGAGACTGCTTGCAACTTTTACAATCTACCCAGAATCTCCAGAGGATGGATGTCATTTCTCACATGCAGATTTTGGAGGGCTAAAGCCCAAGGATCTCCAACCAAACAGGGCAGAGTTATAGAAGAAATAGTTTACATGTGCAAAATGATTTCTTCTGTGAAAGTGACCTCTAAAGAAGTTTCCTAAAGACAGAGCTGCCTCTTACCTGCTTTGGGTTTGTAAATCATTTCACCCCGAACCATGTGAATTGTGATCATAGCCATAAGCCCAGACACAAATGGGATAAGAAAGCCAAGGTTCCTGGCCACGGACTGCTGGATGTAAGAAATGCTGACAAAGACCACTGCTGAATTCAAGTTAACCAGCCAATGAAACCTGGAACACAGAGACAAGAGAGAGAAAAGTGGAGAGGCTGAATGATATAAAAGCCTTTACAGAAGATTAAAACATCCAATTAAAGGCATGGTTAAGTATAGTAATCATGGACAGCATCAGTACCATGCACACATTAGCACAGCAATTAAAACCGATTTTCACTCAAATGTCTCAGCTCCAAGAGGTGTATGATTAAAGTAAGTGTACTAAGGCAGTAGAGCTGAACAAATTATCAGTCTAGTACTGGAAATATTCTTGTGGGTGACATTAATTAAATACATCAACATTTACCACTTTCACATTTAATATCTGGTAACAAGTTTTGTGTGTGAAATATCATCAAATCATGTGCTTCAAGCTTAAGAGAGAAATGTCTTAATGCCACCACTCTTTGGTCAGGAAATATTAAATGTTAAAAAATGTAAGAAATATCAAAATTTGGTTTATCAGTTATTAGTTGGAAGGCTGAGTTTGAATTTTTTTGACTTCTGGAATACATCAACAAGGAGGTTCCCCAACACAATTTTCTCTGAGACTGCAATTGGTAGCAGAGGTGCTTCCCAAGTAAGTATTGAGCCCCCCCTAATCACAGAAGATACCCAAAGGATAAATCACACACTTCTGGAAGCAGATGGCATGCCACCGGCCTGCTGCAGTTTGGAACCCCTGAAAATAGCACAATTATTGAGCAATACTGTCCTAATGTGTCAAAGATTAACAGTTTAGAAGCAACTGCAAGAAGAGATTCCTTTGCCTTTGCTGGAGCCATAGCAAAATGGTTTCATTTAAAGGTGAAATACACATCAATGCATTACTATAAAGCTTAATGCATATTACTGGAAGAAGAAAGGCTTGTTTCCTTGCTCAGGTGCCACTTCCGCATAATGCATGCTGTTTGAATTCGAGTATTTGGGCTAATGAATCTAGAATTATCTTCTCAGTGACAAAAGGTTTGGAATTACATGACTCGATGATGATGCAGTTGGAGGAATTTTGTACATAAAAATATTGACCCATTCAACTAAAGCTTTTAAAAATATATAATTACATGACTCATTTGGCTGGAACTTGTGCAAAAGTTCTGAATCAATTCTTAACTGACAATTTTGAATTTGGAAGCTTCAGTGGCTGTTTTCCGAACTTTCTAAAGATGTGTGCCTGAGCTACCTGAAGCCCAGATATTCTTCATGACTGAGTGTTTGACTGGAAATAAGACCATCCAAAGAAAACCCTGGAGTGCAGGAGAACACTTTCATTTTTCACTGCTGCATAGCAATGTACTTTAAGTCTAAAATGTAAAGTTCCTATCCTCTTACAAAAATGAGAAGGAAAAAACCCACAACCAACGTGTTTAGCAATCCCTATGGCCAAAACAAGAAAGATGAACTAACCTCGACACACATACCAGAATCCTGGGATGTGCTCATATTGTACTGACAGCAGCAGATCAGCATTCTGGCCTTTATTACATAAAGAGTCCCAGAGCTCCCATCAGGGCATGGCAGATTAGTTAGATACATCAAACTGAATATCCTGTCCAGCTTTGCAGGGAAGAGCTCCTTCCTGAAGGTTCAGCACTCTGAGGCCTCTTCACAACGAGAGCCAAAACCCAACTCAAGAGACTCCTTTCAAGAATGCAGTCCAGATACAAACTTAAATGCTACAAGCCCACATAAACCCACAACCCTTCTTAAAGCATTTCACAGAAATGCATTTGTGTTGAAAACTTTGAAGAAGTAAAATACAGGTGGTTCGAATTGAAAAGTATTGTTTATGCTTATACCTATTTGTAGGAGAAGGTCAGGTTTTCAGAATGACTATAGAGTTCTCTGCAAAAATAAAGTGGGGGGGGGAAATCCCAAACAGGTAGAAAAATTTTCTAAAAAGTCAAAGTAAAGTGTATTGATTGAGGAAGATGGTAGAAATTGATCTGCAATATGGGGAAACAACAGAGAGTGAGGGTGGAACACACCACTGGTCCTATGCTCTCTGCAGTTTTTTACGAGAAGTCTGTAAGAGAAGATACAGCTCTGCTCATTCTTATTGAGCTCTTTGTTTTCATTCTCTGCCCTCACAGACAGAATGTATCTCTCCTGCTGCAAAATAGCACCAGTCCATAACCTCAACTCTGGAAATGCAGAAGGCCCTAGAAAAATTTAATCCAACAGAATCCAAGTTTCTTCTTCACTTAGAATTGGTATATTCTGTTTATTTATAAGGTCAGAGCCATAGTACATACTGCAGGTTAGAACCAAGCTATAAGTTGTGCCAAGAAATCTTCTTGGTAGTTGAGTTAGAAAACAGGTAATTACCAAGAATGTTAACCCAATCTTTAATTTGATAATTCTCGTTGTTTAAACAGAACTTGGCTAAGACCAGACTCAAACTCATCAAGAGTATGCAATCCCATTTTATATAATTTTAAAATTCAGTCCCATGACAAACACCCATCAAGACAGAACAGACTACCAAGAGAAAGTGATTATATTCTGAGGGGTTTAATGAGATTGAAAATCCTTAGAATGAACTCCACCCCCCCATTTTTCTAAATTTTGAGATTGCATTCCAACATCCCCTCCTTGGGTGCCAGTGCAAAAATTAATTTTTTTTTGAATCACACACGTGCATTACTTGATATTTCCAAAATTCAAAGAACTGACCCATTTGGATTCCCCCAAGGAACTTTTTATTCGTATTGTATCTCCTTTGTAATCAACACTGAGAAATGTCACTTTGATTAAACACAATTCTGAATGGCTAAGACCACAGTACAATAAACTCTCCAGAGCTATCTTTCAGAACAACTGATTGCTCTCCAGTCTTAATCCCCTAGAGTCTTACTTAATCAAAATGATGTTGCTAATTAAACAAAAAAACTCAGAATAGAGTAAAAAGGAAGGATTTTTTTCCTCTTCTGTCCTATGGGCAGGTCAAGGAAGCAGAATCTGCTCTAAGGAACTAAAATGGTCTCACCCACCTTTGGTAAAGCTACTTTATTCACTGAAGTTTGGATTTAATTCAAAACTCCTTGATATTAACATAACTGGAGGAAAAAAGAATAGCCAGGAAAGCCATCCCCAAAGGAGGAGAGATCTGATTCACCAAGATCTTCATTGATTCTTCAGCATTGCATTGTTAATATGCAAATGTGCTCAGTTTTTTATTTTAATAACCATGTGTCCAAAGGAGAAAAAAAAAAAGGCAGTTTAAGGCTTTCTTTCATCCTGCTTTGAAGCAGGAATATGGAGAGTCCCACTGCAACTTTCTCACTGCATGCTTTAACAAAAAAATACAGCACTCTCTGTAGGGCTACAGAAGGGGCAAATAAGGCAAACAAATTGTCAAAAATTACCTTCCTGATAATGCATAGAGAAAGAAATAGTTAATATGAAAAAAAAGAAATCCAAACCCTGATTTTTAAGATTTTAAGAGCAATTTTTCCTAAAGAATGAAAAACAACTTAACCAAGATACAAATGCTAAGTGGTTTACCAGATGCCAGAACTTCGCAGCAACAAAGCTGAAATAATACAGCAGATCCCTACCTCTGAGTTTAGTTTGAGACTGCTCTCAATCCTGACTTGCAGCAAACCAGCAGTCTACTGCTGCCTGTCACTACTAAAAATTTACCCCAATGTAAATCCCAATACGTCATTGAATTCTGCCACTGTTAGGGAGCAACAGCAAAATAAAAGGCAGAAAAACCAAATGGACTATGTTGTTCCAACAGTAACAAGGTTAGCAAGTCTTTTGAATATTTGGGCAAATTGTTTCATCCTGAAAACTCTGACTGAGCACTTCTGTAGGTGGCCAAAACAGATTATCATCTACTAGCAAAATGAAAAAGTCAGGAAAAGTCTTAACTCTTGGACGCTCTTCCAAAATTCCAAAGTTTTGCCATTAAAAACAAAACACGAAACCCACCATCCACAGAATCTTTGAATTTCAGCTGTGCATTTCAAGGCAACACTCTATCATTCCCAACAGATATTTAGCCAATATTAAATTACCAACCAGTTAAAAAATGAAAGCAGCTCCTTTGGCCCACAGTCCTCGAGGCTGTAGGCACTCAGTGGACACACAATAGCTCTTATGCCTCCTATTCCCAGGCTGGCTGTGAGGAGTGCAAAGTAAAACACAATTTTCTGCTCCCTTTTGGGTAGGGTGAGAAGAATGTGTCGTCTGTCAATGTAAACGTCTTCAAAGGGGAATGACACCACAGGTAACAGTGCTGTGCCTGCAATGGAAAGAAAATTGTCATTTTAAAGGAATTCAAATCAGATGAATAAGATATATATTTTTATAAATATATAGATATATTTTAGAGCAGGTTATGTTGAAAAGAAAATCAAAGATACACAACAAAAAAGTTTTAAGAGGGAGAGGCATAATTCTATAAAGAGGCAGAAACTTTTTGGATGTTTCTGTGTAAAGCAATACCACTACAGACCTCTGAGAAACCAAACCTCCTCTGAAGTGCTTGTAAGGATTCAGGGACTTCCATCAACTGAACCACAAATAAACCAAAAAACTCCACAAAACATCCCACAGTGCAGTGCCGTTTTTTTTTTTTTTCCCTTCTTCTAAAATCCCAGAATTTTAATAGGAATCATAATTTAAGAAATAAATTCTGAAAAGTTTTGTGGAAAATATTCCTTCTTTTTTTCCTGTAGCAGCTTAATAGAAAATATGATTTCCAGAAAATTTAACTATAGAAGCACTGCCATGAGTTGCATTTACTGCTTTAAGTCTGCAAAGCAAATCCTTCAGATTCAGTCAGCCATAGATTTTTCAAGTTTTAATGGACACTAAGCTTAAAATATGTTGATGTTTCAACACCAACAGTATTAGCCACTACTATGACTGTGCATTAAACAACTTTAAAATATTAGGAATGTTTAATGATTTATCTCCAAAGGAAGAAATGTTCTAGTTAAAACAATACCCAAATGCGTCAAATTGTGTCTCCCATCTTCTACTTTAAGAAGTGCACTGAAAGGACAAGTGGCAGAAAGATTTAAAACAATATCAGGGGAAAAACAGTAGAACACAACAGCAAACATTTTTCCAGACTGCTTGAATAAAGATTTTGCAATCAGCTCAAGAACATTTCAGGAATGACTCTGATTTTTTTAGTTGCTTTGTTGCATGTCTAAACAAAAATGTGGCTGGCTATTGTAGAAATCAGACGTAACAACTGGTTCAAGCAAGAAGCATTTCTATCAACTTGATTTAATTTGAATGAATTAATTTGACAGATTCTCCCTCATGTAGGAGGCCAAACTAGTGCATGGGAGATGCCATACCTGCTACAAAACATGTGGATTTTGTTTGAGCAGTGCTTTTTTTGTAAAAAGCACTCAAAATAATACCCAGGGAGGATTCAGAACATGCCAAAAGAAAGCAGGCCCTCAGTGCAGGTATTAGGATACGTGTTTGCGTGTTCTTAAATACTTTTGCTCTTGTCCAAATACAAAAGTCTGGTACCTTTATATATAATCTTACTCCTAACAGCAAGGAAGCAGCTCCTAAATACTCTCTCTGGCTGAAGGCTTCCATTTGTACCAAACACTAGTAACTTTAGGGATCAATTTTAAGAGTTGAACATCCATTGTGTCAACAGCCAAGTTTGTGCACCAGCTACACAAGATGCACACAACACAAACATTGCTTTGTCTGGTTGAAAGCACTTCCTCAGAAAACTACAGAGAGGAAAACACTGCAGTGCACTTTGCAGAGGAGGAGCTAAGTAATTAGGCGTTACAGGAGGTCAGGGAAAACTCATAGATGCCAAACACAACGCTCCAGAGCGCGTTTCTGCGAGAGAATTAGTAAAACATGACACAGCCACCAGGCTGTCACCTACCTAGGAAGTGCAGGAACATGCAGATGCACACCAGCTTGATCCTCCCCACCAGGTACTCTGCCAGCCAGCCCACCAGCACTGGTGTCAGCGCGGAGGTGCCCACAAAGCACATGTTGACCATGGCTGCCTGGTGGCTGCGGTAGCCCAGCTTGGCGGTGCAGAAGAGGATCATGTTGCAGACGATGCCGAAGAACGTGAACCTCTCGCACAGCTCCACAAGCAGCACACAAACAGCCTCGTGCAGCTTCTTCTCAGCCTGAGGCACGACTTTCCCAGCATGGTCACTCCTCTCAGGTCGTTGCTCCTTGTCAGCCATGTGGCTCAAAGATCCCTTCTCCTGCGAGTCTCCTCTGTCTGCGGCAAGCACGCTTGTCTGGTTTTTATTTTTGAGTAGACCAGCTTGAGTCACAGGTATACTTCTGTGCTCCTCCACTGTCATTAGCAGACTGGTAAGACTCTCACTTTGAATTCCACACTCTGCTACTACAATTTCTTAGGGCACCTGTCACTTTTGAGATATTACATATAGGATCAAAGAGTATTAAAAAAAAAGCTACGAACCAAAATAAAATAATCAAAGAGCTACATGAACATTTCAGCTTCTGAATGCAGCAACACTAGGAAGTTAAGTAGTTTATTTAATTAGTTCACTTGGGGGTGAACGAGATTTTTCCCCACAATTCTATTACCTATTAAATTATGTGAATCCAATACTGTATGCTAAACTCAATCTGTATGTTAAAGATAAAGGTTTAAACACACATGAAAGCTAACATTTTCAGCAGAATTCAAATAACAGATTGAGAAAATAATTTGCTTTAAATAATCCAACACTTTAATTAGGCAACAAGTGAAAACCAGCAAGTAGATAAAGACAGGGATTTTTTTAAAGGTTAACATTATCCAATGATTGTGCTATTTTTTTCTGTTTCTGGTTGAAATTCAGATAATGGTAATTATGAAAATAAGTAATGCTACTAGGTTTAGGTTAGAAAAACAATTTTTAAAATAAAGTAAGTTGAATTTATTATCAAAAGAAAAAAAAAGAGCAACCTAGAAGCAGCCTAACCCACAACTGTTTTTTAAGGCAGATCCTGCCCTGTTGCTATAAATGCACCAAAAGGGGCAGGTGCACAGGCAACGTTCTTCTATAGCAAACAAAAGCTATTACAGCCTTGAAAGGGAGTTAGGAAGAGCTAAACTCATAGTGTTTTTAAATGTTCCTGCTACTGTATTCTCAGCAAAGTTTGCTGATTTCCCAGGTCAGCTTCTCCATTTTGTGGAGCACATTAAGATCACTAACACCTGTTCAAAAGGCTCCCATCCACAAAGGGAAGCATCTCACATCTATCTTGTGCAAATATAGATGCATACACATGTTACAAGGAAGTGGAAGACCAGGTCAGCTTCTCTAAACAGAGCTCTCAGTGTTTCTGATGGCATTTTTTGAGATATGGGTTCTGCTGTTTGCTTCCATCTGCCCTTATAACTACTCAAATTTGGCCTCTTCAAATCTATTTAGAATATGAGAACTACTACATCACAAAACAGAAGCACAGTAGTGTATAAGCAGTGTGGCTAAAGATTCCAAGATTACTTTAAAAAACAAAACAAAAAAACCAACCATGATTCAAACACAAAGCCTAAAAACTCTGAAGCTTAAATCTAAGTACTAATAGGCTGTTTCCTAAAATTAAATATATATTTTAGCCCATTACATGTCTAAAGCAAGAACTTAGACAGTAAAAACCTCATACTTTTCAGAGACATTCAACTGGGGACAAAAACAGCTATGACTTATGCCGAGAATTACTTCTGCTTTCTGCTCCATGATAGCCAAAACGATCCTCTTTTGAACAAACTCACCAGAGAAATCAAAAGTATAACTCAGCTTAGTTTCTTCATCAAAGCCTAAAGAAGCCAATCTCAAATCAAAACAGGACAGAGAAAAGTATTTTACCTCAGAGGTGCATATATCTTCTGTAGCATTTTTTAATCTAACTGTTCATAAAGAAAATAATTTTTCCTCTTTTCTTTTTTTAGCAAATAAAACTATATTTTAACATCAAATAGAAAACATAAGGACAAATAAACTCTTGCTCCAATAGACATTTGGTTGTAAAACATTCTGTTTTCCTTTAGTGTGCCAAGTTTACCTGTTTTCATGGGTGCTAGCAGGTCACAGTGAGTCACATCATGGGAACCAGTACAGAGAACAGGGCTCCTAGGTGGGATGGCTCAGTCCTCATAGGGATTTATTTACCCAAATTTAGGGTTACAAGCTGGGAAAAAGGAATACTTGACTAAGCCTTATAAATGCCCTAGAAAGCAGGAAGCAGCGATTTTCATGATTACTTTTGAATTGCCTTTGCATGTGATCAACAAGGGTGTGGTGGTGACAGTCACAGATCAATCAGCACATGATTAACATGTTCAATGCTAAGAGAATGTAAGCTCCATGTAACAACAGGATCTTTATTGATTTACTTTTTTAATCACTTCTGCAGCAATTATAGGTGGCCAGTCTATTTACTCGACCTGTTTTCTAGTGAATTCTAGTTGAATCATCCGGTATTCAATTGGCTTATTCTTACTTATTCTTTCACAAGGTAACAGAACTGAATGAAGCCTGATGAAAAACCTCTGTTATTTGCATTAACATACATAGGGCTTTACATGTACTGAAGCTCCTAAAAACTGGACACACAAAATAACTGCTATTTCAAAATCCAGCCCTTCTGGCAGTAATTCTGTCTGCCAGTAAGAACTTTGCGTATTTTTTAAACAAAACTTCTTTAAAGACCTGAAAATGTGGCAGTCACATCTTGGAGAGAGGTTTGTAAAAATACTTGTTCTCACATAGCAGAGTTGGCCTATTAGAGGGTCTGGGTGTTAATAAAAGAATTGGTATTTGGTGCCCCACCAGCCCAGGTTAAAGGTTACTTCTTTTCATACCAGAACCTACACATTAACATTAGGCAAGTGAATTAAGCTGGCCAGGTTGGAACTGAAATTTTCTAATTTTCTCTGACAAAGGATAATTGTCAGTGTTTTTACTGTAGAGGTAATCTACTGAAATTGAAGAGGTAGAACTTCAGTGTCCAGCACAACAGTTCTTCTAGCTAAAAGGTGGTAGTGGCTTTAGACCTTCGTGTTCTAGAAAGGTCAGTCTCTCTAATTTTTTATTAAATTTAATTAAGCTTTACTCTTACTCTTTTAAAGAGCATGTGAGAAGTGTTACCTGTCATCATATCAGTGGCTGTGGTTCCTGCTAAATATCTGAGGTGGAAACAAAATTGATATGGACAAGGCTGACAATGCAACACAAGAATTTTGACACTTGTAAATAAAAAATTACGTGAGTCAAATCTCTCTAGTTAGCACCAGGATTCCCATGGACTTGCATGGTTTGAGAAGCTGGCTCAATGATCACTGACTTGAGGACTGCAATTTAAAACATAGAAGAAATGCAGAGCAAAAGGTTCATAGTTAAAAAAATAATAACAATTTAGCTTCTAGGGTGAACTTTGTCTTTTTTTTTTTTTGTCAATTTTTTTCATCTTCAGGTGTCACATTGGACAATGTGTTAATTCCTATGCCCTACATCCTATTTCACAGGTGAATAATAAAACTTTTTTTCTTGAAATTTTTACCTCAGACAACTTTTTTTAGTGATTTCTGCACTGCCTGTCACTGTAGTCTCAGAGTACTCTGGACTGAAGGAGAACAGTGACAGAATTATGGCACTGCTTCTTTTGGAGTTCCCAGCATTTCAAACCCATATCTGATGCCTTTGAGAAACTTCATCAGCATCAGTAAAAATGCTGCCTAATATTTGTCTGACTACATACCAGAAGAATGAATACATGCAAACTCCAAGTGCTTATGAAGGATGTGAAAGGTCAATTAAGAAACAGAAATGTAGTCATCATGAGTTTGAGAAAGCCAATTTATGAAATCTGTTAACAAATCTATTAAAATAAAATAATTTTATAAAGGTCTCTCAAATGTTTTAAAAGGACACTTTAAAGGCTGAAAAAGGCATCTATGAAATAACCAGTTCTTAAAAATTACTGATTATATGAGAAATTCTCTGAGAAGTTCTGGAACCATGGTACCACATCAACTTTGAATAATTTTATTCTCCCTTTGGTAAATATTTTTGCAAAAGTTTCAACACTTTAGCCAGATGTTAGCTGGTAACCTTACCCAGTTCTGCCTTGCTGCAGGAGGGATGTTATGGCTATCTTTTTCTATGGCCACTTTTGACTGTGAAAGTGCAAGACCAAGGTGAGGCTTTAAATTTAGGGAAAAGCTGTATTTTAAGAAGTATATTTGCTTTTTCCTAATAAAGTAACAATCAAAAAATAATGTGGGAAAGCCATTTTCTTAATTCTGCTGAAATGCAGCGTACCAAGAACGAGAAGTAAATCCGTCTCCCAAGAATGCCCCAGAGGTCCTGGTGGAGAGTGTAGACAGGACATCTTCTGCTAGAAGCTTTATTTTCTCTTCTTGTCCTGCAAAACTCCTCCTCCTGAATCCCACTTTTCCCCCAGTGTAATTTTTTTTCCTCTCCCCCCCATCCCTGTCTCTCTCTCTCTCTCTCTTTCTGTTATTTAAGCAGGAAGTGTGGCAAAAGCACAGAACTGACAGGAAGCAAGAATTCCACAGCTTTTTCCATGGTGCCTAGAGCAGTACAAGGATGTACAAGATGTGAACACACTGGAATAAGTGCAGTGAAGGGCCATGAAGATGCTGAGGGGATTGAAGCATCCCTCATATGATCAGAGGCTGAGAGAGCTGGCACTGCTTAACCTGGAGAAGAAGAGGCTCAGGAAGTTCTTATTAATCTATAAAAACACTTGAAGGGAAGGTGCAAAGAGGACAGAGACAGACTCTCCTCAGTGGTGCCCTGTGACAGGACAAGAGGCAATGGGCACAAAATGAAACAAAGGGAACTCAATTTAGGAATAATTAAAAACTTGTGAGATTGTCAGATACTGAAATGGGTTGCCCAGAGAGGATGAAGCAGAATCTTTATTCCTGAAAATATTAAAAGCCTGACTGGAGACAGTGCTGAGCAAGCTGCTGCAGGTGGCTGCAGGTGACTGCAGGTGGGGTAGAGTAGAAAATTGCCAGAGGTTCGTTCCAACCTCAGCCATTCTGTGATGCTGAGCAGCAACACTAAATATTTTGGCAAAGTAGGCTCTAAGCAAGATGATAGAAGAAAAAAGTTTCTTGCCCATTTGCTGTGCATGACCTCTCTGAGTGAGAAATTTACTTTACACTCTATGAGTGCCAATTTATTTTGATAATTTTTTTAAAGGGAGATGGTTTTAAAATTGCTGATCCTCAAACCTTTACTATAAATGAGAATTATTTTGGCATGATCACCCTGTTCCTTCAAACCGCACATGTTTTATTTTGGGGATTTTGTTCAAACATATATAATTATCTATGCTAAGCAGTTTATCATATGTTCTAAGGCTTTTGTCTTTATTGCACCTAGCTGACGGTTTTATAATTCAGGAGTAATTGAATTGCAATTATTTTTCATGATGCATGCTGTGGTTTTATATCATGTTGTTGGCAGATATTCTTTATGGTGTCATTTGGTCTAATGGGAAAATTAGAAGTAGCTCTATCATATAGAAAGATGGCTTTTTTGTGTCATGTTATAGTTTGTAGATGGCACCCAGGATATTTTCTTTTGACATATAGATTTTTAGGTAGAGGCTGAAATGAGATTCTAAAGCAGAGTTCACAGTTGAGACAATATTATCTGTACATCCAAGATGATTTCAACTATTCTCCCATAGTGACAGTTCATTTATATTCAAGTCCATTTAGTAGACTGTGGTTAGTGTTCTAAAATACATATATAAGTACTAGGTGGTGGTGGAGTTTCTGTTCTAAATTCAGCCCTGATCCAACAGAACTGGTTTCAGAGAAGCCAGGAAAAAGTGGCAGCGTCTTTTTTAGAAGCAAATCTTCATCAGAGCAGGGGATTGACAGTAGATCTTCCACCTCAGTGAAGAGATTTCCAACCACTGCAGTGCCCAGGTAGTCTTTTATTTCCTGCTGGATCTTCATATTGTGTAAAGTTTCGTGAGTTGTACAGGAGTTGACTTTGTAACCTAGAGATGAGGGCTGCTCTCCTGGAATTTGGGAAGAGGCAAATGCAAGGCTCCATGTCAATGAATAGTTAACTATGTCTACAGAAGAGAAATTCTTCAACAGACAGGAGAGAGAGAGCACTGTCTGAGAAAAGTACAGTTTTGGCCAAAGAATGGTAGAAACTGAGGCCTGAATGCTGGAGGCAGCAGAGCATCCTTTTACAAAGGGAAAAGTACTACCTCAAAGTTTTCGATTTTATCCACAAAATAGTGTCTGGAATCTCAGAAGTTTGCATGGGATGTGTCAATGGTCATATGAACCCCAGATTGTCTGCCCATACAAAATTCTCATACACAGATGATCACAGAAAAGTTGATGACAGAAAATTTCAGAAAGTCATCTTTTTCAGACAGAAACCTTTTTTATTTCCCTTATCTGTTCATACACATTTCTACCTTGTAAATTGGTACAGAAAGTAGTGCAATATAATTTTATGTATTCATCTGCAAACTGGAATGTCCACAAGCTGAGAAAACTCTGAGTCACTACAAACTCTGTCTACAGTGCCTTGAGTGTCTTAGTTGAGGGAGAAACTGGCAGAATTTAAAGTGCTTCTCTTGTAATGGCCAATATTTTCTCATTAAAACTGGTTTTTAATCGAGTTTTTGGTCTTTATGAAAGGTGTCAGCATGGTCAGCAGGTTAAGGGAGGTGATCCTTCCAGGTACAATCTCCTTTATTGTCAGCAATTAGCCTAAAATAAGCAAAACTGAAGCTACACTCCTAATCTGGGGATATGTACAGCAGAACTGTTTCAAAATTAGTTTCAAAAGTAATACATTGGAAATAACTATTTTAACTCCATTTACTGTTTTAAACCTGGCTGATTCAGACCCAAACAGATGAGAGAAGGCTGGCACAATCCTTCCCACTGATGGAATAGGTGGGTGCTGGGATGCTTTCACCTGTAGAAGTTTCTGAAGGAAGGGGAGGTTTTCCCATGCCTCAAATGCTGATAACAACACAGCACGTAACTTTATAGCTGTCTGCACCTCTGGGCCTCTGATGATGTGAATACACCGTTTCCTAACTGCATTTGGCTCTCTAAGGACATCACTGAATTTCCCAAAGCACAGTTACTCTCACCTAGATTGTGGTCTATGAGATATGAATTTGTATTTGGAAGTGCTGTTTTCAATTTCCACTTAAAAATCACACTACAGTCATCAGTGGCTCTTCCACTTGCTATTCAGTGCTCACATAGAGTATTTGTCATGTTCCATACAAGAGGTGTCTGCAACATCTGTTCATGCTGTTTTGAAAGCATGGAAGCAATTTAAGAGAAATAGAACTAGAGTAATTATTACCTTTATTTTATTTGATACACCTTTACAATTCTGAGTTATTGGTTTTTAAACACTGGACTTTAAATTTCAGTGTAAGTGCTAGTGTGTGAATTTCAGGACAGAAATGCAATTGTTTACATGGAATACACTGAGTTTAAAAATAATCCTCCTCCATTTTGAGATATGCAGTATACTACATTTTGAAAAATTCTTTTTTTTTAGAGAGGTGCACCTGAATGTGTGATTCCAAAACAATATAATCAGACCAAATAGCTTTATCAAAGATAGCAATTCAAAGCTTTTAGTGCAAATGCATCCCAAATGCTCACACTTAGAAATTCTCTTTCTAAGGTCGTGTTTACAGACTCTGCCACAATAAAAGAACAAAAATATCTTTGATGATTTAGCGGAGAAAAGGGTGGTACTGAAAAAGAGATGAGAAAGAATGGGATGTGAGACACTATTGAAAAATAATTGATACTGTTAGAGGAAGAAAGCCTAAACTCAAAAAGAAAGAAAGGGAATAATAGAGAAATAAATTTGGTATTAGGTTCTCACATTTTACAGTTAGATACATAAGTGTTTGTACATCAGTAGTTTTGTCACATTCATAATGCACATTGACCTAAACCTACATTTGAGTTTCTCAGGTTTTCTCTCTATTGCTTTCTCCTTGACAGACTTTTTGAAGATCTTAGATATGAAATCTCTCAGCGAGACGATCAAATAATTATATTTGCGGCAAGAGAGATGGAGGTGGAGGAATGCAAACCAAGTTTTGACTATCACACTAGGATCTGACAGGAAAAGAAAAACACAAGGGCACCCTAATTTCCTCACCCAGCTTCCCTGGCTGAGCTGGAATGGTGAAGGAGAAGCCTACATGCCAAGTGATGCACAAGGAGACCACACGGGCTGCAGTGTTTAACAGTGGTATAGCTGTGTCACCAAAATGTTTGCCTTTCTCCATGTGCAACAGTGGGCATCAATTTCAGGGAGAAGACCTCAGGTTTTAAGAGAAAACAAAGTTTGGCAAGTGTTTCAAGGGCTGAGGAAGATACCTTTGGTTCCAGTTCCCATTCCATGGACATGGAAGGCTTGCAATGAGTTGATGTCTCTCGGAATACCACACTGCACTACCTGAAAACAAACACTGAATTCAGATCAGTTCTTACAGTTACTTATGGATGATAGAGCACACAAATAGGTCTGGCTCCTTCCAAGAGAAAAGAATCATGCTTCCCACTAAAAAAAATGGCAGGGAGATGTTTAATATGATTGCAACTAACTGTTAAAATCCACGCAGCTGTCAGAAGAAGAAAAATAGCAGAGTTATATTGTCCCACTGCAGAGATGTTACATTTATAAGATAATCTCCAGCACTGTGCTCGTAGCTCATGTTTGTTCTCGTACTTCAGAGGAATGTTTTCTAATCACCCAGAGAAGTTTACAGTGTTGTGTTGAGTTAACACCAGTGGAAATCAGGTCAGCAAGCAAGAGATCCATCATGAACAGCTGTATAGCACCTGTGTGTGCTGTGCGAGTGGCTGCTGCTTCCAGTTTGGTGAAGAAATCACAATACACATTTTTCACAGTGAAGGGTTTTGGCAGTCACACAAGCACACTTCCATGGAGTTGTAAAATCCTGATAGAGCTGTAAAATCCTGAGTAGATCCAAGCCTAAATTTGAAGTTTTAAAATTCTTTCTTCTCATGGTCCATAGTGTGTTTCACCTCTGGATTTTGCAGGTGGGATGGGCAAAGTTTGCCCTTCTCTGCTAGACAAAATGGAATACACCAACAAAGAGTAGGTAGGAGTTTGAGTCTGACATTGAGTAAGGGAAAAAATTAAGTTTCAAAATATGTGCATGAAAGTAACCATTAATATATTTGCTGTGATATGCAGTAATGTGTTTAAAATGCATCTTATCAGTGCACCAACTGTTTTTCAAGTAATTTGTGAATTTTCAGTGTGAATGTGTATCCAGAGGCTCAAGCAGATAGTCTTGAAGAGCGTCAATTTTCACAGGATGTCTCTAACCAGTCACTTCTGAAAACATTGTCTGTTGCTAATTAAGTCTGGCACGTTTCTGTCAGATAGGCAAGGAATGTTATTTGCCATGCTAGGGATGGGTCAGTTATGGTACAGAGAAACTGTGGGTCCCTTGCAAGTTAACAGCAGGGCCAAATATAGAAATTAGAATCCTAAATAAGAACAGAGGAAAAACTAAGATCCTAAATAATGACTTTATTACATAAGGATGAATCAAAGCCACTACAAATTTTACACAGGAGAGAGAAAAAATATTCAAAATTGTATTTTCAAAATATTCAACAGTGTGACAATCAGACCACGGGCTTTACGTGTGGAGCACATAATTTAAAGCCTTTCTGTCACTATACTGAACAGTATATTGATATTTGTCTTGCTGGCAGAATAACCCACAAAATCCACAGAAATTTTCCAGGCAGATACTCTCTAAATTGCTCTGCCTTGAAAAAAGGCAATTAATTAAAGTGAATCTGATTTTTCAAAATTGGAGATCAAAATAAGTTTTACCCAGCCGTAATCCTTATTGGAAACCCTTGGCAAGAATAGCTTTTCACTGCTTATTCGAAATCAGGAAACAAATACTATACTCCAAATATTGCAAGGTATTTGGCAATTTTTTACCATGGCCCAGACTTCAGTTCTCAGAAGTGACTTCGTAACGTGGTGATAATATGACTGCTGATAGAAAACATAAAATGGTCTTAATTCTGCACATGAGTTGGGTGCTAAGAAATCCTTCTGTGCTCATTTGTCAGGCTGCTGATGCTACTGCCACAAACCTTGTGTTTTCCTGTCTTGGTGAAATGTTTTTGCCACATTCTTGTCATTGTTAATGGTATTTAATGCAGACTATAATGTGCTGCTATTATCCTTGGCCACAGAAAAAGGTAGTTTGAAGTTGAAGCTGCTCCCAGCCTCTCTGATTTAGACTTTATCTACACTCAAGACCTCTCCCAGCATAACATTTTAGTTGCCTTATTTTTTTTTCCTTTTAGATGTAACTGTAACATCAATAGAAAGCTTCAGTGTGCAATACAGTACAAAAATCACCCTGCTCCCCTTGCTGTACAGGGACAAGTACATGACAGAATGATGTTTTACAGGGCTGTAACAACAGCCAATGGGTTGTAGCACTTTAATTACAGCGGTATATTTAAAGTGGCACAATTTTGGAGTGCAGACAAAGCCTTATTTACCACTTGAGGTATAACAGCTGCATAAAAAATTATACTCCACAGATAAATCACCCTGTGACGGTGGCAAAATACTGTATTTAGCATCTCTCTGTGCCAGTAGGAGTCTCAGCAAAGCTTCAGACACCTGCTAATGGAAAATAGAGAGGTTGCTTATTTTTATTACCTTCAAAGTTTTTGTGATACTAAGCTTTGGATGTATCAGAAATTACTGATTTTATTCCCCCTTTGGAAATTTGAACTTTGCTGAAAAAGAAAGAAATAGCTCCCAGTGATTTCCTGATTTTTTTAACAAGCTGTGATACTGAGCTTTTGTATTCCCTAACCCAACTCTTTGCTGACCATATCTCAGGAGACATTAATGAGGGGAAGGAAATTGAGCTGCTTTGTCCCCTCTCAGAGTGAATTTTTTGCACAGACAGAACACTTGTCACCTGGTAACTTCTCCCTGAGTGTCAGGTAGGTCCTTCATGCAGTCAGGTTCCCAAAGTAAATACAAACTTCCCAATAGTGTCTATCACCTGGGAACAGCTGGAGTATGAAAAGATCTCTTAATTTTTCTTGTTTTTTCTTCTTTTTCAAAAATTCAGTGGGGATTTTGGGGTTTCCTGGAGATTTTTTTTTTTTAATCTACCATCTGTCCCAGCAGTTAATTGCTCAGACAAAGCTTAAGAAAATACTGCCCAATAATGGGAGTTTTTTTGTTTTTTTGAAAGCAGTTTAGACTTTGTTCAGTTTTTCACAACAGAAAAGTGAGGTGAAAGCATGGGACATATTGGAAAGCACAGCTATACTTCCTCTTTTTTTAACTCCTTGTGTCTTCAGGCTATTCAGTACCTTTTTGTAAGTGTATAGCTTGCACTTACACATAAAAATAAGGGGATCAAATTAATATAATGCTAGTTATGGAAGTTTAGCATGGCAGGACTCCAGAGCAAGCAAGTGCCTGGCAGTGGCACCAATTCCTACTGGCTGTCAACACTTCTGTACAACTCACACCTTTACCAAACCACCAGAAGGATTTTTTTTATTATTATTTCTGATACATTCATTATTGCTTCTTCCAGGTCCATGATCATTCCACTGATGTCCCACTGAAAAGTTCCAGTGAGCAGGAATTTGCAACATGCCTGTTGTCCCATTCCCCACCTGGCTGGGGATGGCTGGGCCACAGCGGAAAAGACCAACATGGAAATTCTGAATCTCAGGAGCCAGCACCACCTCATTTCCAACTGTGCCCCAAAGCTGGTACAAGAGAGTTTCCTATTAATACAAGGTTTCCAGGTGAGATATGTCTTCAGGAAGTAAGGCTAATAAACAGAATTTAAGCGTTTTTAGAGCTTTGTGAAAACTTTAGTTCACTTCCCATTTTTACTCAGCTGATTCTTTCTACTTTGGCTGATAGCAGGGATGTAGTGGAACTCTAGCCTTGAGAAAGAAAGGTACTGACTAGAAAGTGAAAATCTATCAGCCTCAGCAAGCCTGCAGACATTATGGTTCACTGCCTAAATTGCATTCATACAGCTCTTATCATAAGAAATATGCTGGCTAAGTTCAGGGGCAGGTTAACCTGCCATTGATGTATAAGCTTTCTAATTAGGTGTTGTTGTTGTTTTTGTTTTGCATGTAACAGTTTCTAGAAAAGGGTTTGATTTTATTTTTAAAGCAGTTCTGAAGTAAGCTAGATAACAGTGAAACCTGTCAAGTACCAGGTAATTGATGCCTTTTTTAATTTTTTTTTTTCAACAGACTGGTAAGAACTAAGTTCTGAAAAAAAATGTTGTTTAGTGTTTTTAAATGCTGGTCAGGACAAGTCTCCTCTAGCAGTTTAAATTCCTGTAGTCCATTCAGCCTTCTGCCTGTTGGCCACAGCTGCCAACGAAGGGTTATTTACTGAGTGCCAGTTGTGGCAGGACATTTTGCAATGCTGAAGGACCAAAGGGCACAGCACAACTTGCTACGAGAAAAATGCTTCATCTAAATCAGGAAGCTTGTGAAGGGAAAAAAAAAAAAAAAACCAACTCAGCCACCAAAAAACAACTGGTATTGAGGACCTTCTGCCTGATAAAGACTGAAAAAATATTTTAAAACTCATTAGAAAAATAAAGTTTGCCTATTTCCCCTGTTTCATACGCTGTGCAGGCAAGGAACACATATGCTGTCACATTCATATTTTACGGGCTCTTTTTTTCCCCAAAACCTTCGTACCTCAGATTTGAACTTTAAACTTGTGACAGCGTTATGTTCATTAGAATAAAAATCACTTGCTATTTCCATTGCAAAGCTCCCCCCCAGAGGTTATCTTAGCTGTTTTATAAATCATATCAGGAGGAAAGCTGGCATAAAGGTTGACAGCTCACTCTAGATAATCACTTCCCCTTCTCTTAAGTGACTTTAAGCAGAAAGGAGCATGTAGCTTGCCAGTTCAGGTTTTAGTGGTCAAGCATCCACATCTAACCACCACCAACACACTGACTAAATTAGCTTGTAAGTATTTTACTGAAATGCAGGAGGATCACAGTCCTGCTCAGGAGAAAGAATCTCAAACACTCATCAGCTATCAAGCCATATTTTCTCTGTCCTTCCAGGGCAGAGCTCATTACAGGGAATGTCATGAATGCCAAAGCCCTCTGACACAGGGTACTTGAAGGGAACCCAGGGTTCAGATTACTGTTGATTTATCAGCTTCCTCAAGAGTTGGACTGATTAGACTAATGGCTTATAGGGTATATGATTTCAGCATTAAAGTTCTGTATTGTGGAGGCAGACAAATGAAGCAAGTTAGATCTTGTAGTAAACAGAAGCTACAACTCAGGGCAACAACCCATTAAGTAGAAACTTAAAAGGAATAAACACACACCAAAAGAATCCTTGGTTTAGGAGATAAGGTCAGCTTATATATTATAATTTGTCTACATGAACTAACAAAACTAAATCCTAATCCTCTCTCAGAGAGACTGAAAGAGTCTGGAAATGGTGCCACATCGTCCCAGGTTGAATCAGAAGAGAAAAAAAAAACCCAAAAAAACAAAAAACAAGAAAACTCTCCCTTTAACACCTCACTTCCCCATGGCCCGATTACAGGCATTTTGCAACCATTAGGGACCTCCCACTATTTCTGTTGGACGTTGGGGGCAGAGTGCTTGGAAGAGAAAGGGTTAATTATAGCAGGAAAATTGTGGCGGGAGCAGCAAAGGAAGAAGATGGAAAGCCTTTCTTGGAAGTTGGTTGTGATAGAAGCAAATATAAAGGAAGGAAAAACCTGAGAATATTAGCCTGAAACATAAGTATGATTCAACTGCTAATCACACCATCTCTCCCTGAAACTGTTGTCTCTTAGTTAAATGAGGATAATAAGACTGTCCTTTATCAAAAGGATAATCCTGAAAGTGAGTATCAGTAACAAAGATATAGGGAGCTTATTTTCTCACCGTCTCATAACACAGAATCAGAAGACAAATTCAGCTCAATGCCATTAGGAAGAATAAAATCCAACCCTGAGAAAATGATACTTTTTTGCTCAGCTTATAATTGGACTTTGTGATTAATTTCTCCTGGAAGCCAAGAACTTGACAAGGTACGAAAAGGAACTGGAGACAATGAAAATTATCTATAGAATTATTAATTTTGAGGAACAAATGTTAGGAAAAGATATTAAATTTCATGCTTCAGATATTTGGCAACTATAAACTGAGCAGCTTAAACTGACAAAGAGTAGTTAATTTGGTTCCTCCAATGAAATAGTTAACTGTAGTGCTGTGGAAATAAAGGAACTTCTGAAAGTAGAACAAAATCTGAATCTTTGGCAAAAATTTGCATGAAAATACTTCCAGTTCAGAGATGTTACACAAAGCACTACACATTGCAGTTCTTACTGGTTCTCAGTCTTCCCTGTATTTTTATCCGGTTGACCTTAGCTTGTATAACACCCCCAAGAACCAGATGAACCTTATATCTAGCACACCCTGGTAGCTTCAGAACTTGGCAGCCTCTTTACAATGATGAAAGAGGTATACATAAGTATTAGTCAGTCATTTACACACACAAACCGTAAAAAGGCAAAGGGATACATGAGACACCACCCAGCAAAGTGGGTCAGAGTTGAGGGTGTGTTTGCAGTAGGTGGGAGGACACCGAACATCTTTCATTACCAGATTCTTGCAGTATGGCACTGGTCTTCATTTTTCAGACCTGCCAGGTTCCCTCAGGTCCACAGGAAGGAGATGTTGTAAAATGCAGAGATTCCTAGTCTGGTGCAAAACCACTGAGTAATGATTACCTCGCTTTTTGACGTGGGAAATTGTCATGAGCCATAGCAGAACTGGATGTGCACTGGCTGCTAAGCAGATTTCGTGCCTTGCTTTCACCTCTCACTGGGTTTGATGCCCAGGAACAGAACTGGGAGGTGGCTACAAAATCAATATTGTGTTTTCCCTAAAGGAAGAAAGGAGATGAGGAAACTCAGAACCAAAAGCTCTGCATTGTGTCTTCCACCTATCTTCAAACTTACTAAATGCAAATATTTCGGAATGAAACATGGGAACAATTTAAAAGATTGAGGGAAGAAGGCCCATATTTGATTTCTAGTGAAATTCTTTTTAGAAGAAAAGTAGTTAGAACTAGCTTAATTTTTCATGTAGCCATTAACTTCTTTAATAAGAATCTGCTGGAACAAAGATGCAGCTATTCCAGAGCCTGGCTGGGCATTGTTATTGCATTTAAAACCGAAATGTACTTTTAACTTTGCAGCTTTTGATGAAAGAAAGTTGTTGCATCATTGAGAGTTCCTGGCAATACTCAGTTTCTCAGAGAAGAGCTTGCCTTGGGTAATCTCACTGAAAAAGAAACAGTGCAATGTGGCTGGGTGCCAAGTCAGTGACAAGCTTCGGACACAAAATAAGAATCAACTGGGTCCATTGTCTCCAGGAGCCCAAGTGACATAAAGAATTTTTCAAGAAGCTAGAGTATTCTTCTCCCACTGGGAAACCACTTTTGCCCTGTTTTGCTGCTTATTTTAGCTCTGTTCAGAGATGTGAAAAGGCATGGGGTGGTGCTCACTCCTCCCGTGCATCCTCTTGGCAGTTTCAGATGGCCATGGTTTCATTTCACCATGTACACTCTCTGAGGGACAGAGACACCATTCATGGGTGCTGGGAATTGCTTGGGACAAGAAGTGCCTGGAAGCAGCCCATGGTGTGTGCATGTGTCCATTTCAACAAGAATTAAATATCAGTGCACCAAAAATGCCATTCCCATTTTGCCTTTGATTTGGACTCTGGATATATTCTTACAAGAATGTAATTTCTCCAGAATGCTTTCTGAAAGCATCAACATGTGCTGTGGGATGAAGATATTGCCTTACTTACTCCAGACTCACCTTAACCTTGCCCCAATTCTACACAGTCCTTTTGCATTTTGCTGTTGAGATGCTAAGCCATTAGTGTAACTACCCTGTTGTACTAACCTGAAATTATTAAATTAAATGTTTATGAATTTGGCTGCATTTCCTTGCTCCTCGAATGGGGACAGTTCAATACAATTTCTAACCTGCACATGCTTGCAGCCTGGGGGCTGTGAGTCATGTTTGCTTTAAAAGACGCAGCACTCTCAGACTGTCACTCACCTGGGTTATTAGAAACAGAGCACTTTAAGAATTACTCTGCCACCTCCTCACCTCTAAATATAGCTCGTGTGCGTGGGTCTTAAGCGATTTAGCTAGTCTGAGAAAAGGTCTCATTCCAAATAATCAATTAAAAATCCATCATTTTAAGAACTATGCGGGCCTCAGGGCAAATGCATCTTGGATGTAATACCTTTGACTGTTTAATGCTGATATTAATTATTTGTATTACAGCTGCAGATCTTAACTCAGAATGAAATTTCTCTGCACTACTCAGCAGCAAGTCCTGTTCCAAAGAGTGCACTATTTAAGCAGGCATGATGGGCAAAGAGCAGCAGCAGAAAATCATCATTATTCCCTGCTTCACGGATGGGAAACTGAAAGACAGATTCAATGACCTGCCAAGGGTCACATAGGAAAAGGACTAATTCATAAATCCCACTACAAGGTCTTAAACCATGAGATTTCCTCTCATTCTTTAATCAATAATAAAACACCACAGATGTCTAAGAATCTAATATCTGCAAAACTGCTCCAAGGTCTATAGGCATGATACAATTAATTTCCATTAAGAGAAATGTGATGTGAGGACAGTCTGAACTGGCCAGAAAAGTAGGCCTTGCAGACTTTGCAGTCTTAAATACTGTTTTAATAGACAATATAAAAATCAGGGATAGTCTCATTAAATTAAAAATACGGGGAAACAGTTGCCAAACCTTTGACCCAAGTTAAAACCAAAGGAACTGATTCAGGAAGCAAACCAATGGGTTTTTTTAAAAAAACAGGCCTAGAAAAAGCAAAGTTTTTAAGTAAAAATATTTATAATGAATTTTCCCTTTCTGAATGAGGATTTTCTTTTGCAGTGTTGTGTGTATTGTTGTTTGACCTTTAGGGCTGTACTCAGCCACATTTCTTAACTTCTTTCTCCTCTATTAGCACAAAGGATTACCAAGAGAAATTCTCAGAGGTTCACCGGCCTGAAGGACTCAGATTTCAGGAAAAAACATCGAGTATCAAAGAACCTGCAACATGATCCCAGGCATCAGCAATGCTGAGCTGCATGAGACAACACCTGCAGGTTGCAAGGAAGAAGTTAAGCACTGCGGGAAAAGTTCACCTCACTCAGCCCTTGTAAGGCCAACACGGGGAGCTTCCATAACTCCCAAATCCCTCTGCAGTTTCTTTCATGCATTTCCACAAATGTAATAGGAATCATCACCAGGTTGTGCAATACACAACCAGATTTTACCAGGTATAACTTTTGAATCTTCCCATCACCCTCTATCATTGTTTCTTAAATAAGCAGAAAAAAATAAAATTAAAAAAATTATTACTGCTCCAATAAGCCTGAATGTTGCAGTGAGTTGTGGTCATGTCCAAATGTTTGTGCAACACACACATTTTTGACATTAATGCAATTGCACAGTTAAGCATATATATCCAATTTTAGGTGTTGTGACAGGTCTGACTTTTATTTTATGCTTTTGAAGTATGTAGCTAAATGGGAACCTGTAGCTACTGCTCCAGTTAAAAAAAATCAAACAACAGTGCTCACATTATTTTGATAAATCACACTTCACTTAGAGCATTGATACCACACAAAAAATAGAGAAATTAAACTTGTTTCTTTACAACAAGTCTCCAATATTCCCAATACGTAAATCAACCTGCTAAAACATTAAGAAAACCTTCCGCTAGCACATTTTAACCACCGTTCTGGAGAAATGTAGAAATTCTGGTTTAACCATTCATTCTGTAGAATGACATTACAATACAATACAATACAATACAATGCTATTTTCCTTCCTTGCAGTGCCACACAATGAACTTTGATTCTCTAAGGAATTTGCACAGGGAGCCACCCACTATTCTTTGTTAAAACTATTGCACAAAAGCACAGAAGTGAAATATCAAGTTCATTGCTTTATCAGAGGTGCCAAAGTTACCAGTTGGCACGGACTAACTAGCTGGAAACTTTGTCCCATTAGTGTTTACTCTGATAAGTAATCTCTAGCTTTTGCAGGGTAAAGTTCTTAGAAAACAGATGGCATTGCTGTTGTTTTCTGCACTTGTGAGAGGTGAGATGCAGATAGGCCCTACTCATTCAACATCTACTCTTAATCTTCTTCATCAACAGGAAAATTCAGATTTAGAGGAGATGCCACTACTTGTGACTGTGGTTATTTTTCAAAACCGTGAGAATGAGTGAAATCCTTTTGTGTCACTTAACCTGGATGTGAGCCATGTACCAAAAATTAGAAAAAAAAATCTGCTGGGTTCCATAGGACTTGGATTGAGTCTACTGCAGAGGAAGAAACAAATCAATTACATTTGTTTCTGCAAGAATAGTAGTCAAAAACCTTGAATTCAAGTCAGTATAGTTCATTAAAAACCAGCTATATTTTAGGTGTTTCTCAACATATTGTAAAAAACATATGAAACTTTGTAAGTGGCTTGTTTATTCAATAAAATTTAGTGAAGGAAGAAAACTTGCACTCCTCCCCATGGAATTAAAAGAATGTCCACAGATTTTAATAGTGCCTTCTGTGGAAGGCCAGTAGCAGAAACTCTGCATTCAGGCAAATCAGGCCACTTTAATGTGCCCTTGACCTCCCTTATGTAGCATTAATATCAATTTATCTGCCTTGTCAAGAGTAGAGGGGAGAGAGGCAAGAATGAGTGATAAGAGTCCCTGAATTGGTTTCAAAAGTAGAGGTGGCACAGTTTCAGAGAGGCTTTTCAGAGGCTAAAAATGAGATGGTGCACCTGAAATTTCAGAATTAAATGACTGAAGCAGCTCCATGAAAGTTTTAAAGAAAACATGAATGAAATGTATTGGTGGACATATATAAAATCTATGGGGCTAGAATTTGCCCTTGGCTTGCAAGGTTATGTAGGGTAGCTAAAGGGGCTCACTTATGCTGCTGAGCAGCTCTTTGCTTTGGCTGCTCTGCACTGGGAAGGCAATGAAGTGGCTGAGTGCATCATAGAGTGTAATGTTAACGGCTGGAAAAAAATGGTAAAAGGATGGGAAAAATCTACACTTCCAAACCAAGGATATTCACAAATCTGTTAAAAGTTAATTAAGTACATTATAAATTTAAGGGGCAAATCCTGCAGTCTTGCCCAGAAGAAACAGTCAGCTCCAGCGCAAGGAAAAGACAGAATTTGGCTTCCATCCTTCATCTGAAGCTTCCTCTTCAAAATGCTTCTCTCACTTCTTCTGGTAGATCACTCAGGTCATCACTGAGGTAAGAGTATATTCTGTGAGACTTTTTCCAGGGCAGCATGACAGGGGCTGGGAGGAGGTGGTGTGTCAGGGATTTTTGCTTTGATCTTTTCTTAGGATATAGCCAAGCACATTTCTCCAGCTCTCTTCAACCTGTAATACCACGAAAATCCTTTACTCCGCTTCATGAGAAAGTAATTTTTCTTGTATGAAGGCAGTTAATGCTACCATTGGAGGCCAACATTGCCTTTTGCAAACAGGCACCTGTGTGGAAACTAGGATAGAGTGAAAAGGACCAAGAGCTCAATTCCAAATAGTCTTGGTGCAGCTACCAGGGTGGGAAGCCAATCTTCCACAGAAAGGAGAAAAAATCTGCTGTTCTTAAAGTGGGAAGATGCTCACTTTTCTTTTAGGAACCCTTTCTCACTCTCTCTTGCTGTACAGTTCCTACACTTAATCTATACATATGCATATATTGATGATTCACTAGAATTGCTGTCAAGGACATATTTTCCCTTCAGCTTCAGTACACCCAAATATATAGTAAAATGCCTTCTTCTGTAGGAAAGTAGCTCATTCCTGCTGGAAGAAGGCAAGGTTATTGCTTTGCCATCCCTCCCATGTAAGGAGGCATAGACATGGTTTTTCACAGCTCAGAAAAGCAGCGTGCTTTGCTCCATGAGGAAGTGACCTGCCTCAGATCTGTAACATCTCACATTGTGATGACTTCTCTCCAACTCTGAATTCAACACTCCTTGCAAGAGTGCTGGAGATGGGAATAGAAAAGGGGTGACTTCAAGGTCTTTCCCTTCTTTATGGTAAAAAAAGACTCTGTTCCTCCGGCTTGCCTTCACCCCAGGCAAGGCCTGTGGATACCCTCTCTGCAGAAGGGCACAAGGAAGCATTTCAGAGCAAGAAAAACCTGGCCTAAGTGTGAAAAGACAGATTATAGTGAAGACATAAACAACAACCTAACAAAAACTTGCACAGCTCCCAGAATTATGTTTTTGAGGATGCTATTTGTCATCTGGTGTATAACCGAGCATACATTTTGAAACAGGCTGGCAATTCCATTTCATTCACTCTTCTCTTTCCTATTCCACTAGTGTCATTGAAGGTAAGCAGCAAAGTCACCCTCTTCATGAATTTCTCAAACTGAAATGCTCTCCTGAGGATTGTTATCCTGCTGCTATGTGATCTAGTCCGGAAGGCTGCATGTACCAAATTAAAGAGAACTCTATGAATCAAAGCTGAGAGACTTGGTGCTGAGATACATAATGAGCACAAGAGCACATGAGGCCCAGTCCTGCTCCCACAGAAATGAGCAGCAAGGGTCTGATTCTGATTTTGCTGATCCAGCTATAAATCAAGAGCAACTTCACTGAAGCACACATGAGTAAAAAGTGAACAAGCAGTCTTTCAGCCACTAAATTCCCAACATACCATGCACGGTATTTTGTACAAAACATTGTCCCAGCTTGACTTTGCCTGCATGGCCATCCTGGGACAAAATGGTGAGGATTTATTCAAAGTGTGTCTTAAGAGAAAAGCAGTTATGATCCAGCAGAGGAGTGGGTTAGCAGAGCCCACTGAGCCCCCTCCAACTGCCCAGCTGAATTAAAAAGAAACAGGGAGCCTCTCAGAGTCTAAACTAAGCAAGTGTACTTCTCTTCCCCTGCTGTACTTCAGATCCTCTCGAGTCCTGAGCTGGAGGCAGGTTTTGATGACCAGATACCTGTTCAGAGAGAGATTCCATAAAATTTTATGTGTTTATGAGCGCTCTTTATTCAAGCAAAATTGACAGTGGAGCTGAAAATCCCTTTGTATTTTTAGACTTAAAACAAGAGAGCATCAAGATAAGCCACAATATGTTGTAACAGCCAAAATATTTTCACCAGGACTAGCTAGAATTGCAATGGCAAGGAAATTAATTAGTTGCAGCACAGTGTAAAAGAGAAACACTAGTTATAGTGGCTTGGAGGGGAAAAATATAAATGGTGTTTTTGTTAAGACATGCTATTCATCCCAATAGCAAGGCTGAAGTTTTGAGAAAGGAAATTGCCCATATCTACCAGAGGAATGTATGATTTTGTGATGTTATTTGTAAACAGGATTGCTCCAAAGAAGATCATCACTACTGAAGAGAATAATTGCACCCTTATCTTATCACCTTTTAATCTTTTTAATGAGAATTTCCTGGCAAAGAATTATACACTGGGTCACAACACTGCCCAAAAAGGATTTGTGTTTGAGTAGTGACTGAGTATGTATTTGTAGCCTATTATTACTGGGCATTATAAGGACCACTAAATGAAAAATGGTCCCTGTCCCAATCAACTTGTAAATCAATTACACAACTCCTTTTTTTTCTACAAGCTAGAGGATGGAGCAAGATGCAGACTCTTGTCTTGCTACTGTGGCTTGTTTGTTTTTATTTCCCATCCCAGGGCTTTAGGGACTGTGTTTCTGCTAAGTATTTCTGCAGCTGTTCAAAAGCAATCTTACTGCACAATACAGTATCTGAATAATTGTCTCAGGTGACTATTAAAGTCTGCAGCTGCCCCATAAAACCACGAGGAGTAATCTTGCACCACAGCAGAAAATATCCAAGAGCCAACCCTGCGGAGTGCAATTTCTGTTAGGAGAGAGCTACTGCAACTGAGTGGAGATTCAGGAAGGCAGAAGGAGCACTTGGAAGGCTCTGGACCTTAAATTGTTTCTTTTCTTGCCGACCAAGCAAAGCTGCTGAATGTTAAATATCGAATTGTCTGTTTTCGTCCCCAGCCAACTGAAGTCAGTGGACAGACATGAAGGAGGACTTTAACCGGTTACACACAGAATGTTTGTCTTTCCCTTTGCCTCTCTGTCTCTCCTTCAAGCCTTTTACACACTGCACTAAAGGAACCCCTTTAAAGCCTAAGGTATTGTAATACGGTTTAATTGTGGTTGGTTGGGCTGTTGGGGATAAAATGAGCTGGTTCCAAGTAATTTTGCTGACTCTAAACTTGGCTTTGTACAGAGAGCTGAAGGAGGGGAGATTACTAATAAAAATAGCTGTGCTACCTGGGGAAGCTCTGCATACTGCAAAGGTACTGTTAGAGTAGGCCCCATGATTGCAGATAATTGATTTTTTAAAACCGGGACATTTGCCTCACACTGACTGCATTACCTGCCTCTTAACCCTTATGTAGGAACAACTCACACACAAATATAACTCCCAGACAAGCACTCTCTGGGCACTCTTTTCTAACTTAGCAAAATCTACCCACTTTGCATTCATCACACAGCTCCTTTCAATCTGGGAGTTAGGCACAGTTGAATGTCTGAGGGCAGAAATCTCCTGTCTTCCTTTCCTGCAGCATGAAAATAGACACTCCAAATTTGGGGGGCCTGTTTCTTCTCCCTACACCCCCTGATGTAGAACTTCCACTGAATCCCAGAATCCACCAGACAGTGATACTTGCCTCTTGGAAGGACAAGTTTACTGATTACTACTGATCAATATTTTACTTACATGGAACATTTAATTCTTTCAGATGGTTACTCCTCAAAGATAACCATCTGGGCAATAGTATTCCTCTCTTTCCCTGCCTTCAGCTCTCACAGTCATCATGAAAATGCCAGGCAGAAGCTGCTCTATTAGCTAAGCATGGTTCACATCCCATCAGTGATATATATATATATATATACCAATAAAATGTTAAGAAACTCCAAATTTAGATGACTAATAATGTGCAACAAAATAATTTAGCCTATTTACGTTCAGCTGTGGTATGAATCCAGTTAAGATTAACAGAAACCAAAGGTTCAGACCATCCTAGAGTAGCACAGAAACCTCATGAGAAAATGAGTTTGCTTCAATCCACAGGGCCAACCTCTTTCACTGCCTTTCATAAATACATACATCTACACAAGTAATACAATGTAGGATCAAGGAGAGCTTCAAAAATCAACTTTATAACTTTACCAGTTTATCTAGAGACATACAAGGTCTGTCTGTTGTTTACTTACAGAAATATCTTGTCTGCAGAGATAAGTTAGCAACTTCTTGCTAGATACTTTTTATCATCTCTGTCTTCTCAGCAGCTCACTCAAGCCTTCTGTGTGCAGTTGGAGTGTCACCGTGGCAAGAAATCTTCCAGTCTGGTCTCCAGCTTTATAATTTCCTTGTGTCTCTGGAGCAGAGAAGTAGTACAATAACAAGTAAAACCCACTGGACTCCTATATAAATGATCAAAACCTCAATGTCTTAAAAATCATTTTGCTCTCTACACTCTGTCATTTCAATCTGTGAAGTGAAATTTGAAAAGCATTCTGCTTTCATAGTGAATACTTTCTCCTTCTGCTATTTAAGAATTATTTTAAAGGATCAGATTTTGTTCTGAGTGCTGTATGTAATAATGTTTAACAAATAACTCTCTCATTGCATTAGTTTAAAAGAAAGTTACTATGGTGGCGGCAAAATCTGTTTTATGGGCATATATTATCTTTCTTATATCCTTTAATGGTAATAACATCTTGCTTCCCTAACCAAAACAATTGTACAGCTCAAATAGCATCCCAAAAGCTGAGTGAAGCTTCCCTCTTCAGTTCAGAATGGGGCTTTAAACAACTCACCTCACCACACCACATATGCATTACTGCCAGCTGCAAAGGTGGTTCTGTGCTGCAGACTTATTTTCAACAGCAAGATGGCTGTTGCAGTATTTTTATGCAGTAAAAAAGGAATCAAGGCAAAGAAAAGAAGGGTCTATGTATAGACCTACTAAAAAGGTTTTCCTATACACCTGCCAATACCTTTCTGAGTTGTTTCTCAAGTGGGACATCAAGCTGGTAGGACGCAGATTACAGATCATTTTCCTGTGTTTTACTATTTCTTCTGATTGCTCTGCACCTGACATTTGATCTGGAAGATTTTAAGTAACTTTATATGATAACATGGTAACTATCAGTAAATGAGCTTTGTGGGATCTCTGCGCAATGTATAAATGATGTATAACTGGGCATATAACCAGCAGATGTAACCACTCCTGGGCTTTGTGGAGTTTGTATCTCTTTCTCTCACTGTCTGATGGTCACCACCCACTGTGACTGGTCCCTTCAACCATTTTTTACCATTTCTGTCTCCCAAATGAGCATCTGGAATTCTGGAAAATGAAAAAGGCAAATTTCAATACTGAGAACTGTCATCCTCTAAGCAGTGGCATGGATAAAAGATTCCATGGACACCACTCTTTTAGTATTAGAAGCTCTACCAAAAGGCAGCTTATGCCAGAGAAGCCTTCACTGAGCTATACCTAGCAGGAAGCATTCCCAAAGGAACAATGATCCTTTCTTGCTGTTTTTGAAACAGTTCCCTAGAGAAACCAGACAGCAGCTTGAGGTCTTATGAAGAAGAGGAAGTGTGTGAATCACAGCAAAATTACATAGGTGTCAACATTTGATATAGTGAAAGTGCTTCCTAACCAGAAGGTGCAGGTTTTAATAGAGCAGCACAAACAATTACTCTGGTCTGTCATACTAAACATTTTTGCAACACATTTTCTTGTGGTTTTTAAACAGCATTTCAGATTTTAAGTTAAAACATAAGATGGATCTTAGTGTTCACTATCTGTTTTACTCTGCAAAGCACTAGTTTATTTCATGAAGCAGGCATAATTTGCCGGTTTTACTTGAAGAAGAAATGATTTATATTATCAAAGAGGTGGTGAACAAAAGCTCGAGGTGCAGTGAAGATGTACTGTTGCTACCTTCTTTACCTCTCTAATTATAGTGAATAAAAGGAGCCAGGACAGAACAACTCTGATCAATACTTGCCTGTCTTTTGCCCTCTCTGCACTTAAAAGACAATGACTGCACTTATCTGGCCTTCTTGGGGAGTATCCATTCCTTGCTGGAGGTTAAATGAAAAACTCTTTTATTCCTACTTTTATGCTGACCCCAAACTCGTGTCCTGATTCTACTGTCTCTGGCTACACAGATAGTTCTTCAAGTCGATGGGAAAACTGTCATGAAAAGGGGTTGCTCACATGAATGAAGTTTGCAAGATCAAGCCCTTCATGATGAGTATAACCCTGGGCTCTGGGCTGATATGGCATCTCTGATTTACAAGAGCAATCCCATTAGCATCCAAGGGACAATTGACATGAGTAAGAACTGGGGAATGGGCCCCTCAGGAGCAACTATCACCACGGTTATGTATCCAACCTCACTCAGATCACAGCAGTTTCCAAATGTTCTACAGGCACTTTATGCTGTACAGAAGAAAACAGACCTTGGGCACAAGTTCACTTCTGCTTTACAGACTATGCCCCCACTTTGGCACCCTTCATATTCTCTGCCCTCAAAGAGCCTCCCCTCTAAGAACTTGAACCATTTAAGTGGTTCAGAGTCTGCAAGAAATCTTGGTTTCCCTCATTTCTTTTTTTTCCCCCTTCATTTCAGCCTTGCTTTTATTTTTTTTAATTTCTCCTTTTCAGTTTTTCCTATTTTTTCTAAATTTATTTCCTTTTTAATATTTCTTTTCTTTTATTTTTTTTCTCCTTTTTCTTATCTTCTGATGCCTTCCCTACCTTGCTTTATTTAAAAAACACAAAATTTTTTCTCTTTTCTCCTTCTTTCTTCTTTTTCATCCCTTTCTGTCCTTCTCCCTTCCTCCTCAACTTCTTTCTCAGAATTAGGGGCATTAAAAGAGGGCAGGAAAAAAACTAACAAGGCGTTTGCCTCAAAATTCAAAGAATGGGTGTATAGCAGCATTCCCAGGTTCAGAAGTACTTTTTAAAAGTCACATAAATCAATCTGAATTTCCAGAATCTGAAAAACTGGAACGTGGAAATAGTAGAATTTCTACATACATTTATGCTTCTTTTTATATCTTACCTGCAATGAATGAAAATCAGATTTTTCCTGGTTTTCTGTTGTTTCTAAGTGTGGTTCTGAGAATTTGTGTGAATCAATTACCAGCTTTTCTTCTCAAGCATAATAATGTGTGTTTAGTTTTACTGTTAACTTAATAGGTTTATCTGCTTTTTAAACTGACTGCAGATAAGGATTAGGATGCCAAACAAGCAAAAAGGTGGTAATAGAAGATAATTACAGTTTTAATTCAGTCACACCATGTGATTATGATATGTTAGGCGTGGTGAAAAAAGTATGAAGATACAAATTCCTGCCTTGAACTAAGTAAGGCATAAGCTGCAAAAATTCTGCCATGTTTTTTGAAATAAACCCATTCCCTGGGATGGACCCATGCCCCTGTGAGTTTTTTGTTGACTTCAATAGACACACTATTTGCCGTGTTCTTAGTGAGAACGAAGGTTGCTGAACCCAACTCCTACCAACATTTCAAAAGAGTTCTGACACTACAGTCCTTGCTCAAATGAGTTTTTCTGTGTTTTGTGACTTTAAGAAGAGTTACACAGGAATTTGGCTTGGCATGACATGACAGGACATGACATGAAGCACAGAAGTAACAACACTGAAGGCAGAATGTATGTACCTAAGCGTAGAATTTTTTCCATAAGGACGAAGCTTTAAGAACTGTGTCCCTTTCTGACTGGGCACACTTCTTTGGGATTAGTTTTGAAACCTTTGCCGGGCATCTGAGTACATTTATCTTTTCGGTCTTGCTTATCATGATATGCTTAGTCACAAGCATTGCTCCTGCTGAGTGCTGTGGGAATTCTGTAATTCTCCCTGAAGAGCCACCGGGAAGCTCGGACACCAGCTTCCCTCCATTCATCACTTCGTAGCACACTGGTAGGAGCAGTGTGTGGAGAGAAGCTGCGGAGTTCCTTAATTTGCTGTTTCACTCTGCAAAGTAACGTGATGCATATCTATTGGAACGGCGCTGAAGGCTTGGCAATACAAGCACATATGATTTTCTTGCCCTTTGATAAAAGTTAAGGCCCACCAGAACAAGGGAGGGGACGAAATACGGAGACTTTCAGGCAAGCTTTGAGCCCTACTGGGAATTGGCACAACCGCTGGACTTCGCTGTCGCTACGAGCTCCTGTCTGGACCACAGCCTTTGGTTTCTCCCTGTCCAAGGGTGTTCAGACAGCAGGGCTTTTCCCCGCTGGTTTTCACTCGTTCTCCTTCTCTTCCCGCCAGCTTTGCCGGGCTCTGGGCCCGACCCTCCGCTCCCGTGTGGCCGCCCCGAGCCCGCGGGGCTCCGTGAGGGCGGCCCGGGCGGGACCCGCCTCCGCGGCCGGCGGGGCGAGGCGGGGCCGGGCCGGGCCGAGGCGCAGTGCCGGCCGGGGAGCAGCGGGGTTCGGATCGCCGTGGGCACGGCTGAGGTGCGGGCGCTGCGAGGGGGCGGCGGGGCCCGGGAGCCAAACCCGCCGCGGGTGCGGGAGGGCGGTGCGGCAGCGGGGAGCTCCGTGTGAGGGGGCGCGGGGGGGACCCGGCGTGGCGGCACCTCCCGCGGGGCCGGGCCCGCAATCAGCAGCTGGATTGGGAGCGGAGCCTGCGGCGAGAAGGCGCTTGGAGAAATCGCGTTTGAAACACGCACAGACAGACAAGTGGCCCTGGTGGTGCCGTGGCTGCCCACGGCCCCGGGACACGCGTGGCGGGGGTGGCGGGAGGGTCTGAGCCCGGCCGCTGCTCCGAGTCCCCCCAGAGGGTTTGCAGAGACACCATTATTTTTACCATTATTATTACCATTATTATTACTGTTGCCCATGTATATCAGGCTGTTTGTAACCGTGATGAGCATACATCCCCTAAAAACCCCGCGCTGTTTGCATGTTTGGGGTTTGTTTTTTGCAGTTTCTGCTGGTGCCGAAATCCCGAGGTTTTTTCGGTGCCCTTCCGTTTTGTGCTGGAGGCGCGTCCTGGGCATTCTGGGAGCTCGGAGGGGTCACAGGGCAGCGGCGGAAATGCATAAATGTGGCGGAGCGCCGGAGCTGCTGCTGAGCAGTATCCCATGCCAATGACTTGGCATCATGCTTGGATGTATTTTCAGCGTAGCTTAGGGAAAAATGTTCTGACGCCGTGGTTTGACTGTATTTTTGTTGTGTGAAACGCTGTGTGCTTTTTTGCTGCGAGACAAAGTTAAAAGTAGCAGGACAGTTGTGTTATATAATTTTAAACAAGATTGTTACAATGAATAGAAACAGTTACTGTCCATTTCTGAGAAAAATCATCCCTGTTTATTTTGGGAACTGGACTGTGGTGAGAGAGGAGGGAGAGTTACATTGAATTAATTTCCCATGGTCCACAGACCCTGTGCTAGGCCCAGTGACCCAAGCACTGGTTTAGAAAGGATAAAAGAGGGAGCAGGGATCCCATCACCACAGCACACAGGTCCAGGCAAGGCTAGATTTGTTTTCACTGAGCAAACCACTGCTTACCTCCATCCTGCTCACTTCCTCACCGAGGATGTGCCTTCAGAGCAACACTTCCATAGTGCTTTTTGCTCATCAAGTTCCCCTTGTTTGGCAATAGCTGGCAGTGCTGAAAGCAAGATGAGAGGTTGTTAAAACTGTAATCAAGTGAATATTAACATTTTTATTACTATTGTTAAAATTGTATCGCAGAAAGTTAGTTAGCTGTAACAACAACAACAACAACAAAATCATTTATTTCAGTCTCTAGTGAAGCTAAGACATTCTAGTTGTATGGATCCCTAGTCACTAAGTGCATGGTTGAAGCACTTGGTGAGGCAAAAGGCAGAGTCTGGGCAAGGCAAAAATTGAATGTGCACTGGGATGTGCTTTTTTTTTTTTTTTTTTTTTCCCCCCACATTCACTCCTCAGCACCTCTTAACTTTCTGGTGTTGATAAAAGGTACAGCCTCTATAGGAGACTTCATTAGTTTAAACCTCCCTAAAAGCAGAAATAGTCTTCTCCTTTTTGTCATTACAACTTAATCTTTGCCTGTGAGTCATGCTAAAAGCAATTTTTAATTACAAGGTCTCAAAGGGGAAAAATGCATGCTCAACTCAGTTTGATCACAATTTACTGCTGGGTAGGAAGATACTGGTTAGTTTGAAAGCTGAAGTGCAATTATAATTGTGTCATTTTACACACAAAAAAGGGCAGGCAATACTAATTTTCCTCTTTACATTCTGTAGTGTTCATAGTATTGTCACACACTCCTTCTATCCTGATAACTGCTTAGGGAAATTTGCTAATTCAAATGAATTGGTCTAAAATTGGTCTAACTCCTTGTGTTATTTCAAAAGAGTACTAATTTCTGTGACTAAGTGTTGTTTCTGCAATTACATTAAATATTTTGGTAGTTTGTGCTTGACAGTTTAATAAGCACTTATAATGGAAGCAAAATATTATAATTTATCACCTTAAGGTATTATATTATGCTATTGTGAAAAAATAAATTGGGGGGGGAATTTGTTTGAAAAGAAACTTTACACGCTGGCAAAATCATGCTGTCATTGCAGTGATGCTAAAAAACAAGGCTATTAACACAATGTTTTTGTCAGAACTTTGGATTGCAATGGTGTTATCTTTAACTAACTTTAATGTTTTTTAGGGGTAGTCAGTGAGAAGGGGAGAAATGGCCAAGTCGACCCAGTTAATTAACAATGAAGTCTTCCAGGCTTTCGCTACTTACGCAGCCATTGTTCTTGTGAAAATGATGCTAATGAGTCTGATAACAGCATACTTCAGGATCACAAGGAAGGTAATAATTTGGAAATGCTGCCTGGGAGAACAGACTGATGTTTCTATTGCAATACAGAGACATCACAGCTATGTCTTGTCAGCTTCCAAATACTGCTGCTGTTCATTTTCTTCTTCCTCCCTGTTCTGGAGGGATTCTGAGTTTGGTGCTCTGCTGGTCTCAGTTGAACGAAGTTTTTAACCTAAATACGAAATAATGATGAGACTTCCTGTAGAAGGAAGGGATCCAAAAGCACTTTCAGGTAGTTTGTCAGGAATGGTGGAAAAGAAATTTGAGACCTTCTGCCTTGTAGGTGTCTATGTTCGGTCAGCCTATTGGCTTTGCTGCAGGCTTGTCCATCACAGAAGAAGGCTTTATCTAAATGCATAAATTGCATTGCATTAATTTGTCAGCACACAAGCCGTGTATGTACAGGCTGGGCTCAAGAAAGCAGTAGTGCAGCAAACATTGTATTATTCCCTGTGCTTTTAACTTCAGGTAAGTTAGGTGAGGTTATTGAAGCATTGGTAAAAAGAGTGGCCTTTATAGCAAACTGCCTTGACTGGATAAAACGTTTTGGCTGCTAATGTAACTTGTATGCTTGTGTTTGAAACAGGCATTTGCCAACCCAGAAGATACAGCATCACTTGGAAAAGGGGAAAATGCTAAGAAATACCTGAGGACTGATCCAGATGTTGAACGTGCCCGCAGGTAATGCACAGGAACCTTTAAAAGTTATTTTAAATAACAGAATAATATTAAATCAAGGAGTTAATTTCACCCCATTCTCTGTCAAGCCTGTGTGTGTTTTATGGTGTTCTATGTAGCAATCTAATACATTAATGACTTTAAATGATCAAACCATTCGAGATTCAAATGATCAGTGTGCATTCTAAAAGCAATAAGCCACTGTCTGATGATAAAAGCTAACTCTTAGCTAGTGTCCTGTCTGCATGGGCAAAGTGGTGAGAACACTGTAAAATATGACCATAAGTTGATGTAGGTCATGGCAAAATTTTCTGTTTCCAAAGTCATAGATTTCAGGATGCTGTTTGATGCACCTGTGCTAACAAGGGAAGCTTAAATGGAATGCTTTCCATAGGATTTTTCTTTGATGAAGCTAAGTTTATTTTTATACCAAAAACTTGAATGGCAGTGAACTCTTCTCATTTAAACCTCCATTAGGGAAGACCTTGAAAATATATAGCAGTGCTGATTTAAGAACACTGTGTCCTTGCAAATGGCTGTTGTTTCACAAAGTATATTTCTGTATGCCTCTTATGGATTAAAATCTGAGAAAGAAGAGCCTAATCTAAGTGGGCTGCAAAGATGTTCGGCTCCTTCCTTTTCTGCCCCTGAGTAGCTCAGGGAGTTGTTGCTTAATTTCATGGGTGTTACATAAAAATGGAAATTTTTGTGGTGAGAGGTAATTCCCTTCTCTCTGTAAATTGCAAGAGGCCAGCTAAGTTGAGACTAACTTTATGACCCATTTAACTCAAATTGTTGTGGTAGAGAGGTGACAACCACATCAGTCATTTTCACAGAATAGATTTTTAAAACACTGTGTTATCAAATTGTGCTTTGCTGTTTTTTGGAGTTTTTCAGACATCCTCAGACCTAGTAAGTGGCTCTAGTTACTATATTGGTGTTGCAGCATCCATATTTTCTTCCCAACTGTGGTTCTTAATGGAAGTTCTCTATATTTTCTTCTGCAAGCTTCACGGCAACAGATAATGCTACATAAATTTAGCATGGCTTCTCTTTTGTTTAAGTGATTGGAATGTGTTCAGTTTATGGGGGAAAAAGATTTTTTTTTTCAAGGACAAAAGATTACTTTCTTCAGAGTACTTTTATGGGGAATGAGAATAAAAAATCAGGAGGGATATCTTGTAATGATAAATATATTCTAAAAGCAGCTGCAAGACAGTGCTACGACCTGATTCCAGTTGGCTCTGAAATTTGACATCATTAGTAAGGCTTAGACATTGTTTCAATCAGTAAATTGGGCTGGAGGTATAATTTATCTAAAGAGGTGAAGGGAGCTGAGAAAGTTTAGGAAGGGGTGTGAAAGAACACCTCGAGATACGGAGATCAGTCTCAGCACATTTTTAGCAAATTATATTGCAGTTTCAAAATTTCAAACATTTTCCCAGCTATTTTAGAGCTCAAAGTGAAGAAAATGAACGAAAAGCATAACTGTCACACCTGTTAGATGTTCAAAAATAACCTTCTTCAAGATGATGGAACTTCATGAACATTTGCTGGAATGGTTCCTATGTAGGATATTTCATATTTTCTTTATGGACACCACAAACTGGATTTATGGAATTAGAACAGACCATCTGGGCCATGAACTGTAATAGTTTCAGTCACAGTTCTCCAGCTGATTGATGTTAATAGAGAGAGGCTCCAAGAAAACAGCTATCTCTCTTCTTCTGGGACTTTACATTCTTGCACACCCAGCTGCACTCAGACACCTCATGTAAGTCTTTAATATTACCAAGATCCTGGGAAAAAAATAATACCTTTCATACAGAAGATCAGAAGCTTAAAAATGTGAGGTGCAGCAGAAGAGACCAGAGTGATGTCAGGTGAACGTGCCAAAATTGTTTCAGTACCTGAAGCAAGTCCCCTCTGCAGAGAAGGCCAAGAGTTATTGGATAGTAGAATGTTCTGAAGATGCTGACAAATAATGAGGCTTAAAGTGGTTTATTCAACAGAATATAACACTTTAAAATAACTTTGCTTCTTTCTCCAGAGGCCACCTGAATGACCTGGAAAATATTGTCCCGTTTTTTGGCATTGGACTGCTGTACGCTCTGAGTGGCCCTGAGCTGTCCTCGGCCCTGCTGCACTTCAGGATCTTCACAGGGGCGAGGATCCTTCACACCTTTGCTTACTTGGTCCCCCTTCCCCAGCCTAGCAGGGGTTTGTCCTGGGGAGTTGGCTACGCTGTGACCTTCTCCATGGCATACAGTGTCCTGAAGACAGCGTGGCTCCTGTAGCAGAGCTGGAGCTTCTGTGTCCCCATCCACATTCCACACAAAATTTCCAGCACTCTGCGATGATGTCTTCAGTGAGCCAATGAATCTTCCGTGGTAACTGGAATTCTTTTTTTTTAACAAAAGCTTTTTTTGTTCCTGTTCAGAAGCGGTTTTTTTTTTTGAAGGAAAAAGAATCCTTCTCCCTGTATTCCCTGTTCATGGGTTGCACTGCCAAATACTAGATTGGATGTTCCCTTTGCGATTTGTCAAGTGCTTGCAATTCTAAACATGCGATGATGCTGTACTGATAGAATGTTTGATAATTTTCTACAGATGCACTATTTTTGGCTGTAGCTCTGAAGTCTAAATCAATAAAGACAAGATTAAAAAAAAAAGCCTGTTTGTATTTTTTGTTTTCATTTTGACTCTTCCTACTGCAGCCAGCAAATAGCATGTCACTATCTATCAGGAGGAGATTCCAAACATACAGTTCTTTGAAGAAAGCTTACCTTAATAATAAGATATAACCAGTAATGCTAGTCTTAATGTAAAAAAATCTGTAATGAAAATGTTTGTATAATCCACTTTGGGATTAAAAAACCTAAACCGCTGCAGCTCCATTTCTTTCAGTTGGATAGATTAAAAATAAAGAAAGTATTTGTGGTAAATTCTGTTTGGAGACACCGGTAAAAATTTGAAGTAATTATTTTTGTTGGGGTTCTGCAAGCATAGATTTTGTGACTTGGGATAAAGTGTAGACCCTTTGTTGAGGATTTTTTTTTCATTTTTAATAAATTCAGCATAGAATGAATGACACTTGCAAATGTAGCTATCAAGCAATTCACATGTACATATATAATTAGTTGGTGTGTCATACTGTCATAAATGTGTTTGTTATAGGAGATCTTGCTCTTTGCTTACATCTTTCTATGATGTGTTAATTTGAAATACATTCTTTAAAGACTTTTCTTCAGCTTCTTTTGTTTGGTTGGTTATTTTGGAGTTCTTTAGTAATTCTGGCTTAAATAATAGCATGAGATTTCTAGTGACCCAGAAAGGTCTTTATATGCAGTGTGTTGGTCATTGAGAAGTTTCAGATGGCAGAAGTCAGAGCACAACACATTTGGTTTCCTTTCCTACCCCAGAAGCTGTACGCCTAAGGGATGGCTTAGAGAGGAGATGGAGAGTTCTTACTTCTGCTTCAACATGTCAAAATTTTTGTTTTGCTTTTTGCATGGGAGAAGTAGTTGTAGTACTGCAAGAAATAACACTGGAGGGCTTTTCTGCCTACCCACAGTTGTGAGGTGGAAGTTGGTGCAGTGTTTTCTTAGGCTGCAACTCAGAAGGGTGGCAGGAGGAATGGGGAAGAATTCAGACAGACTGGTTTAATCCAAAGAAAGAGGATTTTTGTTGCAATTCAAGTGTAGTGTTTAAGTCATGTCTGCTAAAGAAGAGAGGGTGGAGGTTGAAATCAAGGAGTTAACATTGATTTACCAAAAGTTAAACCTAATGAGTAAAACACCAAAGAGCTGGATTCTCTAGAAGGAGGATGAGAGGAGATGATTAAATGTTGAACTTTGGGGAGCTTCAACTCCTGACATGGCCGAGTAAGCACACATCAGCACCTCTGGGTTAGCAGAGGCTCTGACAGGAAACACAGGCTTTTGTGTTTCTTCTCCCACCTTTCTCCACCACTTCCAACCTGTTTTCCTTCTGTTCCTTCCTCTGCTAGGTTTTATGGGATCTTGAGAGCACCTACCTTGGATAGTATCATCATAACAAAGACCACCAGCTCTTTAGTTTGAGAAGGACCAGTGATGGAGGGTGGAGGAGCAAGACTGCAGCCTGGAACTGTCCCAAACCGTTGTCACAATCAGCCTGCCAGCTATCATGAATCTGTAGCTATTCTGGCTTCCTTATATCATGATAACAGCATCTAAAACTCTATCTCCTCACTACTTTGTAGCTTGTCTCTTCCTCCCAGCTGTGTGTCTTTCTATGCATTTAAAACAAAGGGAATGTGGCCACCCTGCAGAGGGCCCTGCTTGAAATTCAGCAGCAGAGCAAGTCTTCTCCTTTAGCATGGAAAAGGCTCTTCAGACAAGCCTGGTTGTCAATGCCAGGCATATGCAGGAGCAGCATTTTCAGCTCCTTTTGCATCAAGCTTCTGTACAGAAATCTCATTCCTGGAGACTTTAATTCTGTGATCTTATATTTGAAACAAAACTGGTTTTAAATCCCTTCCATTTGCTCAGTGGTTTCAAAGCCCAGAACATACACTTGCTATGTGCTGAGAACTAGAAAAGAGAAGTGGAAACCCTTAGAAATACCTAGAGTGATTCAATATTATTCTGTGTTTCTCTTGCATTTATTTTAAACCTATATTTTATTTTCCTTTGCTCCCACAAATACCATCTGTGCCTCTGGGCGGGGTACGTGCTCAATCTGGGAAATGTGCCTTACCAGATTCCATCAAAAGTCGACTGCCAGCTTTGCATAAACTCTGTTGGAGTGCTCCTTGTCACACAGCTCTTGCATTTCCCTGGTCCTTGCCCTATAGAGGTGCACTGTGCCTGTTGTACAGCTGTAAATTTTGAAAGGTTAGCATATTTCGGGAGAGCTAGCAAAGGAGAAAGAGTATGTTAGTTGAATTTATTACTCAGCTACGCTGTATTTTCACCTTTTAAAACATGCACGTGGATTTCAGACTGCTGGTATCAGGTTCTCTTGCAAAATCATTAAATTAAGTAACCTGTACCTGATGAAACAACTGACTGTTATCAGCAGGCATGCTCCCTTTGACCTGGTGAAAGTACAGAAAGAGCTGCTCCATGGAAGCCATGTAAAAAGAGGTCAAACCATCAGCTTCTATGCTTCATTTCTGTTTATTATGCCCCTTATTCCCACCACCAGTCTTGGGCAACTGGAGAAACTACAGGGTTTCTTCTCTCTGCTTGTGATTTCTGGCATTTTGTGTTTTTCTCCCTGGTACATTGTGTATCTTTGAAGTGGCTCTAACAGTTGACCATGAAGCACCTCAAAATGCCAGTTGACATAACCTGGTTAGCTGACTTCATCTCTGAGAGAATTTCATGGGCTGCTTTGTTTTCAGAAGCATAAATCTGAGCAGTTCCTCAGTGTAGTTTTTGTTTGTCTGGGTAACTGCTCACAAGCCTTTGGGCAAAATTACTTTGGTGCTGGTTTTCCTGGCTGCAGACACATGCGCTGAAGGCACTGAATTGTTGGGAGAGATGATGACTGGTGAAGAGCTCTGAGCTAGGACTTGCTGTTTGATCATGGCTTTTTGTCCTGTCACAATGAAGAAAGTGTTTAAAACTATAAATGATGCATTAAACATTTCCTGGAATTTTCAGAAACAAGTGTGTGTCTGAGCTTCACCGCCTTCGAGGTATTTATTTCAAGAAGCTGGGTCAATGTTTCTGTAAGTGATGGAATGGCTTGTCATCAAAATACAGAAGAAGAAAAGCCTGGGCTCTTAACTCAAACCACTTTGGGATTTGGAAAAATTCTATTTACCTGAAGCCGATTATTGCTTAGCTGTGTCTATTCGTAGTTATTTACAGAAATAAATTCAGTCTGGATTTTTCATGGAAAATGCTTGTAATGTATGTCTTTTCTAAGAGCAAAAACTAAAGAGCAGAGCTTTCAGAATACCATTTTAGTGGTGTCTGTCATTATTCAAGCTAATGGAGTTTTCATTTCAAGGTTGAAGATTAAGAAGAACTTTTCTCTTTTCCAAATGTTGTCCTGCCAACGGAGATGGCACCAAGTGCTCTCTGAAAGGTTGTATTGACATGTGTTAAAATGCTCTCATGATTAAATATCTCTGGCTGTTCGACACTTAGAAATCTAATACCTCTTTGTGATTCACTTTAAGTGATATTTAGGCTTCCAAATCTTGATCAGTGACTCCCACTGGTAGATTCTGAAAGCTAAAATAGATCATTAGCTCCTTCAGCCTGACCTCTAGTGGAAAAGATGCCATGGAATGGCTGCCCTTCTGCTGAGGTTAGTTCAGTCACAGCATGACTTCCAGAAAGGTGTGTGATCCTCATTCAGAGGCTTTGGCAAACAGGCATTGATTCACTCTTTTCTGTGACGTTGGTTCTCTCTGGTGTATATGTACACTAAACTTAGGTTTCAAACACGCCATAGTTTGTTTTTGTTTGCTTTGTTTGTTGTTTTTGTGGGTCTTTTTTGTTTGTTTGTTTGGGTTTTTTTAAATCAAGGCAGTTCTTATTACATTATTGCAGTGCAAGGTGGCGTATGAAATATTTTAATCAGGAATTTTCCTCCTACAAAGCACTCTGCTCCAATTTAGTGGTGACCATATAATCTCCACAACAGAATGCTTTTATATCTGGTTCTTTGCTGGTAGGCCCTGGTGTGCATCACCACAGACAGCATCATTCTTTTATTTTTTATTCTCATATATGGGAAGACTTCAAGAGAGCTTAAGAAGAGGAAGTTCCAAGGAACCTGTGCTTTTACAAAGAAAAAAAAGACTGTTTGTCTCATGGGTACTGCTTGTCCAGTGGGGGGGAATAAATTCAGAAGGTAGTGTCGTGTAGAAAAAATGAGGAGAAAAAAGAAAAGAGAACTGAAGGGAAGGAAATGATAGCTTAGAACAGCATCAAGGAGCAAAGTGGATGAAGACTGGTAGATGAAGTGTGGTAAGAGAGGCAGGTATCTTTCTGCTTTGTAAAATTGCTTTACTATCTCTTTAAAACAAGTTAATTTTTAAGAATGTTTTTCTTTGTGTATCCAGTCATTCAATATCTGCAAAGAGAATTATAAATGCCTCAAATCAGGATGGAGAAGACCCATGGGCTGTGTAGCTAATTCTGTTTAATCAGTTGCCTTAAGGCATCTCTGGTACACAGAGCAGTGCAATGGGAGATGGCACTTGCCATTGTGTCACTGTAAAACTGCCCCCCAAATGGCATCACACCTGCCAAAGGGAAACAATTTCTTTTCACTGCAGTGCTTTCATGGGAACAAGAAAGGACCTTCAGAAGGATGAGTCTGGGAGCTGGGCAGAAAGGTGTCAGGTCTGGAGGTTGGCCCACATTTCTTGGAAGAATTTCTGAGCTTCATCTCTTTAACCCTCCCTGTAGGAGCTCTAGGGATTAGTGCATGTGGAAGTGCCACAGAAGTGCTCAAGGTAGGTTTAAAATTCCTAATCTCTAGGTATCTAAGAGACCCAAATAATTGCTATAAAGGTAGAACTTAATGTGCTTCCTCTTCTGATAGAAAGTGACCCTAAACCTTCAATTTTCCTTAAAGAGCCTGCGTGACTGCCTCATTTATTTAATACTGGCAACTATATAGTGGAAAGTTGTTTACTATAGGATTTTCACATCCAGCCAGGTGTGGTCCATCTTACAGGCTGCACCTCTCAGAGGGTAGGGCTGGCAACTCCCATACTCATAAGGTGAGAGCTCTTTCTGTACTCTTGAAGGGGTGCTTTCACAAGAATCAGTTTGTTGTGAATACTCTGGTACTAAAGTTAGTTGGGACCGTGCAGCTCATGAGCTTTTGTGGTCTCTTTAGCAATTTGGAGTTTGCTGTTGATCTCTCCTTGTCCTCAACTGAGAGAGGGTTCTGGTGCTGCTGCCCTGCCTTGTTAGCTGACGGATGGCTTATTCCACTAATTTTTCATGAGCACTTCGTGGTGATTATAATGACATAATCACTGTTAATATAAGTGATGAACTCTACATTTTATCATTTGTTCATTCAGTGAGCATTCAAAAGTTTTGTCAGAATGAAATTTCTTTCGATGCTCAACCCTTAGGTGGAGGTTCGAGGTACCTACTTTCAAGGGAAATGAAATTAGGTCCTCTGAAATTAGTTCAGCAGGTCCTCTTGCTTTTCCTATGGATTGTTTTTCATGTGGAAGCCAGGGTACAGTTTCCCTATTTGAATCTGGGGTTCAGCAGCAGCATTGTTTGATTATGGTACTTCCATTTATATTCAGTTTAGAAGAATCCAACATTTTTCAAGCAAATCAGACTCACAATTATTCCCACTGTAAGTGGCAATGTGTTAGAAAAGAATAAAATAGGCGTATTTTTCCTTTCTGTTATTTCGGTTCTCTCTTCAACCTTTCCTCATTCCCGATGAGAAACCAACAGTTACCTCAGATCCATGGACATGGCAGTAGGTTTTTCCTCCCTCTCCTCATTCTTAATTTTGTGCATGGTACCACTAGATGTCCCTCTTTGGCTTTTTTTATTAGATTTCAAGACTGGACCTGTGAAGAATAAAGAAGCTATGCTCTGCATCTCTGGCAGATTAAGTTGTAAGGGGAAAATATTTTGCTAGACTTAAAGAAGACATTTATAATAGATATTAACACAAAAGAGTCTCTCTGTACAGTAAACTTGTACTAAAAATCTTTGTGGAAAAAGTGACCTTTGTGAAAACAGAGTATGTAACCTGTGGCCGAAACATTAGAATGTTTTGCTTTTCTAAATTAACAAGGCACCAGGTAACTGCAACATCTGAATTCTTCTATCAAGGTTCCTAGAGAATGATACAATTTTTGTTTTAATTGCCTGCTATTGTTTTTGATAGGTAAACACATTTTACGATTTGTATTTAGCAGTGGAGTAAACTGAATGGGACTGAGGCTGTTTGAAAACTTGAAGTGAGTAAAGAAGCAGAAATAAAACTCAGAAGCTGTGCCTGTCTGCCACAATATCCAGAGGAGAGACTCAGGACAAATAGTTTACTTCAAATTACCTTGACAGTTACAAAATTCAACTTGAGAATTTAAAGGTGCTGTAACAAATGTTGCTTGTATTTGAAAAAACTGGGATGCCCTATAAAGCAATGTGTGCACAGCAGATTTACTTGTCACACAAAATGCCAGGGAAGTGGTGGGGGGCATCTCTGAGTGATCCACTTGGCACAGAGGTGGAGTACAGTGTCAGCATAATGAATAGGAGCTTGCTTGGTGGACGGAAAATATTTTAAATTGAGTTTTTATTTAATGGATTTGAACTTTTCATGCCCAATTACCTTTTCGCTGAAAGAGAACAATAATAATAATAATAATAAAGTGCAAAGGTTCAGTTTCATTCTAGAAATGGGGTAATGTGCTTGGAGAGCTGTCAAAAGGCACAGTCAGATCTCAGGAGCATGGAGCAAGGTAGCTAATGCTCTGGAGTGAATGCCCATCAGCTCCTTTTGTGGCTTTATGTGTCCTTGTCAATGGTAATGTGGCAGAATGGGATGAGTCATGTACAGGGACAGATGGCAACAAAGAGTTGGTTAAGGTCAGAGAAGTAATGTCCTTGCAAGGGGGTTTATATTATTTCTTTGATTTGTCCAGTTAAGTCTTGTAGGTGCATGAATTATGGAGGAATCCACCCTCCAAAACAAGCTAGCAGGATTTAGGGAAACTGTTCCAGGATATACATAAATAAATCCTTCCCACAGAAACCTTAATCTGCCCTATAGCAGGAATGTAAGAAGGACCAAGTAAAGCAGCAATCCCTGTGAAATTCTGTAGGTCTTTTCTTTCTGAAATAGCATCCTGTTCTCAGTGAACTTCCTTTGTAGGAATATTTAACTCCAGGTACATGTACATCACTGAAGAGAAGGTTAATCCTGATGTGTTCAAGTGCACTAAATGAAAGTGTATTTTTATGAGTGTGTGTAATGAAAGAGGACACCACAATTTATAGTGCAAATTATCCAGTTCTAATTGCCGTGATATCTGTATTGACCACAGTGAGTTGAGCAGAACTGTTCCCACTGACTTTCACAGGCTTTGTACCTAGACAAATAGTCTCTATCATGTTCCATTCATTTAACTGAGTATGTGCAGAATACCGCCTGCGCTAAAATATTTACTGTCAGCTATGGTGTCCAAAGAAAATACTGTATTTTGTAAAATTTCGGGGAAAAAAAAGCTGGATGCCACCTAACTTCAGCTTTACCTCTGCTGTAACCACTCCTAGAAGCGGCTGCTCCATTGTTTACATATTCTTGATCCCAGCAAGAGCTTTATTGATGCTTGGCCTTTGCCTTGGCGTTACTGATGGCTCATATGGTGCAATCCTCAGCAGGGGACATGAGAGAGCATCACTTTAAAACAGGCCCTGCTGGCCATGTGGTGCTGGTTTTGTTCTGTGCGCTGCTAAAAGGGCCACTGTCAACTTGAAATCTGGTCAATTAAAACCAAACAGGCTAAGAGGACACGTCCCCAAGTCCTTTCACCAGTTTCTGTGGGATTGCAATTAAGAGTATCATGTTTTCCTCATTCTTGGTGGGGGTTTTTTTGTTTGTTTGTTTTTTGTTTTTTGTTTTGTTGTTGTTTTTTTGGTGTTTTTTTTTTTGTTTTGTTTTGTTTTGTTTTTTTTTTTTTCTTCTGTATATGTATGAAAGCAAACAACTTCACTGACATGGAAATGAAAGAGTGGATATGACCAAACCCAAAGCACACGAAGTAAACAATCCACATTTGCTTTGTGCCTTTCAGAACGTGGGAATAAAAGGTATTTTTCCTTTAGCTCTTTCAGTTGTTAAAAATTTTGTCTGAAAATTTGCATGGGATGAACTCAGCTGTTGGATAGATAAACTGAGTGGATTTTATGGCAACCTCTAAAAACGGTAATTTTAGAAACTGAATAAAGTTTGTTATATCTGAATAAACATTTAAAACATACTTTTTGATACTTTTTTTAAAAAAAGTCATTACATTTCTCTGATTTGAGAAATCAAAATATTTTCTTTTGTAAAACACGACATTTTAATATTTTTACAGTGGATGGATTTTGCAACACAACTTGTGGACAGCATATCTCATGCCCACTGAAGACCAGTGATATCAATGCAGGAGATATCAACTACTCAGTTATCCACTGAGAGTCCCATCACATAGCTGAAATAATTTTTCAACTGCTAATTTAACTGCTGTTTCTCTTCAAAACAGAGGAGAGAGAGAAAATTCATGATCAAACTTGAAGTATTAAGGTGAGACTAGCAAACATACCAGAGAGTGATCTGAGATTCTCATATTCTCCGAGGTGTGGGCAACACAAAATCCAGCAGCCCTGGCAGAGGCAGTTGATGGAGTGGTTAATGATGCAATACTTTTTTTAGTAATGTGTCTCATTTGGACACCACAGCACATCCTGTTTGTATTTCATCTCCTTTCCCTGGTATTTTATCTATGTCCACTGCACTTGCATTTTGACCCAAGGGACTTTTATTTTAATCATTTTCTCTTCCTACCTGAACTTTCTTCTACATACTTAATATTACTTTACTTGGGACTTGAACATATGGAACAGATATTTTTAATTCTCACAGTTAACGCTTGACTGCTTAAAAGATATATTTTTCTACTTTCAAAGAAAGCATTTAAAATCTCCTATATTATGCTTGCTACCTAGAAAAATGTTTAGTGCTGACCAGGAATGCATGCAAAGTGAAACTTGTTTGATTTTTTTTTTCCTTCCCCTGGCAGGACAATAACTGACTTTAGTGAATGAAGAAGTTTTACCTGGTGGGGTCTTGAACCTTCTTTGCAGGCACCTAGGATCATTTGGCCTACACATGGAGCTGTTTTATGTGGTCATATTGGGGAGGCACCAAATGCTGGCAGATATGTTTTATTAGCAGGATCTTGATGCTGTGAGAATCAGGTTACAGGTAGCTCTCACCATAAAACCTGAAAGTTTTATAACTGCAGCACCAAAAGGCCTGTATTCTATCCCATTTTTATTTTTGACCAAGTCAAGTAATAGCTCTGTGCTTCTGTTTCCATTCTTCAAACTTCTATCAATGAAATAATTAATGTTTAAACAAATGCTAACTCCTGAACATGTCTGAGTTGTATATCATACACACTCACAAATAAGAATAAATGTTCAGCTGCAAGATAAGAAGAGACATAGAGGCAAAGTGCCAAAGAAAATGTAAAGCAATGTGATACCTTGGACTCGAAATGGGGAAACTTTTTCTGCTTCTGTTGTGTGACACAGGCTGGGCCACTTCTTTTTGCTTTGATTTTGTTTTTGTCGCCTTCCTTTTGGGAGTTTTGAGCAAGTGGCTGTGTCTTATTAACAGTGAGATTGGTACAGAACCTTCTGTAACAGGATCATGTTTCTGGTGGAAGCTGCAATTTTAATTTGTTGCTATAGGTGGTACTGTAATATTAATACATAATATAAAAGAATCATACATAATATAAAAGAATCATACATAATATTAAAAAAGAAAGTAATAAAAAGGTGAGAACAATCAAGAAAATGAATAGCAGCAAATGCTGATGGTTCATACTGTCTCAGTTCTAGCTGAGTTGATTTTTAAGCTTGAAGGGGACATGGTCAGATTCATGTGGTGGCTTTTGGCCTGAGTAGTGAAAGTCTATAGAATACTTTGTTCTCAGCCCTATTCCACCAAACTTCCCAGAACCATGATTCACACCCTGCTTTTTTGTCCTCACCTGGCCACTGTCTGTGACAAAACCCTGAGAACTTGACAAAAATGTCCCAAGATGACCAGGAAATCTTGAGGTAAGACATGAAAGTTGGATAATGCTTTTCAAAATGAAGAAGGTTCTTGACATATAGGGAGCCAAAAAAACATTTGAGTGGTGTCTCATCCATAGGAAAAAAATTCATCTCTGTAATCTTTTCCAACCTCACCTTGAATAGGGTTCCCTCTCACTTAGTTTTTGTGGACTATGTTGTTTTACTTACAGAGAAGCTTAATAATAACTACTTAGTTTTCTTTCATTTTATAATATTGCTGTTTTCAAGTCTATGTAGTGGTTAGAGAGTCCAAAAAGGGACTGAAATATAGTAAGACCTGTGCAAAAATCCCTTCTGAGAGAGTTCTGTAGCTCTCCTACTTCCAGTTAGTCTTTCTGATACATGTTCCTCTGGCCAGAAGTGTGAATGCCAGTATCAAGCTCTCCAGCTTTTCCCTGGTTACTAAATTTGGGAATGCAGTGCCATGAATCAGTATTCAAGGCAGCTGGATTTCCTCAAAGCTGCTATTCTGACAGGATAATGCTTACTGATCTTCTATAGCAGCACCCGTAATAACACATTCTCAGGGAGCAGTTACTGTACAATAAAGGTGATTCTTCAGGCTGTTGAGGTCAGCATGGGTCTCCTGCCTTGTCCTACAAGCCCAGTGTTTGGAATTCTCCCATTCTGAACGGGCTGTGAGTTGTGAGGGAGCAAAGCACAAATTGTGTGAGCCAGCTCAGGGCCTCGTCCAAGAACATCTCCAAGGGTGGAGTCTTCCACCCTTCCACTTCTGGCAACCAGAAGCATTAATTACCAAAGCATTGTTATCAAAAGTTGGTTACCAAAATTTTTAAAACAATCCCAGGGTCTTTGGGACAGATAATATTCCTAACTATACAGCAATTCCCCTGCACCCTACCATAACATTAATGATAATAAATAACAGAAAGTATCTTTCAGTAGGTGATTGTGCATTTCAGTGGAGGCAAAATGCTGTAGAAAAGGTGTTCCACAGTGTGAAATGTTTATAGTAAAATCTGAGAGGTCTTTTTGTGGCATGTGTGGTTTTTCAGATATAGTTGTGTTTACTCAGTACTGCCTGTAAAATATATTTTAACCTTCTCCCTCAAAACGTATTTCACTGCATCACTATAATATCCTTGGGAAACAAACATTTGGATTTTTGTAACATCCAAAACCATAATTTCACAAGGCTTTATACAAACAGGAAACATAGTTAAGATTTATTTATTATGTAAAATGGCAGGGATTATTATGTTCATTACTTTTAAATTGCACAATGCTTTTACATTAGGATCAATTTTAGAGCACAGGATTAGCTACTAAACTACTGGCAGTTTTGGTGCCTTATTACCTTCTATTATATTCTGAAGTAATTTTCATTTATTTAATTTAAACTTCTGTCATTCTGCTTTTTCAAACCTTAATGTCTCTGCTTCTAAAAATCCAGTTGGTGTTTTCTATCTCCACTGCTAAAGAAGAGCTGTTATTAAGTGATTCGATGGCTTGTTTAGTCCCTTGACTATTCCAAGGCTCACTTTGCTTAATTTAACTACTGTACTTGCCTGCTCCCTCTCTCCACCCCCCCGCCCCTTTTTTGTTCTTAATTGTTTTCAGAGTACTCAACTTCCTGTGGGGAATCAGTCAGCATGCCAGACTTCAAAGCACTTGTTACAGTAGACCAATTTGGCAATATGCTAATTTAAACCTATTTTTATATCTTTCTACGTTGTTTCTACGCAAACAAAGACCATTTTGGACATTAGTAAAAGAGGGAGGTCTTGGGAGAATTTTTTATCGCCTCAGATCTTATTGGGGGGAAAAGGGAGTGAGTCTTAGCTGTTGGAGATGGAAAATACCTGTAGGGTCTCATTTAATACATCCTTCTCTTAATTATGAACTCCATTTTATTTGCTTTGCCTAATCCAGTCCTGGTCCTTCAAGTGAATCCACATGCACTGGATGTGGATTGGCTTTAAATCAGGGTAACTGAGGTACAGCTCTTGCCATATGACCCTGAGATCTGGGGCTGAGAGGCCTCAGCTGTGCTAGTCATTATGGCTTCACAAAAAGAAAATATCTACAAAATAAAGGAATGCTGAATTAGACATTTTGGACCTCTGAAATTTCCAATAACAGTGAAACATGTTGAGCCTATGAAGTTCTTAAGTGTGCTGGGCAAAAAAAAAAGTTGCATCTCTAATGACATGCACATTTACAGACACCTGGCAGCTGAACTCTAGGAGATGGGTGCAAAACCAAACTTTCTCTACTTCCTCCCTGACAGCAGCATAGCAGAACAGGGAATGGGGCCTCTGGTCAGTTCACCACACATTGTTTGTGCTGCTCCTTCTTCCTCAGAGGGATGACCCCTCATGTTCTGCCCCATCTCCAGCACAGGTCCATCCCATGGGATGCAATTCTTCAGGAACAGACTGGTCCAGACTATGGGGTCACACATCCTGCCAGCAAACCTGCTCCAGCTCCTCTCTCCCTGGGGCCATAGCTCCTGCCAGGAGCCTGCTCCAGCACAGGCTTCCCATAGAGTCACAGCCTGCTTTGGGCATCCACCTGCTCCAGCACCCACCACGGGCTGTGAGCGCATCTCTCCATCCTTGTGGCTTTCCATGGTTTGCACTAAAGGCTGCAAAGGAATCTCTGCCCCAGCACCTCCTGCCTCTCCTTCCTGATTGGCCCTGGTACCTGCAGAGTTGTTGCTCTCACCTATTCTCACTCCTCCCTCCAGGTACAGTTGCTGTTTTGTGGGATTTCCCCCTCCTCTGAAATCTGCCAGCACATTGGTGCTGTCACTGTCACTGCTCAGCCCCAGCAGTTTGGGTTTGTCTTGGAGTCATCCGGTGTTGGTACTGCTGGACATGGGGGAAGCTTCTGGCAGCTCCTCAAAACCAACCCCTGTAGCCCTTCAACTACCACAACTTCGCCATACAAACCAAATACTGGGTGGTTTGGACATAATCCAAGTAAGATTTTTTTTTTTTTTTTTTTTTTAAATTAGCATCATATATCATCTCAGCAAAGTCAACAAATTCGCAGTTCCAGCTTCATCATTACCACTTGTGTGCATCTTTGAGTTATCTATCTATAAAGATTTGCTCTGGATCCATCACAAAGCTGTGATTAGGGCTATTTCTGGTAAAATAATGAGAGCTACCAGGTTTGTGCTTCATGCTGATTGCAGGGTAGAGGGTAGCAGATCTGGCGTGAGGTATATCAGGATGATCTTTCAAATGTACCTTAATTGTAAAGACAAGTTCACTTAGGGTCTGGAAAGAACAGCATTTTTATATTATTGGGGGCCAGTGTGTCTTGTAGAACCGTGACCTTGGATTTATCATCTGCTTATAGCTGGACAAGTTTAGCTTTTCAGTGGGATTATTTGATGATAGAGAGAGAAATCCTGGCCAGATTCTGTAAGTCTCCCATGACATCAGAATCTCATTCAAGGCTGTTATTAGCTTAGTGCTTTGTAATCAATGCCTTTGCAGTTCTTGATTATGGTAATTTCATTAGTGATACTGTTCCAAAATGGCACGGATTGATTTTTGCAAGGAGCGTCTTGTACACAAGGCGAGAACAGGAATTCCTTCATTCTCATATTCATTTTTCACCAGCACACTGAGGAATGCATTTTCAAACTGTGCTCTCCATTTAAGAAGGCACTTGTGTGCTGGAGGACTTCAGCCACGAGTGGAGAGGCTGCTGTGGCAGCAGAGGCTGTGTGCTCACAAAGGGCATGGGCAGGTCGTGGTGTGAAGAGTTATCAGGAATCTCTTACGTGGAGCAGATAATTTTTATTTGAGAAGCTGGTGAGCATGAACTCAACGCAGAGTGCTGGCACAAGGACCCTTCCACGAAGGCTGCAAAGCAGGTTCTTGCATCACTTCCTTTCTGCAGAGGCAGCACTGTGCAAATCCTGAAAAAAAAACAGCGTGAAGCTACGTCAGAAGATTGTCCAGCTACCAGCTGAAAAACTGTCTTGATCTTGTGGCCTGAAGTCATATTAAATTCTTAGAGGCTTCCATAAACTAAATGTAAGGTCAGGCCCTTTGAAGGATCTGATTTGCTGCTGTGATTAGTAATGCTGCCTTTTTGGGTGGGTGTGGTCTAAAGGTGTTCTTTTTGTTCAGAATCTCAGTTGAAAAATGGAAATAAATGATGGTTAATTACCAAAGAGAATTCTATTTGAGCTTTCCTACAATAAAGAAAAAAATTAAAGAGACACGTAACCTGTAATTTCTCTTTTTAAATAAAATTTACCTCCTTAAATTCTTTTAATAAATAAGTTGGTCCATTTTAAAATAAAGTGAAATTTCAATTTGTAAACTATATGTTGAAATATTTTAGAACAAAATATTTTTTAATTTTCCCAGGCTATTTAAAAATTATTTTCTTATAGCCAAAACTTCTGTCTGAATTCTTTCTCTTTGTTAAATAGTTTCAGACTCTGTAAAATGATATTTCTCGTTAGTTATGCCATTTGCATTTGCAATATGTACATTGCTCCAGCACAGTGTTTCTTTAAAAAGTGGTTTCTTATCCATTTAGCCACATCTATAAGGTGGAGTGATGCCTGCATATGCAAAAGATCAAACTATAATAACATCTTTGGAAATGGATGATAGCAGACTCTCAAGTAGCTCTCATTAGTGGAATTATATAGTTATAGCTAAGGAAATTATTATCTGAATACTACAGATGGTTCAATGGCTTCTTAGTGCAGGGACAGAGTGAAAAAAAATTGTAAGCAAAACATGCTGGGAATGACTAAATGGAAAATGAGATTTTTTTTCTGATTCCTAGCAGAAATGGCTCCAAGTCAAAATGTCAGATTCAGATAGCTGCAGACCTTAAGGCTAATGAGATCTGGATCTGTATTTTGTATCTTGCATCCATAGTTTAAAGTGAATTTGAGATCTAAATTTATACGTGTGATGGAGTTTAATATCATTTGAGTTTCTGGTTCTGGTTTCAAAGGTCTCTTAAGCAGTGATGGCGATGGAACATATATCTCACGTTTTGCCCTAGTCTTTAAAATCAAATGTTATATTCTTTAAGAATGCGAATGCACAGAAGTGTCTATATTGTACAAGTGCAGGAAAGTAAAATAACTTCTTTCACAGTGAAAGTTTAGGTCTTGTCCAGTAGATGTTTGTTGTTATTTATTGAATTTTGCTGTATTGATTTCTGTAACTCTGACTATTTATCTTTCTACTGCAACACACATTTCAGTAAAAACTCTTTACGGGGCAAAAGGCCAGAGTGAAATCTTTGCATGGCTTATCTGTAAAGTAGGAAGGGAGAGACTCAGAAGTTGCACCTACAAGAAACAGTGGGGACTCTTTGATGTCTCTCTTAATGTGCTGGGTTTAGATTACTTTGTGAGTACAAAAAGGGTGAAAGGTTTGAGGATACTTTCAACTAACTCTTAGGATCATGATTTGTCCATGGGGCAGTTTTTAATAGAGCAGATACGAGGGGATGGGCTATCAGATGCAGTGTCTTGAGGCTGAAATCTGGTCTCTGTCCACAGAAAGCTCTCATGACCCAAAGATCCTTGATATTTTCAATATCATACATCTTCCAAGGCAAAAAAAAACAAAAAAAAAAAAAAACAAAAAACAAACAAACAAACAAAAAAAAACCACAAAAAAACGCGCCACAGCATGGGATTATTTTTTCAGATTTTTTCGGTCCTCTCAAGTTATTTTCTATAATTAAGAGCACATAATTCCTCCCCTCTCCTAATTTTTTGTTAATTATGCAGATGACCCCAAAATGTCTTTGTGTAGAACATGAAGTGCTACAATGTCATGGGAGCAGGTGCAGAACGCAGGGGATTTAGCAGGCACCACTCAGCCCTGTGAAAATGAAGGATGTCTGGAAGGGTTCCTGCTCTGTGGCAATGAGTTGGCTGTTCTTTGTTTGCCACCTCCTGTATTATCCATAAGTTTTTTGCTGAAAATGAAGAGATTTTTAATGAGAAGAAATCTAAGACTAAACCATTAAATCCATTTTTAAAAGAATTATTTTTTCAGC